>VXAL01008489.1:5124-17374 GCA_013399475.1 Chauna torquata | reverse complement strand
TCCTCTCCTCTCCTCTCCTCTCCTTTCTTTCAATTAAATGGTGTTTAGCTGACACATTTCTGTGATCAGGCAATCTCAGGAAATAAAATTTTTGGATTTGGTACCAAGTATCCTGGAGTCTTAAATACAGTTTTTAGGTACCCATCTAAGGCACATGAAAGATAGGTAAAGTATTCAGGAACATTAAAGATCAGTGAAAAGATAATTTAATGAATATACAGCTTTTCTGGCAGTGTGTTCTATAAATGTAAAGAATGAATCACATAATCATAGAATAGAATCACAGAATATCCTCAGTTGGAAGGGACCCACAAGCATCATCAAGTCCAAATCCTGGCTCCGCACACGACCACCCCAAAATCAGACCATACATCTGAGAACATCGTCCAAACGCTTCTTGAACTCTGACAGGCTCGACGCTGTGACCACTTCCCTGGGGAGCCTGTTCCAGTGCCTGACCACCCTCTCAGTGAAGAACCTTTTCCTAACACTCAGCCTGAACCTCCCCTGTCACAGCTTCATGCTGTTCCCTCGGGTCCTGTTGCTGTCACCAGAGAGAAGAGATCAGCGCCTACCCCTCCGCTCCCCTCGTGAGGAAGCTGCAGGCTGCCATGAGGCCTCTCCTCAGTCTCCTCTTCTCTGGGCTGAACAAACCAAGTGGACCTCAGCTGCTCCTCATACGTCTTGGTCTTGCCCTCTAGACCCTTCACCATCTTTGTAGCCCTCCTTTGGACACCCTCTAATAGTTTCATGTCCTTCTTATACTGTGGTGCTCCAAACTGTACACATTATTTGAGTTGAGGCCGCATCACAGCAGAGTAAAGTGGAATATCTCAACAGATACTGTAGCAACAAGACGGGGTTACATATTTGCTTTATGTTCACATGAAGATAACAAATTTTCCAAGTTCATCTGCATAATACACATATCTTTCTTAATAGTGTCAACTTCTAAAGCAGAAACTATGTGTTTTTTTTTTTTTTTAAATAAAAGTATTGCTTCACTCTTCATTATTTTTATTATTTCTATATGTGTGCTTACTGGGTAATACTTTAGCACAAATGTATTGTCAAAGTAATTAATCCTCAGTTACAGTGGAAATCCAATTGAAACACTTGCAACATCTGAATTAAAACCAAATGAGTTCATAGTGATTAATACTGTTTAAAAGATATCAAAGGAACTAGCATTGATCAGGCAATTATTTTGATGCATTACAGTTTACTGCAATGTATATCAACATCAGTTTTTGAACAATTTCAATGCACATCAAGTTTGAACATTGTATATCTAGGAGTCATGAGTAGTATATGAAACATACCTTCTATGACAATATAGAACAACTTGTTCCTCATTCAGAAGTCCGCTAGGCAACTCTTTTCACAGTAGATACTAACTTTTCCCCAGAACATTTTCAGCAAATATCAGTATCCTTGCAAGCTCTTCCCCAAAGCAAGTTCATCTAGTTAATTCTCCAGAGGAATTAATATGAAATCCAAAGACTATTTGTGTTAATAAGGAGAGAAGTTGGCTGTTAGCCAGCATGCCACATGGTTGGCCATCTAGGCCTCTTTTATTGATTATTCTGTTGGAGTCTACTGCAACATCTCTCGGCTGATTAGTTAAAATAAGCAACAGCAGATGGTGGGATCTGTTTGCCACAACATTTTCAAATGGGGGAAAAAAAGGAAACAAAACTAAAAAAGCCTAAGGGCATGGATAAAATTTGCCTTCCACTTCTTAAGGAAATAAATACATTGAAGGTTATCACAACAGTCTAGAGTGTAGGTTACCTAGATCATTGCTGTGTACCACGTAGAGTGAGGATAGGAGATGAATCTTGCAAAAATATAGGCATTATAAAACAAAAAGTCAGTCAGTGATTTCTCTCAATGTATGTGTGCACTGGGAGGAAGACTAGAAAACTTGCCTTCTCTACCATCACTTTTACTTTCAGAAAACAAAGGATCCTCATATCTTGGAGACTTCCATCTGCGAAATGCTGTTGAAGTCAAGGGCATCAAAATCAAACAAACAGGGAAAACAACACCAAAATCACATCAACTCATATGACTTCAGAACAGGTTTCAGAGAAATATCTAAGACAAGAAGTACGTTGAATTAGCATTGCAGCTGTAGCTTATACTGCATGACTGAGTGATACGGCAAATCTTAGGCTGCACCAACAAAATGTTCAAATAATTACCATTCATATTAACTTATTATTAATTATTTCTGTCACAGAAAGAAGAAATAGTAGTATAGAAATAACTGTCACCTGGATTCCTTGCAAAGAGATACCAATCAGAAAAAAAACTAATCACAACCTAGAAACTCTTTGTTACCCAATACCTTCTGACAGCTCTTTGAGTACATCATTTGCCACGACCTTTTAGTGTCACCATCTCTGCCCCACTAGCACAGCTGAGGGCTGTGCCATGGCAGTCAGCACAGCTTGGCCCCCGCTGTGCCACTCAGCTCCAGTTTGCTTTCCCTTTTGGAGCAGCTCCAGCCTTGCTGCTTGTTGACACCTTCCTTTGCTAGAAATTTGAAATTCCAGACCAGGGTGAAAAGACGGCCATATTCTGTTGCCTTGTTATACAGCTCAGATAATAGACTGTCCTTTAGATATTGCCATTAAGTATCAGAACAAACCAGGTCACCACCAGGATATTTTACACACTGCCAACAACTCCTGTTCAAGCAACAGCACAGGGAAAATAGCAGAAACCTGTGGCATCACAGTTGCAATACAATTTGTAGCAACTGTTTACTCTTTTTTTCAGGCCAACATGCAACTCAGAAATATAACAATATAATATTCTCCCCCACCCAATCTGGTCAATAATAAGTAAGTTGACAATAATAAGTAAGTAGTATTTCGAATAAGATAAAGATAACAAGTTTAAGCAGCCAAACAAACAATCCGACTTCATCAGGAACATACAATTTTAATTTACAACATGCAGATAAAAAGGAATCCTGAAGAAATTAATGTCCAATTTCTGTCTTCACAAACAATATTCACTATAGTGATAGTACAACAAAGCTCTCTTTGCAGAATTTATCAAGCCTTAAAAAGCACACAAGGAAAAATGCTAAGCTGCCTGTAGTGATGAAAGATGTATGGAGGAACGTTAACCTGATCCTCTGACTACATGATAGGTCAGATCATGAGAAAACACAGTCTGGTAACTATAAAAACATATTTTTATAACAATACATTCAACTGTCTTAATAAATGAAATAAAACATTTGTGCAGACTTTGATCTACTTAAAATAAATACAAATGGTGCTTTCATGTAGGGATACAAAATTTAGTCTCCTTAGGAACAATGCAGGCAGAATAAAGAACTTATTAAAGTAATGCAACTCAAAGCGTTGCCTTGTGATGGCCCAAACCCACATTTAGATAGAGAGGCCTACTGCTCATAAGAACTAAAGTCACTGAAGTCACTCAAGGGAAATTATTCTTTGTGCAAAACCCCCAAGCTCTGAGACTAGGGACTCAAAGGGAACTCTCAAAGCATTGTCACAGCCGTTGAAGTGTCTGCCTTGGACTGTTGGGTTAAAGCTGTTGAGCACAGCAGGGGCTCTGCAGCAAGTGCATTGCCAGAATTGTAGGCATCCTGCTGAGAACAGGAGGTTTGACAGGAGTAAGTGCAAGACCCAAGCTCTGGCAATTATCTGGGGCCCACTCAGTTTGGAAACAGCGGGGCTGAGCATAATCTCAGCTGGAATCAGCAGGTGGAATTGGACAGGGGAGGTTCCCAAACCAGGATCCCTAACCTCACCAGCACTTGCATGAGATTTGAGGATCATGGTAGCTTTTGGGTCCTCTGATTTCAAGCATTCATCTTAGACGTATTCCTAGGTGAAGGAAGCAAGTTTCCTAGGTGAAGGAAGCAAGTTTCCTAGGTGAAGGAAGCAAGTTTCCTAAGAAATCTTTCTCCTTCACTATACCAAGGAAAAGACTGTGAATGTCTTGAGCTACTAACATCCTTAAGTTACTGCTGCATAGAGGCCTAACTCACATTCACAGCATGACTAATACATTCTGCAGAAAAGCAAACCAAATCAAACCAATCAAAACATGTCCAGGAACAGATTCTCTTTTCTATAAGCTTTCTAGCTCATTTAAGTCTCATATATATATATGAAATTTAAAGGCTTAGTTGCAGCAGAGCTCTGAGACTATCTGTCTTTCCATCTATGCTATTCAAACTATTTTGAGTCCCAGAATGTGGCTACTTAGGCCAGTGTTCCTAAAACAGTAAACGTTTCTCCCTTTGTTGCAATTTGAAATGGAATTGACAGTGTGGAGACTAAAAGGGCTTAGAAAATCAAAACATTTACAGTCATGGATACATTTAGTGTTAATGAGTGACAGAACTTCTGTGTTCCCTGGGAGAAGCCAGGCAGGCCTGCCTCAGGGTTCCTCACTTGACTTACCTGTCCCACGTGGGAGGCCAAGGCAGTCGGGGAGGACGGCAGCCAGGCAGGTGGGCGAGAGCAGCAGTCCCTGCTGGGCTGCGCTTGGCTGGGCTGGGCCACCAGCCCTCAGGTGCTGTGGCAGCCCCTCATGGCAGCTGTGCTGGGTAACCCCCACAGTGGCCCCAGCCCAGTTACAGGACTGGGCAGAGAACACCCGACTCTGGCTGGCTCCCGTTCCTGCGGCACCCTGACTATTGGCTCTCACTGCTCTGGCGTGCAGAGGCAGCAGTTCTGGAAGGTTCCCCACAGAACCCTCATGGCTGGTGGGCTGTGGGCCCCGAGGCCTCACTGGCCCTGTGAGTGCCCAGCCCAGGCCGCTGCTGGCACCGCTCACTGTTCGGTAAGGAAAAATATCAAAGGGAGTAAAGTAATCACAAGATTTTTGTATTCCAGATCATGTTCAAGAAAAAATACAGTACTGCCTGATTTTGAAAGATAACATTGACTATGAAGGGAACGTTTTATCCAAATAATATGCTAGTATGCTTCTATTTCAGTAAACAGGACTGTTTTTGTAAATTTTATCCAGAATATTGGATATTAGTTTTTCCAAATCAGCCTAAATTAGATGTTTTAAGTCTGCCTCAGGTAGTCTTAGGCCACAAATAATGGCACACATGAGCCACAGTTGAGCAGCTTAGATCTTAAAAAAAAACAAACAATCAAAAAATCTCCCTCAAGCTCCGGAACAATTTTGGGAAGATTTTGCAGGTGGACAAACCGAGGTTACACTTGTCTTCCAGCTGTCTGGCATAGTTTGTAATTACACAGGACTTTGTTTAGAGTTTCTGCTCAGGACATCTGGCTGAACTTCCTTTCCCCTTCATCTTAACACTTTGCTGTGATAAATAGAAGTAAATTTTCATAAACAGGTAAATTCAAGAAGGGAAGAAAAAACTTGAAATATACTGCATCTCAATATGTATTTGGAAATGTATTTTGGAAATCCACGGGCCTTTTTCCCTTTAAATGTTAACACAGTTCATTATCAATCTGAACTATCAGTACTACCGATACTGAACAACTGCCGATGATAATAACAGTTCTTTCAGGGCAGGCAGGTAGGTTTTAGAACAGCAATTACTATTTTATAAGTTATTTATTTTATAACTTGTATAAATGTTGTAAACATTAGAACATTATAAATCCTCTAGTCAGTGGTGTTTCCAAAGATGAGCAGAGATTGTCTGAATTTAAAACTAGGTTGTTTTTTTGTTTGTTTGTTTGTTTTCATTTAAAATGTACCCATGTACCCAGATGTGATGAAATTTATGTAAAGTCAGATTGTTTGTTATTGACTTATGTTGATTAGCATCAATGGAAATATATAATTGAGTCTTGATTATAGTTACACTAAAATCACTTTTTTTTTTAAAATAAACTATCCTCTTTTTTTATTCATCAGATCAAGCAAATGTTATCCACACTTGTCAATTATCAGACTTTGTAACACTGAAACTTGTTCTTTCACCTGGACATAGTCACATTAAAATTCAGAGAGTGGGAAATAATACCCAGTGCTGCCAGTCAAGTAGGAATCCTTTCCTCTGTTCAGCAGGAGCTTCTGACTCTTAAAGTATAAGATATCTGTGCAATACTTTGGGATCTTTTTATGTATGAAGGACCATAAAGGCAAGATAGAGGTATTTCTGGAAGACAGTGAGAAGAAAATTTTAATTTTAGCCCAAAACAATGCTATCAGACTTCATTTGGAAAGCATATTTCCATATATAGCACACTTGGGCTATAGAAAGGAAAAAAATAGTATTATTCCAATGTTTCAATAAGAGTATAGCATGAAAATATTTTCAGTGATTTGCTTGAAGTCACTGAAACCATCAAGGCCACTCTTAACCTTGGGTAAGCTAAAGATATTTTTATTTCATTTCATTTATAATTGATACAAACTTGTCAGACTGAGAAGTAATAGTGCACTGGAATTACAAACTCTTTCAAAACGTCATCTGGCCTAGCAGTTATATATACCTGCCAAATAATACTGATAGCATAAGGGAAGACCGGGGACCTTTATACTTTGCTGTCAATTGCTATTTCTTCCTTTCGAGCATAATAAGGATTCATTTTCAAATGAGTGATTATTTCAGGAAATTCTACCTGAGAACAAGTACTGAGCTGTGGAACCTGACAAAATGATACTTTGCTTCTCTCTTGTTGGGTGTTTTTCAGTAACGGATATTCAGCTTTCATGCTCGTCTACGCATGCCTGAAATGAATAATTTATTACAATAGTACAGACTTACACAGTGCACCTAAAATTCAGAGAAGGTAATAATCAGTCATAGATGATAAACTGGGCCATAAAATATGTTCATTCTTCTGCTCTCTTCACGAAATGATGTGATCGTCAAAGATATAACTCTCTCTTTTTCTCTGTAGACTATGGATTAATTGAAATAAATGGGAAACTTTTGTTCTCCATACTGGGAACATGAAAATCATCTTAGGAACTTTCTGTGGATCACTGGGAAACAGTTAGTATTAACAAAATATATTAAATCATGAAGCTCCTCTGGTACCATCTAGCCTCTGACCTGGTCAGTCAATTGAATCTGCTCAAAAAGGAGAGTGAAATCTGATTTGTTCATGACCAAGAGCAAATAAGAGAAGATCTCTCATTTTATTATAGCATGAGACTCACTTTGTTTCTAGAGAAGAATCCTCACCTGTTGGTAAAGAACAACCTACAGTTAATGAGGTGTCATTGCTGATGCTGTTGTCAGAAAATTTAGCTTTTTATGGGTGTCTATTTGGCTCTGTAGTTATTGTATCTTTCATTTGCAATCACCATTATTTTACATTGTTTATTACCCTTGTTCAGCCTCAGTCTGTTAGGTCATTATTCCTTTGGCAGCAGCAATTCTAAACAGATCCTCATTCCTCACAATGGGGAAGTCACTGGATTACACACGTGTTACGGCAGTTAACAAGCAACTCAAAGATCTAGTTAAGCTAATGTCTTGGAAATGCAAAAACAAAGTATTAAACAGGCTGGGAGATATCAGAGTCTGGCCTGGCAGATTTACAAATATCCACAAATAATTTAAAGTGAGAGGTGGAAGCCCAGAACTTTGAAGACAGAATCAAAACCCAGGACATAAGTCTAATTCTTTTAACTGTGAAATGACCTTTAAAATGGAAATTGATCATGTAAGTTGTTTGTCACAATTATTCCCCTAAACTGATGGAGGAAAAAATGAGAAGCCCCCCCAGATTTCTCCTGTAATACCTGTAACTATAGATCATGAAAATAACGCAGGAATCTTTGTTTGATATCTTTCAAATGAGTTGTATATATTATTCTCCTTAGAAAAAGTGCTTGTGAATCTGGCTTGTTCAACGATGTGCGGAAAATCAGAGGAAGCTAGGAATAGAAGTCCAATAGTCCAGTTCCTTACTGAAAGGATATTTTTTCTGTTTTTAGACTGTAGTGTTCTTTATAATTTTTTGCTGGTGATTGTTGTAAATCACAGTCTTAACTTCAGCTTAAAGCTTTGTGTCTGGAAATTCTATGGCATCCAGTAAAAAAATACCATATAAAATATATCATGAGATCATAAGACTTTGCCATTCACCAAGTTCTGAATTTTTTAAATTTCAAGAGTATTGATAATTCTATTGTAAATAACCTCTCATAGTTCAGGTCACTAGTGTAGACATAAGGTTTGGGGAAATTGAATAAGAAAAGCTAATAGAAGAAGAACACAGCTTTATCCTTTCTAGCTATGAAATCATTAACAACGAAGTGTCCTTCCTTATAAAATCTCTCATTTCTTTCCCAAGAAAAATGCTGTTACAATTTTAAGGCTAAAATTTAATTTCCTATTTTTATTAAACATAACTGTAGGTAGCAGAGTAATAAACATTAGAATTTTAAATAAGATTAAGTTTGCTAAATAGTTTATAATGTAAATGAATGCCTGTGTGATTAACTTTTTTGTAATGTTGAGCACATGCTAATTCAGATTTTGTACCTGAAAGACTGAAGCATCTTTGGGCTACTTTAGCATAATTAAACAGTGATAAAACATCACCTACTGTACTACTTCTTACACCATAAACTGTAAAATAAGTGAAATATTGAAGTTATATATGGAAGAGAGGAAAAGTTTCTTATCATATGAAAAGGAGGACAGTTTTTTTTCCCTTAAGATTGAGATTCAATATTTTAATTTTCCCTAGTAACCATTTAAAACCTTGCAATTAGCATCAAGAAATTAAATAATAATAAGATAAAAATCCAGAATGGAGTACTCTGGAATTTGTCAAAAAGTATAGAAAAAAGACACACTTTTAAGGTTTACTCTGACTGGACTATAATATCCAAGATGGCTTCTATGAAAAACAATTCTAACAAAAATGATTACTCTGTTTTCACTTTTCAAATTTCAAATATGTCAGCCCTGCAATCCTTGGGAGATGAAATTATACTCAAAACCATGGAATTTCTGAGGAAAGCAAGTTTTTGTCCTAAGACAAATTTTAACAACTTTTACCTGGGAGAAACTGGAAATTGTCTTTACATTTGCAGGCCCTGAATACATTGCTATTGATCCTATTTAATAATTTCTTTCTCCATTCCGCTCCCCCCCATCCCCCTCCCCAACCACACAAACTTTTTGTTTGTTTGTTTCCACAAGGTTTGTAATGCAATGATTCATTTTATTCACATCAGAATGTATCGGACAGTGAATTACTGCATATTTAGTAGTACATAACATCACTCCTCTATTTCTATACGGAGTAATCTTAGCAGAATTTTGTAGAAATACAGATTCCCTAAGACTGTTGTAGATAGCCAGTTTCCTGGACTTTTCATCTGAGTTTGGTGGTTCCTGACTTCACTGTGATATGATAATAAGCATATGTATATGGGAGAATAAATGAATGTGTAAGTGTAGTAAATTGACTGTCTTTGAGGGAGTAATTACCTAAATACATATTTCTCAATACGGCCCTTTTGTTTAAGTTTAGGCAGACTGTTATTTATTTTTTGAACCAAAAAATTAGCAAATTCTGTGTGGTAGAGGAATAGAAAACAAATGGTTAAAACAAAGTTTTCCACAGGAAAAAAAAAGAGAAATTCTAGTGAAACTTGACTTTATGGAAATCTTTGAACTAGTGATAATCTGAGCTACAATTTAGATCACTTACATACAGCTGATTTCAGGTCCGTATAATGTGGTATGGTGATTAATTCTGGCAGCATGAATCAAGAGTCGTTTCTTGGAAAGAAACGTTTATTGTCTACACCACACTGAAATAACTACAATTTTGATCCTTTTATGATATTCTTTATGTCTCCAAATTCTTTTGTATCATTCTATGTTGATGTACACATCCAAGTTTATTTGGTGAATTGTTGCTTATTGAAGTCTTATTAATTCTATTTAGAAAGGCTGTCTTCATGCCTGTTTTTATCTAATATGGTGTAATCCACAAAACAGATTGGTTAACAATGTTTTTGAAGAGGCCTATGGTTCTTTTGTTTTAAGATAAAATTCTCCTCTATTCATTACCTAATTAGTATTGTTAATGATTTGCAGTATTTGGCTACTCTTTGTGAGAGGATTGGATTCTAACTTTTCTCAATGATCTTAATACTCTCAAGAGCAAATAATTTCTAGCAGTGACCTTTACTCTTCACAGTTCACAGTTAGACAGCATTCTTCTCTTCACTTATATATTTATTATCTCCAGGTTATCTCACCCTGCTATTACTTCTGATATTCAATATTAGCTGCAATGATGAGTGTATTCATAAACAAATACAAAAGAAGATTATAGAGAGAGGTTCAGTTTTGGCAGATAGCAAAGAAATAGCAATGAAATATAGCAATGAACTTCCCCATTTGGCTGGGGAAGGAGAAGTAGTATTTTCCCTCTTTAAATAAATTGTAAATTTTACATCTTTTGTTTTTCTGCATGCCAGAAAGACATCAGATGGAGAAGAATGGCTAAGTTGAGAGGAATGTAACAGTTTTTGTAATTTCTCTTTGGAGGCATGTAGGGACACCTGAGGTCAGAACAAAGTGTAACTACTGAACTCCATCGAAATAATATTAGAATAGTTTTCCTGATATTTCTATTCAACAATTATGGATTAGTAATTCCTAATGACATCGCATAACCTTTATCTTAAAGGAAGCATGACATTAAAGTAAACCTTATTCTTTCCTGTTTAATATCAGGCCATATGCTGAGGTGTTTTTTTGTTGTTTGTACTGGAACTGAATGAAAAACAGAAAATACAGTTCACTTTTGATTAAACTGTTAAGAGAGGGTCATGATACATTGCTTTGCAATGAATGTCTGATTAATTCAGAATTAATATTTAAATATTACATACAATTGTAAAGAACTTATTTACAGTCATTTTTTTCACATTAATTACAAAAAAAGAAACCAGTTTTATAAAAGTACTTACTCTTTGACAGAGACAGTTGTCTTTAGCAGGTTTCCTTGACTGGAAATTTCAGCTTGAGTTTTGCTCAAACAACCCACTCGTAGGTGTCACAGAATAACGTCCTTCTCATCAAACTAGATACAAGATGTTAAGTATCATTATATCCTTTCACGGCAAAAAGAATTTTAAAAATGGAAAAATACTTCTTAGAAAGCTCAGGCAAATATCCATCTGCCATTTCAAAGCACCAGAGTTCTACTGAATAGACCATATAGAGGCACTCAAAAAAACTGTATTTAATTTGTTCTGAAAAATAGTGGTTTTTTTTATGTCTTTATGTCTCTCTGTTTTAATCCTTTTGTCTGTCATTCATTTAGTGAATTTTCTTTAACTCCATATGGTACTCAGCAGATGATAATTAATATATTAATTAAAAAGTTACTTTTGGAGAGAAATACACGCTTGGTAACTAAGAACATAACATAAATCCTGAATACTATTTTAGGAAGAAAGATCTTAATAAATGAAGATCTAGAGGAACATAACTTTCGTGGTTTTGTTGTTGTTGCTGTTTATAGTTTAAGATAGCAGCTTAAGGAAAACAAACAAACAAACTAAAACAACAAAAAGAACAAATCAAAGAAACCAAACAAATAAAAAAAACAAAACAAAACATAAAAACAGGAACTTGTCATAACCCTGTAGGACTTCCAGTGCTGGATGCCTATGAAGCTGCTGCTATTCTGCAGTTTCAGCATGCCGTATCCTATACTATGTAAGTTTTGTTGGAGGTCAGTAAGATGCGTCCAAGGCCTTTGGCTGCATCCACTCTAGTACAGTTTGATGTACATTCTTTGTCTTGTACAGCTTCAGGAAGATAGAACCTTATGCTGCAGATGCCCTATGTCTTCAACATCAGAAATGATTCCACAAAGTACCTCAGAAACTTAAACATACCTTTTTCAAAGCTCTGACCCGAGGCCATTTTTTATTTTTCTCCTCAAAAAACAGCTGACACGTAAAGCAGAGATGCCCTTCAAAAATTCTAACACTGCTTAGTTCTTAGCAGAAGTATAAAGGTTGCCAAAACAATAAAAGGATTTGTAGTCTTTTACTGCCAACTTTCCTCTCCACACCCTGGATCTTTTGTGGTAAATGTGGAACTTCTTTCTTTCTCTTCACTACACCTTTCCTTTCCGAACTTCCAAATTCCTTTTCCTGTTTCTGTGGCTTCAGTGTTAAAATTGACATCTCCATTCTATGAATAGATGCATTTCTTCAAATCTCATCCTCACAGAGAAAACTGTCATAGAATGATTGCTTGTTTTTC
>VXAL01008487.1:233-10821 GCA_013399475.1 Chauna torquata | reverse complement strand
ATCTGACATGGGGCAGCTTCTGGAATCTTCTCACAGAAGCCACCCCTGTGGCCCCCCTACTACCAA
Source organism: Chauna torquata (assembly GCA_013399475.1). Classification (NCBI taxonomy): domain Eukaryota; kingdom Metazoa; phylum Chordata; class Aves; order Anseriformes; family Anhimidae; genus Chauna; species Chauna torquata. The sequence continues at coordinate 10,755 of VXAL01008487.1, read as the reverse complement.
ACCTGTACCAAGTAAACCCAATACAACATGGTAAACTGCAGTCTGAGCAAATCAATATTCCGTCTTACTGTAGGTATGACAGTGCTGTGATTTTCCTGTCAAGTGGGATTAGTCATGTTAACGATAAGCATATCAATAAATGTTTTCAAGATTTTACATTTTTTAATTCTTCAGTGAGTATGTGACAGTGATGTACGCATTTTCACCAGTAAAAGTATCTCTCTTCTTTATAGGATTTGAGTAATAGCATGTCTGGAAGCACCCAGAGAAATAATATGAGCAGGAACTCTTCGTATGTATTATTAGTATACTAAGATATTCATCACGTTTTTAGAAAGAGACTTCTATACTTTCTGCTATACTTTCTGCATGTTTCCACTTCAGTTCTGTAACGTACTTAGGATGAGAAATTGATGTGAAATGAAGAGTTAAGGCAATTCAGTCTGTTTTAGTTTCTTTAACTGAAGGCTTGTTAATGAGGTAAAGGAGATCCATTCAAAGAAAGAGTGTAATTTGAAGTGGAATAGACACTTTTTTTTTCTCTAACAATATCAAATTTTCTAATTCAATCACTAAGATTACCATAGTGTATTTAACTAGCCAATCTAGTAAGCACGAGAGGTTGCATATGATTTTGCTGTGCAAATTGCATGTTTCCTTTAGTAATAATCAAAATCCTAGTGGCTCCTGAAATCTTGTCATATTCTGTGATTAATCTCTTTTGCACTAAGTTTGCACATTTACAAGATAGTTAGCTTGTTTTTATAATGAATTTTCAGTCATTATTAAGCTTCAGTTATATTTATTGAAATTATACTGGTTTCAAAAGTATTTTCAATGTTACTTAAATTTTTATTTTTTTTTTTACAGCTTGATTGACCATTAGCTTAATATTAGGGGTAATTTATTTCATTCAACACTGTATCTCTGTTACTTTTCTTTCTTATTTTCATCAATTTATTTTATGTCTCCTTTACTGAGTAATACTGTGAATGTAATAGATACAAAGCAGTAGAAAACTGTCACATCCCATGTGATTCCACCATGGAAAGAGGAAAAAAAATACTGTGGTTTTTATCCATCCTGTACGTTTGTTTGTTTGTTGTTTGTTTTTTAACCCAGTCATTCATAGACAGTAGCCAAACTACATACTTACCAGCAGGATTTATAGGCTTTTGAGTAGCCTGATCCTGTAACTTCGTCTGTTGTCTTCAGTGATATGTTAGGTGAATCGTGTCCACTGTGTTCTGTAACAAAGACTGCTTTAATGTTAACATTAATGTTGTTTGCAGCCTTGCTAATCCAAAGGACAAACCATTTAAAAAGTCTGCTTTAATGCAAGCAATGGCAATGGCATATGTAGCTCTCAATACATCTCAGCATTGGTTCACGTGATTTGAAAAATGAACAATAGTGTATATGATTGAAGGTCTTTAGCTGATACTGTTACTGCATTGTAAATTACATGAACAGCAATACAGAGTCGTAAGAGCTGCTCAACATAAAGCAGAGAAAGAAACATGCAGAAAAATGTCGCTATTCTTCAGTAACAGAAGATTATTTGCTAGTTGTTGCAATGAACAAAATTGCACTAGGGGTTACTTTGTTTTATGATTGACTATCAAAACTTAGTGAGTTTTGCCTTCATATAGATCATATCTCTTTGTATGTAGCAGTGTTAGCATAATGACAGGAATTTTTGAGTAAAGTATCAAATGTTTGCTTTCAAACAGGTTGAGAGCTTCAGAAGGAGCACACAGTAAGTTTTTGGTTGCTTGCTACTCATTTTAATTTCTCTCAGCAAATCCCACTTTGACAGTTTTGAAGTATACAATAAAAAAAAAATTAGTTTACTATAGTTGGATATTTACAAGGAATGTTCAACTATTTTTTCATATGTTGGTTACAAATTCTAGTTTTAAAGTGTAAGATTTTTTTGTGAGGACATGTTTTCCTCATGGTAGCTGCAAAATCTTGAAAGGAAAAAAACTATTTTTACTCAAATTTGCCTGTAATGCTGTCCTTTTCAGGAGGAATAAACTCTTTATAAGTTTAATTCCTGGCAGTGTGAGAGAAGTCCTGAGTTAAGGCTGGGTCTACACCTAAGGACAGGTTATGATATACAATTTCTAATGTATGCTTGATTTTTTGAATTGCAGTTTGCTGTAATTCCTCTGTTTGGGTGGCTTCTCTGAAGTTGTGAAGTTCATGAAGCATTGAACTTAATATGAAATGGTCAATGAAGAAATTCAGGTCATAGTGAGGAATGACTTTGTTCCGCAGCAGTAGAGTGCTAGTTCACTTCACTTGTATTTGTTGTCTTTTAGTCTATCTTCAGACAGATTTAGCTGTAACAGGTTGAGCAGCTGGACATGTATCTCTTGTTTGAGGCTAGCTGTGATGCAGAAATGAGACACTCTTAGACTTCTCTCTCCTGCACATGTGGTCTCTCTGGGTTAGGCTGTGCACAAATGTGGCAGTGCTGAAGCACACTGCTGCAAATGTAGGATGTCATAGGGCTATTCTCCAGAGTACACTGTTGCTTTGATTAAAATCCAGTTTTCCCATCCTCAAAAGGAATGAATTAGTCCCCATTCCCCTTTTCACGCTTGTCGTTTGAAAAGGCATGAAATCCAACAAAACTGGTTGGGTCCATCAGGAAAGAGAGCAAAAGGGACCTTTAGTCACCAAGGGCGCTCACTGGAAATTCTCACCCTTCCCCCAGCATCTGTGTTTTTCATTTAAGATCTCTTCAGTTAGGGAAGGGAACCTAAGCAAATAAAGTACACCAACAAGAAGAGTGTAATGTTTGAATAATTTGATGAAGATTCAGTTCTGATTATCTCATTTTTCAGAATTAAAAGTATTACAGCATACGTATTTTTTTTTAAACTTGGCATTTTGAAGGATTGTTTTCCAATAGAACAAAGTATTTTCATCTAATTAATGGAAACATGCTCATTAATCTTGGTTTTATTAAAAAGACTTTTTATAAAACAAAGATTTTTAGACCAAATCTGATCTGGCTGTGTCTGTTATATATGTAACCACAGAAATTGTTTGGCTGTTTATAATTTAACAGCATTTTAGATGTCATGGGTTAACGAGGCAGTATTATTATAACTTTGTTGTAATAGTGTAGTTAATGGAATGCTTAATGACTGAGAATGGACTTGAAAAAATCATGCCTTTGGGAGTCTGTGAAGTATGATGGACAGCAAAATGCTTTTAATATCCCAGAGGTGTAATTGGCTCAGAGAAGCTACATGTCCTTGAGGTTAATATCACTATTTTCCCACCATTTCCCTGAATAAATAAGTCATCTGGCTATATTACACTGATGACTGAAATCTGCCAATATACCGTACATTATAACATAGTTAAAGCCTGTTAGTAATTCTCCTCTTTAGAATGCTCAGACAGTAATTCTGATTAATGTGTTTCATGACAAACTCGGGGATGGAAGGAATTCAAGAATCATGCATTTATCTTTACTATAATAATTAACTTAATGATCCTTTAAACATTATTTCAGATATCTTCGCAGGCTTGAAAACATCTCAAGATCTGCACCATCATTACTCAGGTAAGCAGGAGGGACCAGAATGATAGCTGAGTAATTTAACAAATTAAAAAGGACATTAGTTCTTCCTTTGTCATCCTCTGTGATTTGCACTGTGAGGAGTTGCATAACTGCCCACTGCTAAGAAGATTCGGTATTAATTCATGCATAATATTGCAGTGAGGAAATTATGAATTATATTCTTGCTGCAAATTGCTCCATTCCAGGTATTTGCGGCAAATCCAGAGCAGAATGTAGATAATTGCTTTCAAAATATCAGAGGAAACAATGAATAGAGCTCTGATTCCCGGGGGGGGCAGTAGAGGCACTCATTTGTTTATAGCTGTCACTTCTGCTCACACCTCCCACATCTTCCTTTGTACTTTCTGAAATTGGTTTCTTCAGTTAATTGGTCCTGTACTACTTAATCTGTGTTTATATACGTATGAACTCGTGGAAATCTGGCAGGAAATAAATCATTTGGATGGTAATTGCCCACAGTCCTGTCTTTTCCTGAACTGAATATGCAGAGATTTTCCCACAAGGCTTGGATTTCGTTTTTTTCCCAGAGGAGAACTGTGCAGAGCTTGCCAGTAGATGTCTCTGTTGCCTGCATGGCTTAGGCTTCTTTCAAGGGAAGCACAGGGTAAACCAGAAGCATTAGCAGCTTCCTGAAGTTCAAAAAACTATGTGGTTTTCACTGGGAACACCACCTCCTGGTTTGTAGTCAGTGTGCAGGAGTAATTTCTCTGACATCTTCGCATTGTTGCAGTAATTAATTTGGCTCTCATCAGGCATGCAATTTGAGATTGAGTAGGACTTATTAGCACAGATGAAAATCTCATTTACATTATAAACTGACAAAGGTCTTGAGAGGTTTCCAGTATGGATGTATAGATGTTCTTTTATCAGGAAGATTAGGATAGAATTTACTCAACAGAGCCCAAACTTTGATACTAAAATCCTGCACCATGTATACTTATATACCATATACTGCTTATGCTTTATTTTTGCTATCTTATTTTGCAGGCAATTACAGTTCTGCCTCTTTGCACACCTAGAAGAGTTTTGCCCCAAGTTTAGCACGTGGTGCAAGGTGCCTTCACATTGCTTCACAAAGCTCTGCAGTGAGCACTGACAGGGTCTGATAGCACAGGTCTGGTAGCTCCCCTGTTCACATCCTTTTCCCTGCTATGCAGTAATTTAGTGACTAGAGTATGTTCTTAGTGATGCATCAAGGCAGGACCTTCACTTTCAGTCCATGCTTCAAAAACTATTCAAGCATGTTGACCAATGCCTGCCAGATTTGGAATATGTAAGTAGAGTCTGAAGCACAGATCTCAGATGAGCACCCTAATTCATGGGTTGGCATGTCATGAGTCCCCTTTGCTCTCTCCTTCTGGGCTAATTAATCTCTAATTAATTTCTTCTCAGAGAATTGTCTCAAAAAGAAAGACAGAGAGCATCTAAGCTCTGGAACTCGGCCTTACAGACTTTTTGTTGTTCAGAGAAACACAGCTAAGATAGTATGTGGGTTGCCTGCTTGTCGTAGTATTAACTTCTTTGAGGCTTACTCCGCGTCTCTCTCCCACTTCCCAGTAACAGTCATTGTGAAGACAAATCCATTAACCTTTAGTTGGCAGTCTGAGTTTTGAAGGTGTTTGACCGAGAAGTAAGCCCCCAGTTAAAGAGGTATGATAACGTTAATTATATTGTTTAGCATATAGCCCAGATGAAGAAGGTGTGCTCTGTGTATGGCAAGCTTGGATTTCCCTGCAATGCGTTGCTGAAACCCTAGGCGCTTCTGAGCCTGACAGAGACGGCCAGTGAGGGCAGCTGAGGCCAGTGCATGTCATTGGCACAGTGCAAATGTCACTGCACTGGAGCTGGCAAAGAGGAGAAAGTAGCAGCAGCCCTTGGTGGAAGGAGGAGGGTGAAGAGCAGAAGCAGTCCTTCTAGCTAGAGAGCAAGGTGCTTGTCCCACAGCCTGTTTTCTTGGAAGAAGGGAACTAATGAACAGGGAAAAGAGTGGTAGCTGATTCTTGTGAGGGACCATGGGCATGCAAAGCAGAGTTGCTGGCTAGGTAGAACTTCTCAAATGACAAACAGAGGACCACACTGCAGCCTACTTGGCTTTGTACAGTACAATAAAGCACTGTCAGATGTTTTTGAAAGTCAGTCAGCTTGTTGTTTATTCAATATGGCAGTAAAATCTGTCTTATTTCCAGCTGTTGAAAGAAACAACTTAATGAGACTTGCTAAGACCATACCATTTACACCGGTCCAGCTCTTTGGTGAGTAGCAACCTCCTGGTTATGTTTTTTGCTTGTAAGTAGTCCATGCATTATTTTTTAAAGACTGCATTTGCAACATTTCCTCAAATTAATTTCAATAATTCTTCTTTTCTAAAAGGAATGAACCAGGATATAATTTTATTCATCCAATAATTTAGGGACTTCTTGTGGTTATCTGGTCCAATTCCCTGAGTGGCCAATTCAGATCAGGTTGCTGAGGGCCTGTCCAGTTGTGTTTTGAATATATCTATAAGCAGAGATTCCACAGCCTCTCTGGACAACCTGTATCAGTGTTTGAGTGCTTCAGTGTGAGCCCTTTTTTCTAGTATTCATTGGAGTTTCCCTTGCTGCAACTTGTGTCTGTTGGTGTTCATGTGATGACTGTGAACCTCATAGAGGAGTCTAACTCCATCTTCTCTGTGACCTCTCATTAGGTAGCTGAAGACCGCAATAAGATTCCTGTAGCATTTATATATGCATTCTCTCTCTCATTCTCTCTCTCTCTCTCTCTCAGATACATGTGTAGGATATCTTGTCAAGAAGAAAACCAGGTATTTGTTGAAAGGGCACTACTCTAGTACCTGGTACAGAAGACTTTTAGTATACCAAGGAAAAAAGAACTGTGCTGTAACTGAAGAGTGGTAGCAAATAATATATAAGATCGTTTGGAAGAGTTTTGAAATTCATGTGCTGTATTGACTTACAGCAGCAGAAGCTCTGTCTCTAGACATTTGAAATCTAGGTGCATTTTCTTCAATGGATGGAATATTTTGTCTCACAGCAACTAATTGCTGATACTTGCAGCATCATAGGATTTCTTGGGACCAGATTGCTGCAGATAATTAATATAGCTATGAGCATATTGAACATTCTAATCTTTGAGGCTCCCAGGAGACACCTTTCTAGGTATTAAATTGTCAAAGGATAATAAAATGAAGAATTAATACAAGATTAAGAAATGTGCCTAGTTATAGTATCCTTATTCAAGTGTCTTACTTTATGTAAGACACTGACTTTTCCATTGCTTTATTTTAAATTAAAACGTTTGCAAAGTGTGGCATTCAATAACATCTACATGTGTGCTAACTGGTGAAGGTAAGCTCAGGGGCAAGAATCAAATATATTCATTTATCTTTGAATTCAGTTTGTCCTCCCTTATGCCATTGTTTTCTATTTGTAGATGTAGTTACCTCATCCCAGTTGCCAGTAAAGACTGGTTCTAGTGAATTCACATTGCAAATAATGTGAGTTGCAAGAAGGAAAGCCAAGTTTAAAAGTCCACTTTTCTGATAGTTTACAGGTGATGGAAACAGAAATGTGTCTTGCTTGTACTGCTAGAGAGGAATGCTATTACAACTATGTAGGGAAACAGTATGACTGAGTTAAAACTGAGTTAAAACTCACCAGATTTATTCTGCTTTCAGAAAAATGTTATTAGCAGGAGCAGAACTTCTGAAATTTTATGCAGTACAGCTAACATTGAAATTTCTAGAAAAAAGATAAATCTTGATTTAAAATGCCAAAGCTGTAAAATTCCTGTTCATTTGCTTTAGCTTGTTCTTCTAGGATTCCTTTCTCCAAGGAAAGATCATGTCCTTTTCAATCTGATTTTCCTGGCTTATCATGGCCAATGCACTACTTTTGAACAGCTTAACTGTCTACCTCAAAAAGCGGCAATCTCTAGCCCTTTAATTTGTAGTCAATAACTATTACAACCTGTGTGTGTCTGTTTGCCTTGTCTATTTGTTTGTTTTGTTAAGCACAGTTACAAGGAAAGTACTGTGAGTGTTGCCTGGGTCTTGATTAACTTAAAACAAATCTTACTAAAAATCCCCCTTCCACACAAGTGCATATACAGAGGAAGCCATGCTCAGGATAGTTAGATTAAAGTTCATGCACTGGAAATAAAATGATAACCCCTTAAAATATGTATTTTTAAAGTTCAACCATTTTTAAGTACTTTAAAATTGTGGCAAAAGAGGTTGTTTTGTTCTGATCTGTGTGATCAGAATGATCACTGAGCTTTGTTTGTTTAAAAGAATGCATGATGTCTTAAATTCATCTCTGTCTAGAGGCTTAATACAATTCTTTGGGCCACTTATGTTATCATAGTAGATCTGTAGTAACAGGTAGTATAAATTTAGGCAGGGCAAGTTTTCACACAAATGAACAGTGTGGCTTACAAAGGTATGTAAAGTAATGTGTTATTTTAAGATACTGAATCAAAATGCAGTTCTCTCCTGTTTCTGCAATGTGTGACTTTTACTAACAAAACTTTGTTTCATTTAAGCTGGAGAGGAAGTGACTGTCTATCGACTAGAAGAGAGTTCACCTATGAACCTTGATAAAAGCATGTCTTCCTGGTCCCAGCGTGGTACAGCTGCAATGATCCAAGTCTTGTCGCGGGAGGAGATGGATGGGGGTCTGCGCAGGGCCATGAAGGTCATTTGTACTTGGTCTGAGAATGATGTATTAAAGCTGGGACAAGTATTTATTGTGAAGTCTTTTCTGCCAGAGGTGGTTCAAACTTGGCAAAAGATCTTTCATGATGGCACAGTGTTACATCTCTGCCTGAGGGTGAGTTCTGACCTGAAGGGACACTGGCTGGTGTGGTTTGACTTGCCTTAAATATTATACTGCTTATATGTGAATGTCATCAGCATGGTTGATCTGTGGTTTGATGTTACCTTCTGGAAAGGAAAAGGATTTTACAGAAGATATATCTCCCATTTATAAACAGTATACAATCAGCTGGTTTTTGTTTGTTTGTTTGTTTTTGTCAAATTCATGCTACCTTTCTTCATGATACCAAATTAAAGTGATGCCTATAACATGCTTTTCTTCAGGAGATCCAACAGCAAAGGGCTGCCCAAAAGTTAATCTATACCTTCAATCAAGTGAAGCCTCATACCATTCCTTATACTCCAAGGTAAAATCACTGTCTTGAAGGATTTGGTGTCAAAGGTTTCTCTTCTCAGCTATGTCCCAGGTCTAATGTAGACTCTTTTTGCATAGTGGGTTGAAATAGCTGCTGTGTAAGACAGTTGAGTGATAATTTAATTAAAATACATAGGTATATAGATATGTAAAGATAAATCAGGGTGGAAGGTAACAGTAATGGTAGTGGCTTAAACAAGAGGGTGTTAGTGAGAGGAATTTTAAACAAGAGACTTAAAAAAATTCAGATTTGTTGACTGTTTCCTGAAATTTGTTTTCTGGTGCATGTTTTTTTTTTACAAGACTCATTGTATGGTAGATAGTATTTGAGTGTGTGGCCAAAGGAAAGATATATGAGGTAGTAGGTGGGGGAACTGAATGTTTTAGAGGGTTAATGTTAACCAAAGCAGTAGGCCTTTTGAGTGCATTTCAATCATATACATTCACATATTCAGGTCAGAGAAATGCCCATATCTTTAGTATTACTTGAATAATATTACAACTTTTTATTAGTAATTGATTGAAATACATAGTTTTTGAGAAGCAAGCCATTACCCTACACACAGTCGATTTTTCAAGCATCCCTTATACCACTATGTCTTGAGAGCCTCCATGTACATCTGTATTCGTTTGGTAAAATAGATCATAATTTGGGAGTACTTACTGTTTTTTACTGGTAGGTTTACTGTTTCTTTTACATGGGACCTTATGAGCATAACAAGAAGCATCAGGCCTTCAGCTCCTAAAAGACCTGAAAGTTTCAGCAAAGCAAAATAGCTTTCCACACTAGAAGAGCTTTGTCACATTTTTAGAGTAGATAAGCAGGTCTGACTTAGAACATGCTCAGAGACATTATTTCTAACCTGTACTGATGGAGACTTTTCCTTCTGGTTACCTTTTTCTCTCCTCTTCCATTGGCTTTCTCTAGAACTGCTTCTTTTTAAATCTGCTCTTCTGAAATGATACAGTCCCACATTAATAACAGACTTTCCCTTGTCTTGGTGGGTACAGATTTGACTGCAGGATAGTAAAGAAAGAGATACCCAATTTAATGCCATTACTGGGAAAAAGCAAGTGGAACTGAGCTATCATGCATTTGCTGTGGCAGCAGTTGGTTGGCCAATGAACACCTGCATAGTACATGAACAACTGGTATGTGCTTAATGTGCAGCACACAATGTCTGGTGAGAATCTCTCAGAAAGTGAGGTGGGAAGGGAAAATAATGAATACAGGACAGCAATCCACTGGAAACCTTAGTTCCGCTGCTCTTTAATCTGTTGTTTAGAGATACCACTTCTATGGCCTTTTGCTTCCTTGAGGGAAGTGGTACATGCTGATTTGGCATTTTCTGTCTTCATCCTACTAGTTAGATTTGTGGGTACAATGAGATGAGTTTTAACAGGCGATTTTGACTGATTTGTTTCCAAGAAGCCTTGCTTCCCCCTGTCCTCCCATTTGAGTGGAATCTAAAACTTCCAAGGTAGGAACAAGGTAGAGTTTCCCATCATAGCACTACATTCAGAAGTTTGATTCTTTCTGTGTGCAGAAGATGGGAAAATGGAGACGAATGATAGAGGACTTAGTCCCTGATTGCTCTTCCACATGACCTTTCCAGTGGTTCCACTGAGTGTAGCATAGTCACCCCTTATATATAATGGTTTGAGTAAATTGTCATAGCTCTTGAGTAATTTCCCTATAAAAGTAAACTCATTTGAAAATATATATATA
>VXAL01008482.1:0-39379 GCA_013399475.1 Chauna torquata | reverse complement strand
GAGGAGGGACAGAGTCCCCGTGCCCCCCCCCACGAGCTCTCACACCCACCACGGCCGCACGCTGTGGGCGGTTCTCCCTAGCTGGTTCCCCTCACTGCTGGCGGTGGGCAGCGCCGAGCCGCTGGCCTCCCGGAGGCCTTTTCTAGACAGAGGGGCTGGGCGCAGTCGCCGTTGCCCTGGCAACGCCCACTCCCTGTCAGCTTCTCTCGCAAGAGCTGGCGGGTGCTGCCCGGTCTCGCTGCAGTCCCAGGTCACTCCTAGCGAAGCTAGGGCCTGAGATCCCCCCTGTAACTCGTGGTCGGGCGCTGTGGCTCCAGCTGCGCCGGCTCTGAGGCGGTCGACCTCGACTACTGAGGCATGGAGTCACCAGGGGCAGGAGGACCTGCATGCCACAGCTGACTGCTGTGGGCTCAGGGTGCTCAGCAGCAACCTGGAGTGCTCAGGACCTTCCAGGATGGGGGTGTATCTCCAGATGAAGCCAACTCTAAGTGGGATTTTCATGAGGTTGAAGAGCAGACTCTGATCTTTATCCTGGCATGTAGAGAGCAGCCTTTCTCAGAGGCTCAGGCAACAGGTGACCCAGCATCCCCAAAACCATTGCTCTTCCTATAACCCTCACAGCTTCTGAGGCACCCTCTGCTGCTATTCACAGCCCTGGGGAGCGACATCTGGGGCTTTAAGCACAGCTGGACCAGCTTGTGCCCACCCTTCGCGGGTGCACCAGCACGGTTCAACTGCAGGGAGTAGTCAGGAGCAAGTTGTTTCTCAGCCTCAAAACATTTCTGTGGGCTTCTGGTTTCTGGCACAGCCCTTCTCCTGGCAGTCTGCCCCAGGATGGATTTGCTGTTCACACTGGGAATGGGGCAACCACCTAAGACCCAGCCACAGGCATCTGGGGTTTGCAAAGGGTTCAGTAGGATACGCAGTCCTATCTGAGCAGTTTTTAAGACAGCCATACCTCCTACTGAAGGACAGAAAAGGACTGGCCCTGGTCACCAAAGTGCTGGGGCAAAGGCAAGCAAATCCTTCTGTGCCTGACCGCACGCCCTCGCTTACCTTGAGCCAAACTCTCTCACCGCCCAAGGGCATCCTCTCCTCATCTGGATCCTGAGCATTGTCTTGGCTGGGAGTACATGGGAACCAAGCAGCCTGGGAAAGGTCCTTTGGCACAGTGTGAAGGTAGGATTTACATGCCTGAAAGGAGAGAGGTTTCATTTCTTTTTTTTTTTTTTTTCCCAAACCCAGAAAGAAGAGAGGAAAGTGAGAGAAAGAATTCAACAGCACCTACAAAACCTAATAGAATGCTCAATACAACATGAAGCAGAGATAAGGACCCTGAGGTGTTTCCTAGCATGAAGATAGTTAGGATGTGGGTTCTTAAGCAGGAGTGACACCTCACCACCCACATGTGCACAGGAGGCCTTTGTATTTTGGGGTGTTGTAAATACACTGCTGAAGTACCTCATGGTATCTGTGGGGCTGAATAATGAGCCAGGCTGTAGGACGGTAGGAAGACCATGATTGAATGAGCCAACAAGATCTAAAGATGCAAGTTTTTTGCCTGAATACCAGGTTTCAGCACCATTTGGTGCCCTGTGGTATCCCAGGCATGGGCATGGGGGACAAAGCCTGGGAGATATGTGTGTCCTTCTAAAGGATTAGACACTCAGACCCAAGCCATCTCACCAAACGTGTACATATGGACAGCTTAATCGTGTAAGGAACCATCTTCACGACACCCAGATCATTAGGTCAACTGAAGCGCACATATAAATGGCAAAAAACGTGCCTTCTCTACACACTTCCCCTTCTTTAGCTTGCTAGGAAAGAATATGCACGCTTGCACACCCACCCACCATGTTAACACTGATCAGGTGAAATCCCATCCTAGACCTCCAGGGCCCTGCTCCAAAGCCTATATGAAAGATGAGAGTTCTCCCATTGATTTTTTCTTTGGCTTCAGATCAGACAGTCTGAGAGCAGCACAGATGTTGATGTACGTCTGACTTGATCCTTTCAGGTCCTGACCTTATAAGGTATTAGACTTTTTTTTTTTTTGACACAATGGGACTACTCACATGCTCAAAGTTGTGCATTTAGCTCATGGGACAGGGATGGTCACTGTTTAGTAAACTGCATGTTACATGTTACATGCTCCCTGGGGAGGTGCTCCCTGTTTTGATGAGAAACCCCTCCATGCACTGCAGTTCCTGGCCCTAGAAACTACAGAAAGAGGGGTGTAAGAAATGCCCCAGTCCTTTACTGGCTCTCTGCATGGAAACACAGTAGCCAGTGAACGCTTCCAGAGCTGCTCTGAAGTTTTTGCTTCTGCCATAGTAAACTCCTGCACAGGCAGCGAATTCCCCAGCTTTACTGCAGGAACATTGCTAGAAAAGTCTGGGTTTCCTTGGTCATGCCTTCACTCACCTTCGCAACAGGCTCTCCAGTGACCAAGGAAGCAGGGCAGGACTTCTCATCCTGATGGGAGGCATAGGCTTTTGCTGCCCACAGGTCCACGTATCCATCTGGCGTGTAGGGGCCGCAGTCCAGGATGCTGCTCGTTTTCTCGAAGGGCTCACACACGCCGTCTCCATCATGCACGTAGCACAGGCTTGGCTCCCCTGCAAGATGGGGAATGCCCTGTTTACAATCCAGGCTCCAGGCACACACATCTCCTCTCCCAGGACATGTGCTGCCCATTTGGCCCCAGGATTTCCCATCATGAGGGCCTGACAAGCCCTGTAGATCATTCCAGCTGCAGATCAACATTTTATTGTGACAACGTGCACCACCATGTGCTCTGAAGAGTGTTATGAGGGCAGTGTGAATAGTTCACTGTTTTGATTCCTGCCCAGCAAGGATGTCTCAAATCCATTCGGACTCACCAACACAACTGAAGCCTTTTTCCTTTTTACACTTCCTGGAACAGCCATCTCCATCCAGCAAGTCCCCATCATCACATTCCTCCTCCAGGCTCCTAAGAGGACAGCAGCCAGATGTGTTAACACCACCCTTGACTCATGCTCCCTGGGCACTTCTGCCTCACAGTGAGCGAGTACTCCATGTCTTGGGTCCGTTTCCACAGAAGGAGGGAGAAGAGGAAGAACACCACATGGGGGTAAGGGAGAGGAGAGAAGGCACCGCATCTTGCCCGGGGGTGAAAATGGGGAGAGAGTTCAGGTCAGACCTCTCATCCAGACCCTGCCCCTCACAAAGACCATCTCCATCTCCTACACACGTGGCGTTTTACAAAACACAAGCTCTATAGCCCAGTCTGCTGGGAGGACTCAGCACAGTTATCTTCAATCAGGTACCCCTGGGTGGAGGACCAACCCCGCGCTTCCCTTTGGGGCAGGATGACCTGAGAGCTTAAAGACCCTCAGCTGAGAGCACGGGTTTCTCGACTTACATGGTCACCTTCCCATCCCCACAGTAGGGCGCTCCGTGGACATGGACGAGCGGTGGGGAGGCTTCTCCCAAGGTTGTCCCGGAGACTGCCTGCACCTGGTAGCGGTACACCTGCCCAGGCGTCACTTCCCTGCAGGAGCACAGAGGATGTGAGCAAAGAGCAGGAGAGAACAACCCATGCATCTGCAACAGATTTGCTCGCCCCGGTTATAGAAATCACATGCCTGTACCCAGGCAGCATCATGGTTTGACATATGTCTTCATACTCTGAACTGCCAGAGGCAGAGGCTGTGGGAAGAGGGCTGCTGCCAGGTCATGCAGAGGGGCCTGCCATTTCTTTCCCTAGGGTTTGAGCCGGGGAGAAGCTGCATTAACTCTACAAATCATTTTTCTGGTCATGTTTCCGGGTTTAACGAGTTCCTTCTCGTTAGCCTCAGCTCCTTGGCAAGGGCTGTGCTAGCACGATGGGGCTGCAGCAAGCTTCCTCGAGGCTGAGCAGGGAATCTGCTCACAGCATCGAGCACGGCAATTCCCAGAACAAAAACACACGTTCCTGGACCCAAAGGCTGCACTCACGTGTCAACGAACTCGCGGTGCGCCTGTGCCGCCGTGGCGGGGGAGCCATTCTCGAAGGGGGGATCGCGGAGGACTCGGTATTGGATGCGCTTGCAGGAGGAGCAGAGAGAGCTGTGAGGCATGGAGGTCAGCAGGGCTGTGTCTATCTCCATCCTTTCGTCAAAGGTGTAAATTTTGACTCCGGACACCTTTTTGTGGATGTTGAGCTTCACGGTAAAAGGGACGTCACAGAAGGTGTCCAGGGGGCCCAAATGGATGGACTCCCCCTGCTCTGTCAAGATTTCAATGTCAGACAGAGCCTTGGGAGAGTCCGTGGAGAGGTATGTGGTCCACAGGGTGAGGGAGTCGGGGTAGACGGGGTGCAGGAAGCGCAGCTCCAGGATGCAGCCGTCCGGCTGGGGGCAAGGCACGGTCATGTTCATGTGGTAGAGGTGGAGCTCCGGGCTCCAGGCCTGCAGGCTGGGCTCACAGGGCTGATCCACATCCGGGGGCCCTAGGCGGAAAGGATGAGGAAGAGGATGAGAACCGGGGGACAGCTGACCTCCTGGGGACTCACAGGGTCCCCATAGGTGCTTATGCATGTGTGCTGTAGCTGCGGGTCCCAAGAGCTTGCGGACATCCTAGAAAACACTAAGCACCACTGGTCACCCATCTCCTGGTTACACACAGAAGCATCAGATCCGCCAAGCCTCACAGCCCTCCAAAACAGGGAAATGTGGGCATTGGTATCCATAGTGCCTTAGGTCTGAGGGCCACCAGCAGCTCTAGCGACAGCCTGGACGCAGCTGGGGGACGCAAAGCTTGCTGCGTAGTCTCATGGGTGCAGAAGGTTTGCTGAGGGCACCTCGAGTCCCTGTGGCTCCATGGGTTTGGACAGAGGCTTTCCACAGGCATGTGGCTGGAATGCGCCAGAGGCAGGAAGGGACCAGGCCCAAAGCAAGCCAGGCAAGCAGCTCTGGTAGGCTGTTCCTCCACTAGGACCTCCAGCACGGCGCCCAGGCTGGCCTCAGGTGTCCAGCTTGCCTCCCCTGGTGGAGGATTAGCACTCAGCATGAGAAACGTAGCACTGGGCTTTCGGTCTCAGAAAGCATCACCAGATTTCGTCATCCTGTAGTGAAATACCCTCATCTTCATCAACCACTGCAAGCATTCCTTAGGGACCAGCAGTTCAAAGCCTGTATCCACTTAACTTTCATCTTTCTAAAAACCTTAAAACCTGTCTCTCTTTCACCAGAGCCAATATACGTTTGTGATAATTAGACTCATGCATAGGAGAAAATAACATCCAATACTTCCAGCTGCAGTTTTAATTTGCTAGTGAATCAGACAGGCAGGGGAAACAGGAACCACTGAAGATAAATGAGCCAAGCTTTGATTTGCTTGGTATCACTGAATAAGCACAAATTTGATTATTTCTTTAACTTGCCTCTGTGTGTGTGACTGGTAATTCTAGCGAGATACACTTCCATGATGTGCCATATCTAGAGATGAGTTTTCAGACACTGAACCCCAGCTACATCCTGACACTCCTGCTCTCAAAGCATGGGCTTCATCCCGAAGGGGCAATGAGGTCTGAATTGTACTTTTTCAGCAGTCACTCTGGCACATTCTCAGTCAGCCTCAGTGGCTCAGACATGTGCAGATGCACAGAACTAGCAGATCCTCTGGCTCTACGTGCTTCAACAGCAGCGTGCGCACAACAGACAGCCTAAGGGATCGTTTCACATGGTCTCCTGCCCCTCCTGCTCAGAGGAGCTGAGGCTGCATTGAAAGCCTAACAGATCCTATGGCAGCTGCAAGACCTTACAAGCCAGCAAGCCCAGGTAGCTCATGAGGTGGCTCTCCAAGCCAGCAAGAGCTGCATCCAACCCAGATTGCCCAGGACTTGGAACAGACTGAGTGGGACTCAGCACGGGGCTCCTCCTGCTCCCATCGGGCAGGGTGGTCTCAAAGCCTGGGAATGCCCCCATGGTTTTGGATGAGGCCCCAAGATCCATACTGTAAGCCTTTTATTTCAATGAAATTCAGCTCCATTTGCCCAGTGTCTCCTGTTAATACCATTCAGGGGAGTGATTGGTGCTACTTGTGTCATTTGTTTGCCCTAAACCAACTGGCAGCTCCCAGGTACCTCCTGGGCGCCTGAAAGTCCTTCCTGCACTAGTGAGCCTCCCTGAAGAGGAGGCAATCTGCGCTCTCAAAGAAAAGCTCCTTTTTCTTTTCACAGCAAGACCTCATCTCCACCAAGGGGACTCACAGACGCGGAGAGAGAGGAGGAAGGTACCTTCTGCCTCTTCTGGGGTCCAGTAGCCAGAGGAATCGCAGACCCGAGGGGACGAGGCCTCATGCACGTACTGACGGAAAGTGCCATCCTCAGCACAGTCGTCACAGAGAGTGTCCAGCTCCCTGCGGACCAGAGACACAAAGGAATCAAATATAATCGTGGCCAGTTAACTTTCCATCCAAGTTTGCCCAGGCAGGATCAGATGGGAAGCTAGAAAACCAAAGAAGCCAACTTCTCAGGAAGCCCCTGGGTATATCGTCCTTCTTGGAATAAGCTCTGACAAAACCAGGACAGGAATACAAGAGTGACCTTGGGACAAGCTGGGTTTGATCCCTCTTCTTCTACATGCTCTCCAGGTACTCTTGGATGAGCCATTGGGTCACCTGCTCCCAGCCCACGCCGTGGAGCTCACAGACTTCATGCCTCCCGGGGCAGTGCCTCTGGAGTTGGGTGGGCGCACTTGGGTCTATCTCCGCTAAACCCCACAATCTTTGGCTTTCATCACTACCATAATATGAACCAGGCACAACACCGTTGTGCCAACCAGGAAAGGTTGGCACAACCTCTCTGCGATAAGGGCCAACCTCAGCCCCTCTCCTCATCCAGGCTGTCAGAGTAGACGCAGGATCCCCACGCTGTGACCCAGCTCCTGAGCAAGAACAGGGCCTGGATCCGATGACCCAGCTCCTGCCTCCTAGACCCACGTTCTCCTGCTCCCACACTGCTCCAGTGCCCAGAGTGGTTTGTTTGAATGACTCGAGGCCACCCAGCACTGGGAGGCTCTCATGCCTGGGCAGGTAACAGGCTCTCGCCATCCCCAGGATGGAAGGCCCATCGTGGAGAACATTGCTTCTTCGACAAGGCAGTGAACACTTATCCAATGCTTGTCCCAGCTGCCCTCAAACGCTTTTTTTCATTTAATTGTGAAAGACAGCTTTGTGAAGCAGCTTTAAAACAAGTTCAGAATCTCTAAGATATGCTTATGGCCCAATAATAAAAGCGTAGACCTGAAACTTGGTGGAAACTGAGCTATTCAGTAAGAGGGGCTGAACAGAGGTACTAGGGGCTTTCTGGATCTCGGTGACTCCCCAGCATTAGCAGGGGAAAAGGAAGACTGCTGCCCAGTGATCGAGGCCATGCATGGCTCACTGGCTGGCTGACTCTGGTTCCTCGGCACCATTTCTCCTGCTTGAAACGTTTCCTGACTTACCCCCAGTTAGTTACACCGCGAGTCTGTGACAGCGCTGGGAACAAAACCCAGCTCTTGCGGTTCCAGCTCCCTGCCTTAACCACAAGGCTGCATTTCCTCCTAGTAAATGGCTATTTTATACAATAAGTGCTAAATGAAGCTCATTTTTCATTCCGTGATTGCACTCTTGGGTTTAAGAATTGGCATCGCCTCCCGACGCTCCTTGGCATCGCCTCCCGGCACCCCGACAGCAGAAGGCTGGTGGGAGAGCCCAGCGCAGCAGCCCAGCTCTCCTACCAGAGGCTCTGCTGGAGCTGGTCAAGGGGAAGAAGGGTCCAGGACCACATCTCCACGCCCCCCACTACCAGGGCAGCTGCAGGAAAGGCTGCTTGCTGAGGATGGGGTGAGACTTGCCAGCTGGCAGGGGCTGCGAGGGCTGTGCCAACCCCTCCTTGATGCCTTCGCTGACTCCTGAAAGGCTCCCCCCATCCCCGGCTGTCTGCCCCCAGCTCCGCGCTGAGCAGCTTTGCCAGCAGATCCCTGCTCATATAAACCAATATGAGGAGAACATTGCTCATGAGGCTCCAGTTTTAGTGGGCGGGCAGAGAGAGAGCTGTAAGTGGGGTCTGCACCACAGAGGGTTTCGTGGCCCCTCCAGCAGGCTCCCGTGCAAGCCCCAAACCATTGCAACAGCCGATCTCTCACCTCTCGTGGATGACGCCGCTGATGGGAGGCAGCCAGTAGATGCTGAGGGAGTCCTGCGTCTGCCCTGTGACCATGGGTGGGATCGGGATGGGCGCGGGCTTCTTGCTCTGGCTCCAGCGCTGGTACACCAGGTCTAGGTAGCAGTGCATCCGGGCCACTTGGTTGGGGGTGAAAGCGTTGGTGCAGTCATCATCTGGGGGAATAGGGGTCAGGATGAGGGTGGCAGGGATCGGCTGGTGGGGCATGGCAGGGTGTACTCTCCTCCATCCCCAAATCGGGTTTTGGAGGCTTCTGGGGAGACCTGGGAGACACCAGCGTGTGGTGGCTCTCCTGTCAGGACTCGCTGGTGTCATGTGTCCCCAGTGCCACAAGATGGCACTGCCTCAGCAGCTCCACAGCCCTAAGCTTGCCACGGCGGCTCCGGTCATAAAAATAAGTAATAATAGTAATAATAATCATAATAATAATAAACGTTGCTTCAGGAGTGGAGAATGAGCACATGCCGCCAGGCAGGCAGACCAGCCTCAGTGCATTTCCAGCAACCCATGGGCAGGCAGGGAGGGAGGGATGGAAGCTGCAGCAAGAAAGGGGCTAAGAGGTAACTGCAAGCGCAGACCGCAGCCTGCCGCACCCAGCCCATCAGGAGGGACCACACCAGCTGGGGAGCAAGGGAAGGGACTGTCCATGAGGGTGGAAGGGACAGAAACACGAGTTGCTAGCAAAGGTCACCCCTTCTAATTTCTAACAGCAACTACTCCTTACCTGTGTAACTCATGTAGTTGTTGAAGGGCGTCCCTGTGAAGTGTGTTTGGCCACAGGTGTCATTGGTCGGGTCTGGGTCCCGACAGAGCTTACTCTTCGGGGTCGGCGCGGTGTCAGCACAGAGGTCTCCCGTCTCCATAGACGGAGTTGTCTCTCTGCAGGGATCGTCACAAGATTCCCTCTCGCTCACCCCCTTAAAGACATGATACAGCCCTAGGACATGTCCCACTTCATGGATCATGGTGTTCGTGTGGCCGTGCATTCCATAATAAGCAGGGTTGAGGACAACTCCACCTGGAATTGCAAGCACAGAAGACATCACCCAGAGAAAGGGACAGCAGGCAGCTGCCATTACACACTTGTGCTGGCTAAAGCTCCCCTCACTGTGCTTCCAGGCCACAAATGAGGTGCCACATGGAGACCTGAAGGAGGACAGCATTCACTGTTTTGCAGGACTGAAAGAAGGCTCCTTTGCTTTGGAATGGGGCAACTGGTTTCTCTTCCTCTCTTTGATCACTTTGCTCCCCCAAAGCCTTCAATCGTTTCAGCTCCCATTTCCCTCTGTATCTTCTCCCATGTTTGCAAGTCAGTCTCTGCTTTGGTTCACACTTAAAACCCCAAAGAAGTTCGGAGCCAGGGCACCAAACTGAGACATGCTATGGGTTTACGGGGATAATCTTTTGAACCAGAGGACAGAAGACCTTCCATAGATTAGACAGCTTACCTACAGGCCCAGGTGGGTAAAGCATGCCAGCTTGCCACAGCAGATGAAGATAAACTGCCTAGCAAAGTCTTGACACACTTGGCTTTGCCAGCTGGAAGCCACCTTCAGTAAGAGTCCGTATGAAGATCCAAAAGCACTGGATAGATCACATGCTGACCTTGCCCTAAACAGCCTGCAGGACAAGATGATTCTCCTCTCCTGCCCACTTGCCTGTGATGAGAAGAAGGAGCAACGATGCTGAGAAGAGCTGAGAGGAGCAGGGTCTTCCCTTTGCTCACCACTGGTGTCTGACTCCTGACCCAGGATGCATGTCCTGTAACAACATCTGTGTACCAGCCTGCTGGGAAACTGTCCATGGAGGATGCTCAAGAACAAAACTTGTCTCTTTTCTCTTCTCCTGTCACTTCCATTTCTTTTCTGTATTCTGCCCAGAAGGAAACCTCTTTGGAAACTGCTTCTTCTCTTCCCTGTTTTGAGGCTTTTCAATGGCCATCTCCTCCCCCTTCCTCTTCTCCTCCTTGCTCCACCACCCCTCCATGCTGCCCAAGGTGCAGGAGCAAGGGCTGGGGAATATCAGCAAGACAAGAGGGGGAAAAAACAGATCCCAGCATGTGCCCAGGCCAGCTCCAGGCAATACCTCCACGGCATGGCAGGCTGTTTTTACCCAGCTACTGTTAACCTAGACAGCTTGGATGGCAGCGCAGTGAATAGTTGGCTCCGGCACCGCTTGCTCCCTCCTTTGCAAGGCCCTGGAGGATTTACCATGCCAGCTACCTCACAGCAAAGCCTCTGCTACTGCATCTTTGCTGCTGATTGCTGCCCCTGCCAGCAAAGTTAAAACTGGCAGAGGGCCACCGTGTGATCCTGTCTCCAGCCACAGCATAGACAGCCTGAAATCTGCTCCTGAATCAGCTCCGTGCGCTACTGGACTACCTCATGTCCTCAAGTACAGGGCATTCCTTCCAAGAGAGGGCTTTCTCCAGATCACAGTGTCCCTGGCAGGGGACCAGCAGGACTGTGACTGCTCCAGTGAAGCCATGCTGGATGAACACTGGGCTGGGGCTGGAAAGGGGCCTTCAGAGATGCCCTGAGCAATTCTTTCGAACCCAACAGGTTGGAAGAGCGAAAAAGTAAGGGTGGCATCTTCCATGGAGCATCCTGCATGTATGGCTTATGGAAGGGCTGGGAGACAGCAATGACCTGTGAAGTGGCACCGCTTCCTAGATAAAAACTCACGGTGGTTGCTCTTCCTCCTACTCACTCTCCACACTGTAGGTGTTATACCCAGGGCATTTTGTTGGCCCAATGCAAAGGATGCATCACAAAGTGACTGCATTCCCTTTCTCCCCAGCTCTGGTGTCCTGGTCCTTTGCTCCAGAACACCAGAGCAAAGGTCCTTGCACCCATCAGCTCTTGGTCCTATAGACCTCTGACTGGTTATGAGCCACAAGAAGCTACAGAGGTTGAAAATCCATTCAGGATCTTCATTTTCAATTGTGTCCTGTCATCCAGAGATTTTTGCATACTGTCCCCCTCCCAGTTATCAGGCTGGTAAATACTGTAGATAGCAGAGGGCACCCCATTAATGGAGAACCCAGTGGGCACAAAGAAAGCTACTTCTCATTTTAAACAAAAAAGAACAGAAAGAAAAGACATCTCTGCAGCCAAACCCAAGCCTGAACAAGGCAGGGGGCTGCCTGCCCAAAGGTCTGAAAGGAGGAATGTGCATGCAGAAAGAAAATAATGTTCATAAACAAAATGAGAGATGTGAAGGCCCTGCACGCATCCAGCAGTGCTAACCACAAAGACGGGTCTGAGGGGCACCAGAGGCCCTGCAACCGAATCGTCCTCCTTCCAACAGAAACCCGATGCTCTTCCCAAACAGGGGAAAAAATGGGATTCCAATATAGGGAGGGAGAAAACTGTTGCAGGGGAGGGATGCCAAGGCCGGGATACCCTGTCACTCCCTCCTCTCTGCTGGCTTACCCTATCCATTCCTCCCCCACACTCCACAAGGACAGTCGTATTTTTAGTACTTCTCACAGCTAATTAGATGGCAGGATCAGAAACAGCATGAGAACTGTGCCTGACTTCCAGAACTTCCCTGTCCCTCCATTCTCCCCACAGCTCCCTGGCGAGCAGAGGGCTCCAGAGAGGCCCCAGCTTTGGAGCAGGGAGTTGTATTTCTCCTCTTGGAGGGTCCTTGCTGCGAAAACAAGATATGGAAGTGTTTGGGACATCCCACTGCAACAAGACCAGCCTCCACTCTCCCTCCTGTGCACATCAGACCTTTCCTCCCACCTTTATCTCCTCCTGCTCTGGGAGATGGACTAAACTGGGCTTTAAGTGACCTCTCCCTCTCATGCCTGAGGGCAAGACCAAGGAGGGCAACCCCCCAGTCAGCATTTTTAGCAACCAAACTAAAAATTTCAGTGTTGTGTCCCTGTGACACCAAGGGAATCCAGCACTCCAGGGCAGGTAAACCGGAGACTTCTTTGGACTTGCCCACCAAACCAAGGCTGGGCAGCTGGAGAGCTGTCCCTCCAGATCAGCTACAGCTGCAGAGCTGGTAACGTCCCCACAGCCAAGTCTCAGCTTGGCTCCGCGTGCCTAGTCCATCGCTCCAGTAAATGACTTGCAGCGGCATGGACCCTGCTTCACCTTCACTCACGTGTCCCTCAGAAGCTCCCAGTCCCAGGACCTTGCCCTGCTTCTGGCTTCAGTCCCTGACAAATGCTGAGGGGATCTGATTCAGGTTGACCCCCAAGAAGCTAAACTGCTCTTGGTTCAGGGCTGTTGCAAAGAACGTATGCTCAGGAAAGCATGGGATCCTTAAACAGCAAACCACCAAGCTAAACCTGTATCACAGGGCCAGCCTTCCCCAAGCACTGAGTCATGGCAGTTAATGGAACGAACGCATGACGGTTAGTCACACAGGAAGATGGCCATTGCTAAAGGTACCTTTGATGGAACGACTGGCCCTCCTTCAGGATCCAATGACCTCAGCCAGATATATGAGCTGGCCTCAGCTTATATAACTATAGAAAATGTTTATAACATCAAATAGTCATGATTCCATTGCCTTTCAACCATGTTTATGCAAATACAGTTCACATGCAACTACACAAAGTGTCTACATTATTACATTGCTAGGATTTTTGAGGCAAGGCTTTCCATTGTGGAAAGATGAATTTTGTATAGGGCAGCTCTTCATCTCTGTGTTTTGTAGTTAAAGAGATTTACTTGTACTTTCTCAGAAAATTAATTCTGGACTCCAAGCAAGAACACTGAATTTGAGAAGAACTCAATGTGATTGTGGTGGAAACACTGAGACAAAGTATGGTTAGATGGAGCGGTGCAAACAGGTTTGAGATTTTGCCTCTGCTGCTGGCTGGGAAGAAGTTGTCTCTGTCTTGGAGACATAGGGCAGCTGAAATATTACCTATAGAAATGTCACAGACCGGTTCATCCTCTCCGAGACAGTCATTACCCTTTACACTTCAACAGACATGGTTGCTGTTTCTTGGTATTACTACTGGGCTAAGATGTAAGTCTTCAGAGAGACTGCATGAAATTCAAATCTATTCAGGAAACCAATCTGGAGGAGAGCAACACATGCAGGTCATCAGCATTGGAATGTTCACTTAATTTCTGGTAGCCCAAAACCAATCACAGGTGAAGAAAAGAGAACGAAAAACAAAGTTTGCTGAAGACTTCCAGAAGGTGAAGATGTCAACAGGAAGGTGAGGAGGACCTTCTTGACGGACACACTCAGAGGTCACGAAAGAGAATGGTTTCTACAGAGGTCAAAGTCCAGAGGGCAGATTAAAAAACATCTAGAGAAGCAGTGAAGAAGAATAATTCGGAAATAAGACTAGTGAGCTTTAGGATGAGAGAAAGGGTTGAAACAGAAGAAGAAAGTGGTTGGAGAGAAGTTTCAAGGTACTTCTCTTGAAAACATCTAAGAAAGTCCAGTTCAAAGAGGCAAATGAAGGCAAGTGGAGATAAAAGTCTGACCAAGAGGCAGGTTAGCTTCTTGGAGAAGTTGAGTGAAACTCAAAGAATCAATCCGACTTGGTAGGAGAATCAAAGCAGAAGAGAACAATTTAGGCAGGGTGTATGTTTGCAGGGAAAAATCAGCATGGCATTTCTGCTCCACAGGAGCAGACAGTGGCACAGGGGGAGCAAAGCCTGTGGGCTGACCTTAGGACACTAACATCAAGGGAGGCAGGAGACTAGCAAGAATCAGTGCGAGGAGGGAAAGACTGTGTCTTCTTGGAGACTGACTCCTCTCTTCTTTAAAGGCCTGTCACCACCCCTGGTCACTGCTAGGTCCTTAAAGCTCAGGAAATTTTCTTAAGCTACTATTCACTCCTCCCAGGGTTTTCCTTGCTCTTTCCTCTCTGCTGTACCTTCACATTTACTCAGATTCTCCAGTAACCTCCTGCTCAGTCCTAAATTTCTTCTGTACTGACAATAGTATGCGTTGTGCGTGGTACAAAACACTTGATGATGTGGTGGAGCCTACTGTTTACAGAGAACAGAGTCTGTCACCCTCCCTCCCCAGCTCATTAAATCTAAAACCAAGGACAGTCTTGAACCAAAGTCTTTGGTCTGTGCCAGAGCCTCAAAGAAGTTCAGATCCAGCTTCACACTTCACAGCTCTGGCACTGGAGCCAGGACAACACCCCTTTTCCCCTGAACCTCCCTGCTAAAACCCTGATCCAACATTTCCAGATGGTGCCACCTCTGCTTAAGGGCTCTGGCTGGATGTGAACTCCAAGACCAGAGCTGAACGCAAGGTTTTGATTAAACCAGTTACCTTAATTACCCTTCCGTACAACTCTTTGCGAGCTGTTGGGAGGGGTCTGACAAGAACATGTGTGGCTGAAGCACTTGCTGTAGTAAGATGATTGTCGAGCTGAGCCTTGGAAGTGATTTCTGGAAGCTAAAGGAATAAATTTCATGGAGATTTGCCTTCCTCAACAAGCAATTGTAGCAATATGCTATTGAAAAACCAGCCCTGAAACTCATTGAGGGAGGGAAACTGGCAAGAAAGAACTTTAAAACAGGTCTTTAAGAGCAATGTAAAACTTTAAGGGTTGAACATCACGCACTTGTAAAAGCTGAAGATCTGGGTCTGCTGTGCAGGTGTCGCAAGTAATTATTTCCAGTTACTTATTGAGAAACACTTTAGATGTTTTGACTACAAAGTGTAAAGAGCTTTGCCAGAAAACTCCGACATTGAAGATGTGGAGGGAGAGGCAGGAAAAAGAGAGCAGAAATAGGAGAAAACACAGTACATTTACATTCTAGCGAAGCAGCTGCTGTTTTAACAATTTCATAGTCTGCCAGGACTGATGACCTTAATGGTCTCCCTTGAATCCACTGAAGCCAAAGAGCACCTTGCCTTCAGCCAGTAGTAAGCCAAGTTATAAAAACATGGTTTAATTTGATAGTCATCCTCACATTTGCAGCTGGATTTGGAAGCAGCTAGTGCTTGCTGCCTGTTCAGCTCTGGAGTCACTCAGATGTGGAGTCACGGCTCTGAAGTCACCAGACTCTTGGTTTATCTGTTTGGCATTAAGTGCTGCAAAGTGAAGCTTGCCACTTCCAGAATCCTGGTGGATAGGTCTGGAAGGGCTCAGAGAATCCACCTTACCCCATTGCAGGATTAGTCTTTCCTAAACCAGCCAGACAAATGCGACTCTCATTCATCCAGAGCTGGCACCGACGGTGAGCCCGCAGCTCTCCCCACGCTCCCTGCCCAAGTGTTTCACTGTCCTCACCATTAAAAGAGTTTCTTGTAGCAACCTGAAAGTCCCTTGTCAGGGTGCAACTCCACCACCTCACCCACATCAGGAACAGGCGACTTCTTTCCTTACAGCAGCAGCTGTTGGGACACCTAAAGCCTGTTACCATGACCCTTCACGTTCATTAAACATCCTCAGCTTCCCAGCTGTCCCCACCCCAGAAGGCTGTCTGCAGCAGGAGTAAATGCCACTGGCTACTTGAATGCAATTGCTCCATGCCAAAACACCAGCTCCTGCCAGAGAAGGGCTAAGCTGGAGGGGACAACTCCAAAACTTCCTTAAGCTACCTGTAATTGAAAGCAAAAGACTTTGTCTCAAAACATGAGCTTGCTTTTTCTCCCACTCTATCTGAAAACAAAGTCTAGTGCGTCTTCTGGCCAACTCAACCAAGAGAGAGAAGCCAGCAACCCTGAGACCCCACAAGTGGGGTAGCTTGCTTACCCAGGTGACTAAGGGCCTCTTTATCCCATGGCCAAGTGGCAGCACCAGCCAACTCTTCCCTTACCGAGCTGGCGAAGTAAACGTTGAGGAAGTGGGTGCTGTTCAGCTGCAGTGCCTCCTTCAGCTCCTTCACGCTCATGTACGCCCTGTAAGGACAAGGGAGAGGAGACAGTCAGCAAACATCAATGGAGCAAAGAGGAAATGCAAGAGCTGCCTGTAGATGTGCTGGAAAGCGGGCAGCAGACCTGGAGACTCCATCCTCTGCCGTCTGAAACCAATAGCATTTGGGAAAGTGGGGAAGAAGTACGGACTGTTAGCGATGTGGTGAGGTGGGATCCAGCTTTTCTAGTCTGTTTGGAGGATTTCACAACTGTGGCTCTCCACTTTACCCAGTTCCTCAGGACAACCAGTATGGTGGGAGGTGGCTGTGGGTGGTAAGAACAAGGAGCCTCTGCAGAACACAGGCACGTACCACATCAAGGGGCATGCCACCTCACACCCATGCCTGCATGTTTGCACAAGGAAGAAGAGCATGAGTGAAAGGTTTCTCTGACTTTGCTCTGAGACATCTCTTCTAGCTCTGCTCAAAATGGAGCATGGCCTGACCTTGGAGAAAGCTCCTTCTGAGAGGGGGTGGTCTGGGATGGCTGCAGGAGGACAGAGAAGTACAGAAGCTCCAAAATAAGCTTAATGGGGAGAGGGGAACAAGGCTGGAAACAGCTCCACCAAAGGGCAAAAGCCTGGGGAAAGCCTCATGATGACTGCTGGCTGTCTTTCCTCCAGTCTCCAGAGCTGGGATTAAACAGTCATAGAGTAGAAAAAATACTGGAACGGGGATACACAGGACATCCATTTCTCAAGGGCACAAGAAGATATTGGACTGGGAGAGGTGTGTGGGTAAGAAACATTGTGCCTGTCCTACACTGAACAGCAGAGCAGTGACACCCATGGGTGCCTGGGCATCACTGAAATGATCCTCACTGCGCCTGCAGGGCTAGCATGTCTCAGTGCTTGGACAAAAAATGGTAGTCAGGAAATTCAGGTTTTACTCTCCCCTCTGTGTGGTGCTTTCTGCGCAGGTCAGAGGTCTACACTGCATTCACCAGTACACCAACAGTGTGGATCTTTACAGAGTTCGTGTCCTCAGCTGTGTAAAAGGATCAGGATCTAACTTAATAATAACAACAGCTATTCCAATAATAATAGTAGTGGGATTGTAAGGCCTTGGGCTGTGCCGCAAGTGCCAGATACTCTTTTAAGTTACGTACTACTCTTTCCACTATCAGTGCCATGAACCTCATGGGCTGAGACAGCGTTGCGACAAGTAGCCCTAGAAGATGTTGTCTCTGAGTAGCCTGACCCCACAGTTTATGAAGCCAAAGGGTTCATTAATTAACCTGCATTAACTTAAGAGATCCTAAGCGGGGGAAAAAAAACGCATGGAAAGGCTTCAAATACATCACTGTGGAATGATGATGGAAACGCGCCGTTGTGGAAATATGTCATAAGAATGACTAAATCTGCAGCATAAGGCCAACAGCAACATTAAGGTGGCGGAAAGCATTTCATTTATTCCCATGCTTCCAGGAGCAATTGGCATCTTTGAGCTGCACGGAGGGATCATGAAGGGAACGCAACAGTTTCTTTACACCGGACTAGCCATGGAGGCACACCGGCTGTATTTGAGCTAGCAGCTCCTGTAAAAGTGGCATCCATTAGCTCATTCCTCACCACATCGAATTATGGAAGAAAGGACAAAAAGTTAAACATGGGCGAAGAGGAAAAAAGCATGTTTTCATCTGAGATGTGAAACGAGCAGGGAAACCAGCGAGAAATGTGCTGTTTGAAATGGCCAGATCCCTAGAGATGTTGTTATACCAACACACGTGTTTAGAAAGAGAGAGGTTGCTACAGCAAATGGGAGAGGAGGAGGAAAAAGTAGATAAAAATAAAAGGAACAAGATTTCAGAAGCATACTGGAGCAGGATGGCACGTGGAAAGGAGTGCATTAAACCCAAGGGTGACCATTTACCCGGATCCGAAATAGCAAGTATTTCCAGAAGCCGCTACTGACTGGGCAGCGCCAGATAATTGGGATCTGCCAACTGCCTCTCCCCTCCCAGTCAGTCCTGATAGGCCATCCTGGCCTGGACATCTCACCCACCTTCCCAGTGACAAAGGAGCTCCAGAACTTCTTCCACTTGAGAAAATCTTGGCTGAAGCACACGGCAGCATTTAATGGTGGGATGAGATGACCAGCTTGTCTTCACCAGGCCCTGGGATCTCCCACCACAAAGCAGCATTCCCAGAACACTTTCCCCAGCCACATCAGCTTGTGGAGAGAAAAACTCTCCCAACCGGAAACAGCAAATTAGGATAACATGATCTCTTTTCTGTGATGTCTCGCCTGAGCATCCCAGACACGCGCCACGCTGACGCCATCTCTTCAACCCAACCAAGACAGGAGCAGGCCGGGAGGAATAGATAGGGAGAAGAATAAATAAACCTGAAGGACATATTTGTGGCATGACTCGGAAGGAAGAGAAGCAAAAATTTCATAGAAACAGAGCGTAAGGAGGGGGAACGGGTAGAAAAAGTCTCCCTCATGCACCAGAGCTGCTCGGGGGACACAGAATTAAAAATAACGTTGATTCCTGACCTATGATATCTTGGAAAAATAGCCCCAAACCCTTCCAGGCTGCCCAAATTCCGAGAGCTGACGTCAGCCCTATTCAGAGGGATATTCCCGCCGCCTCTCTTCTGGAGACATGATGTTTTTCTGGCTGTCGCCTTCTGTTCCCTTGACACTAGCAACATTTTTTGTCAACCCTTAATTATAAATAACTAATTTCCTCCATTGAGAGATTTGGATGGTTCAAGGCTGTGTCAAGGGTAGGGGGAGCAGTTTCAGCACTGAGATGCTCAGATGGGTTGGATGGAGAAGGAGAGGAAAGGACCCCGATTTCACCACTATGGCAGGGAAAGCACAAACATCATCCTGCCGGCGTCCCCAAAGACACAAGCAGGACCAAAACAACTCTAGAATGGGCAACTCTGATTCCCCTCAATCCGTATTTCCCACTGGCATCCTTAGCTGAGACAAGGAGCGTGCAACTGGCGTCTTTGCCTGTCACTTATTGCCAAGGTCATGCTCTCCCTCTTCTTTGGCGCTTCTGTGATTTTCCCTGGGGAAAAGCAGAGCAGCCTTTGGTCTCCACAAATGGACCAAATGATAGCCCTCTCTTCTGCTCCCCAAATAGCTTCCCAACTCCTTCAAGACTGGAGTATTCCAAACTAGATGGTATTTATGGCACAGCGGGTGCTGCAAGCCAGCACACATACACAGGGAAAGCCAAGAAGGGCACATGAGGGCATAAATCTCAGCTGAGCCACCAAAAACAAACAAAAAAAGACAAAAACTTCACAACCCAAAGAATAAAGCAGAGGACAGAAGACAGGCAGAGAAAGGTCATCAGGTTTGCCAGATTCAAAGCAAACATTTTTTTTCCAAGAATGCAAAAAAACTGTAAAAAAACCCTGTAAAAATGTAAAAAGAAAAAAAAATGGTGAGCAGCCAGCTGCGTGGCAAGACTACCTTGGCCTGGGGAGTATTTGCACCCCTGGGAGAGTGCAGCTTGCAAGAAAAATATATGCAAGAGTAGACAGATTAGGGAAGGAAGGATGATGGACTGCCATTATTAGAAACGAGCGTGGGCACAAACACCATCTGAAACGACAATATTTGGAGGAATGAGTCCAGATATGAGGGCCTCCATCACAGCGGGTGATGACATGTGATACCGTTGACTTAAAGGTCTGCTGAATGACACTGGCTGACAGTCTGACTCGAAGGCAGGCTTAGGTGCTACATGCATACTTGTGGGACTCATGGCCGCTTGGATGGGGAAGAAGCCTGGACCTTGTATTGCTCTACAGCAGTAGAGTGAAGATGCTTCCGTGGTCCTGGTAATGGGTCAGGAGCACATGACTCTGTATGGGACATGATGACACGCTGTCATTTTGTGACATTTCAGGCTATTGAAAAAAGGAAAGGACAACAAGAAGTCCAGCAGCTTCAGTGACTATCACCAAAGAACTGTGGAATCAGAGACTCCTAACTGCAGAAGGAGAGAACCTCCACAGGCCACCTGGTCTGACCCTTTTGTTCAGAACAGGTCTAATTAAATCCCGTTGCCCAGGGCCATGTCCAGAGACTTGAATAGCTCTGAGGACAGATGTTCCACTACCTCTCTCAGCAACCTATTCCACTATTTAGACACCCTCATAGAAAAAAATTCCTAATGCCTAATGCAAATTTCTCATGTTCTGACTTGTGTCTGTCACTTCCTGTCCTTATCACCATGCAACTCTTCTCAGAGTCCATCTCCACCCTCTCCATGTCACCTAATCACAATAGGAAAACCATTACTACACTAGACCTTACCACACTAAGGTCTGAAGACCCAGAGCTTCCTTTCTGAGCAGCTGAAGTCATGCTCCACCCATGGTCCCAAGCCTCCCAGGAAAAACTTCACATCCCTTCCCATGTGTTTGCCTGCACAATTTTGCCCTAGCCCATGGTGAAGACAGCATCTTTCTATTCACGGTTGTAAGTAAAGATCTGGGCTGGCTTGGCCGAAAGACAAAACAATGTGCTTCTCCAAGCAGCAATTTCTGGTAGCAATAGTAGGAATGCTGCTGGTACACAGGTGGGAGAGAGGAGAGGATCTGCTAATGTACTGGGTAGCAGAACGGGCAAACTGTACCACAAGTCTGATTTGGTTTCAGGTGGGAGGAGAGAAGCAAGAGCAGCAGCTTTTAGTGACAGTCACATCATAACAGAAAGACTTGGGGCCATAAAAATGGCCTTTACCAATGAAAGGTGAAAGAAGGCACTTCTGAATGAAAAGCAAGGCCAGCACGTACCCCGTGCAGCACCATAAATCAAACCGAATTCTCTGGGTATTGCAAAGGATGCAGTGTGTAATGCCACAGGAATTCCACTGCAATGCAAAAATAGGAGTCTTTTCCCTGTAGACATTTCAGAGGGGATGTGGGAGTGGGGTTGGATGGAAGCTCTCCAAGTGCCCTCCATGGACAGCTGGAAAATACTTGAGACCCAGCCAGCTCCAAGCTAACCATTCAGCCTAATGAAGTCACAGGGGATTCTGCTTTCATGTCCCTCACCCACCACAAGGAAATTCCTCTTCCTACTCCTGCCAAGCAGGGAGGCTCCTTTTTTCCCCAAACCTCTGCTTGACAAATGAGGAATCCCTCAGACTTCCCAGGAACAAACACCAGACTGCCAGTAACATTTCTGGTGTGCTGACATGTTCCCTCAGGGCTGCAAAGGGTTAACACAATGCACAGCAACCTTTCTTCCAAAACAAAAATCAGCTGAAAGGCAAAGAGCCACAACTCAATCCATGAAGACAGGTGCTAAATCAAGTGGCATGAATATTTTCGGAGGGCAGACTCTCTCAACTCTCCGTTTAATCAGTAAAGAGATGCTCCTCCAGATGGTGAACACAAGTGAGCATCTTCATCTTCGATTCACCCCTGCCAAAGGGCTCTTCCTCTCCAAGGTGACTCCAAGGGAGTCTAAAGAGAGTCTTCCAAACTCAGGCTATCTGCTTGTGTACATGAATCCTCCTTACTAGAATTTACAAATCCTCATCCCTGTTCCAAGCACGGGAATTCCCAGGTGATGCTCAACCTTGCTTCCCTTGCGCAGGCAGACAAGACTGCTGCCACCGCATAAACAGGACATGGTACCGCCCTGGCACAGCGCGCAAGCCAAGATGGGTTATTTGGTCTGCCTCCAGCCTAGACTGAAGGTGGTCCTCATAACTGCAGCTGCCTTGCACTCTGGATTTACCTGCCCTGGTGTTTCTGGCGTTGGTGCAACTGTGGGGATGCTGTGTTTTTAACTCAGAGCTAAAGCCCTCCTGTACTCGTTAAGACTATTCACCTCCCCAAAACCACAAACCTACCAGCTCTGACTCCAGCCCAGCACTATGCTGGCATGCCACAAACATCATTGCCAGCATCAGGACAACTAAACAAGGCAGCAACGTCCAAATCGCTCTCAGTCATGTGGGCAGGCCTCTAACACAGGCGGACATGAAGCGTGTCTGAGGGGTGAAGGGAAGGCTGAGGAACAGACAGACCTTCCCCTGGGATCACACTGGGGAGCCACAACACTGCTGGAAGGATGCCCTCCTTAGTCCTCGGGAGTCCCGCATCAGCTTCGCTGGGTGCTGGACACCAGCCAAAGAGCCCAAAGCGATTTGGGTGCACAAGGGATGAGAGCATCAGATACGCCTCTTGGACCCACCTGGGACAACCAACTCCGAGGCACCGACACCGTCACTAAAAGAACGGTAGGACGGAGGAAGTCGCCGTCACTAGCAGCATTGTATAGGAGACAGTTTAAAATTTGCACGAGGAGCTGCGTATCAAGAAGTCAAACAGGGCAACAGCCAAAACACTCCTATATGAGGGCCTTCGGGATCAGGGGTTTCCCTTACACAAGGGCAATTCCTGTAGCATTCAGAGGAAACCCTCAATCTCCACGTGGGAGGTGGATTTGGCTTTGGGACTGAAGCAGCAGCAGATGCTGCAGAGACAGAGAGCTGCATTGGCAAAGCTGCGGGCAGGATCGGAAAGGGGTTGTGGTTCAAGGCTGTGACCCTTCTGTACAGATTTACTGGGGAAAGAGACCAAGAAGGCTGCAGGCTGCTAGCACGCAGCAGATGTGCTCCTGGTTACATCAGATGGGAGCGTGCTACTTCTTGAGGTCAGATTCGGGTAAGAAAGAACAATAACGTTAGTGTCAGACTAGAAAGCCCTGCAGGGCATTTTGCCCTGAGATAGGCTGAAGAATAAATGCTGCTAACAATGGCATGGTCCAGCTATTCCTGGAAGTGTTTGCTAACAAAATTCTTCCCTAAATCATCACTGCACCAGCAAAAGCCAATGCTATTTTAGAGCTGGTTTTGGTAAGCAGTGCAAGAATTATGAAAGAGCTGATGAAAGAAAGAAAACTCGTCCTGAACTAATTGTGGGTTAAGATTAACTTCAATAGAGAGATAAAGACATGTCTTGAACCAAGAACGGAAAAACAGGACTGACCAGCAGACATGGCTGCATCCCGAGAGGCTGGGGGGAGCAGGGTGA
This sequence comes from Chauna torquata, assembly GCA_013399475.1. Lineage (NCBI taxonomy): Eukaryota > Metazoa > Chordata > Aves > Anseriformes > Anhimidae > Chauna > Chauna torquata. The sequence goes on along the minus strand of VXAL01008482.1, from coordinate 16,301 downwards.
AACGAGAATTCCCCGTAAGTCAGGCTGACTCCAGTGAAAGCAAGAAGTAAAAGGCCCTTTCAGAAATAAGAAGCGCAAGAGAAGGAAGGAGGAGGTCTGCTGAGCAGGGAAGGTGGGGCTGAAGGTCAATGTAATTGAAATTAAAGTGCAGAAATGAGTGTTTACAGGTAAACAAAACTCACTGGAAGCAACATATTTGCAGAGGGAGCTTGGGGAAATGCCACCTCGAATCCAGAAGGACTGACCACAGAGCGTGGGACTGGAAAACAGCTAATGCCATACATGCATCGATGTCTACAGGGGTGAACAAAGATCGTAACGAGACAGGCCGAACCGCTCGTCCTCACTCTGAGGGACCTTAAATCCACCTGCAGATCTCAGCAGACTTTCAGATAAAAAGGTCTCCAAGTTAATTACTTCCACCCTTCCAATCCGCTTCTCAAAAAATAATGGAAATTGATGGTTGGATGGAGACAAGATGCTTGGATCGTTGAAAAAACACTGGTTTCATGGGGTTTGAGCCAGTCTTGCGCTGCAGAAAGCACAAGGGACAGCCACCAATGATCCCAAAGGGTCAGGGGGCCATGATGCCCGATGCAGAAGACATTTCATTGTGAACCCCATCAGCCGTGCGGCGCAGGAGAGAAACCCCACAACATCTGCTCTAGGGATAGATGTCTACACTCTCCCCCAGGGATGAGACCACACATGTTCTCCTTCACCTGCCTCAAATTTAACTTCCTTAAGCTGGTGACCACTTCACTACGCTGCCTCCTCCACTCGCAGCCCAAATACCTCCAACATCACTGCGTTGCTGGAGGGGAAGGGGCACCTTTCTGCGGTGGCCTTGTGGAGGAGGGCTCTGGATGTGGTCCGGCAGCACGGACATCATCCTCCAGCATGGAGAGGCATCGGAGCAGCAGGAAAAGGAGCGCTGGGTCAGGAGCAGGCACGCACAGCGGAGAAAGCCGGGGTTGCGGGAGGGAGCAGAAGCTGTGGTGAAGCTGACTGAGGGAGGCATGGAGGGAGACAAACAAGGGAGATGTGGCCTCTGGCTCGACAGGAGCTACCTGACCTCTCCTCCAACAGGGCACAGCAGCTTTTGGCTGATGCCGGCAGCCAGCCCACGCCTGGCGAGTTGTTGCTCCTTGGCAGGGACAGCGAGTGGCAAAGCCCTAATCGGAGAGGACAGTTGGATCGCCAGGCTCCCTCACCAGCTGGAACCCCTATCTCCTGCACTACTGTTTCCCCATCCTCAGCACCTCCTCTCCAGTTTCCAGAGCAGACGACAGCCACACCGATGGGTCCTGGCTCTTTGGGCCACCTCCCAATGGGGACCTGCCAGAGCTATCACCCGCCAGCGCTGAGCAGGGACACACCAAGTCTCTGCTCCGCAGTGGCTTTTAGGCCTTGCACAGCTCTCACCTTCCATGTGAGGAAGAGCTACCAGCAATGTGGAAGAGTGGGCATCGCCACCATGACTTTCTCCTCCACACTTCCAAGCCCCTAGGCACCATCCTTCCATCTCAAGGCACTTCTCACCCAGAAACAACCTTCAGAGATCTCCAGTCCCAGCACATTCACCCCTGTACAGCTCACTTTAGGGTCCATCACAACGCCAGCAGCCCCAAAGGGCTTCCTTTGAGCAGAGGGACAAGGACTTGGAAGGACATCCTCGTTTCTCTAAGGTGACCTTCCTACCAGTTTTCCCTTGTACAACCTCAGAGATATGTGACGCACACACATACCTTGCATCATTTTACACAGAGAACCCTGTGCCACCAAGAACAGACCTACAAATTCAGTATTTCTTACAGCTCTTCAGCCCTAGAGCTTGATTTGATTCTGCCAAACAACCAAACCCTACGCTCACTTGAAAGTTAATACAAAATAAGCCCAATGTTTGCCAAAAAGCTCCCACAGGAGACTGAGCTTGTGTTAGCACTACCGGTTCACCCCATGAACCTTCCTTTTTACCCCCTCAGGGAAGACAAACCCATGCAAGTCCCATAAACTTCCTGGCTTATGTGACAATTCTTGTGTTGCTTAAGCATAATGGGCCATCAACTTTCCCCTGGGATAAATTTGTCCCAGCAATCTGTGTTTTAGTGCTTCACATCTTGGGGGAGTTGATAGCATTTGGGGTTTATTTTAATGGGAATTGGTAGCCATGATCAATTGCAGAAGCTCTATTTCCACGGAAATGGGTATTTAATAGATTTTTGAAAATGGTAGTTATTGACCCAATGGGCCTTAATGGCTTAAAAACCATCTGATTGTAGTATGTAAGAGTAAATGCATATGATTTTCAAATGCATACTGGAATAGGTAGTAAAAACCCTTTTAAATTGCAGGGACATGGTCAATAGGGATTTTCCATTTGCTTGTTTGGCCTTTCTATTTCTATCAGCGTGAATCATGGCCATCTCTTCCTCAAAGAGGCTTACAATTTCCTCACAAGTGAGATCATCTTAAAATGCACGACCTGTCTGAGACCCACAAAGGTAGGGGGACGTCTTTCATTAGAGTGGACGGCAATGGAGAGAGAGGCTTTCAGAACGGCTCAGCTCCCGCGGTGGGAGCAGAGGACACGTGGACGATGCCATCCTCCATGGCCACATGCACTGTCCATTGCTGCCAGAGCTCAAAAGCCCTACACGCCTCAGACTCCCAGGATTAAGCTCAACCTGCAGGTTCCCGGTTGATGATCCTACACTCAGAGTCGCAGGCAAAAAACTTGGTTTATCTGGGGTTAACATCCAGAGAGGAGAGGAAGGGGAAAAAAAAAAAAAAAAAAAGAATGAACTCCAAAGGATTTGCTGTTGGTGCAAACCCCAAGGCTTGTACATGCCTGGGTGACAGGACCCTGCTGGGTTGGGCTTTCCACCCGTGCCCAGCGCTGGCTCCTCACTCACAGTGGGGACAAAGGATGCTCAGACCATCACAGTGGCTTCTGAAAACCCACCCTCCTTCCCCCAGAGCATATGCCTGGCCATCTGCAAGAGCACGGACCTAGCAAGCGGGGAAGCTCCTGCACAGCTACAGGGGCGGCACGAGGGCTGGCCGAAAGCCTGGCCCTCGGGCAGGAGAGGAGCTGTCATCACGAGACATCATCATCTGCAAGAGCAGGGAAACAGCACCGGGCTGGGGGAGCTAATGAGAAGAATTTGAAAAAAGCAGAGCTCAAGATCCAAATTGTAACTATTCAGGGAAGGCAAGGAGCCCCGCAGGGAGCAAGGCGGCGAAGCAGCAGCTCGGGCAAGGCTGGGAGCCCGGCATTTCCCCGCGTGGCTCAGCTCCAAAGCCCAGCACAGGCAGCCGCACGGCTCCAGCGCGCACCAGCACGCTTTGGAGAGCCTGGCTGTCCCCAGCGCGGGATAAGCACTCTCCTTCTTTTCCTGATGTTGATGCTGGCTGGTGAGACGCCTGCGTTACACAGAACATGTGCGAGATGGCACGCGGGGGAAGCGCAGGAATACGTTTGCAGCCCCTTGCGGTTTCACGAGGCAGAATTCGACAGTGGCGAGTTATTCTAGAGCAGGCTCCAAGCTAAACAAAGCCAGGTATGGTTCAGTTTCTGCCTGGGTTGTTTGTTTCAAAGAAAAATAAAAAACTTCCTGGGCCAGGGCTGAGCCTTGCAGCGCTTCTCCCGTCTCAGGCTGTACAGATAAGCCTGGTCCCCGTCTAAACCACAGGAGGAGATCTGGTGTAAATCAGCTTTCCCTTACTTTTCACTTGCATCAAAATAACTGAAGTAGCATTCCAGGCTTAGGGAGGTCTCTGCAAACAAGCGAGCATCCGCAGGAGCCCGAAGCAGGGATAACACAGGTAGGTGCAAGGATCCTGTTCTCCACCACCACTGCATGGGCTTCACAACACCAGGAGACTCAGCAAAGCAACCTGGGCAGGGGAGAACTGCGCAGATGGCAGCGTAAATTTTTGCCTTGCATTTAGTCGGGACTGAACAGCTTCATCTCCTTACATTAAATGTCTCTCTTACCCCTCTAGGGACTAGGAGACAGGAGACCAGAGCCCCAGCACCAATGTCAGCACCGCACTGCTGCACAACCAGGGGACGAGACGGCTAGGAATTCTGTGCCTCAGCTTCCCCAGCTGGAGAGCTGGAATTACCCTTCCCCACAGCACAGGCAGGTGGGCCCATGCTTAGAAAAGCCATAGAATACACAATCTTCACTGTGCAGGGCTTTCAAATGCATTAAAGAAGGTAGGCACCTACGTCCCACCGCTGTTCAATATACGGCAAGCGTCCAGCTTTTCATCAGGTGCCTCCATCTCCCACAGCATCCTCCCCCGTGGGACAGATCTCAGAGAGCCGGTGGGGAAGAAGGCAGGGCTGTGGGCTGCACGAGCGTGGTGAAGATGACCCCACAACACACTGCCACACCACTGCCTAAAGCCTGCCTCCAGCCCAAGAGCTGGGGCACATCACTGCCGGCACCTCCACCGCCACGCAAGCAGCTCTCAGGAGATGGAGCGCATGTGGAGCTCCGTGCCAGGACCAGTCGAGGCTGGTGAGCAGCACGGACTAACACACAGGGGGAGACGACTCGGTCCCCTCCTGAAAGAAGGCATGGCTGGTGCAGAGATGTCAGATCCCAAACTGGTTTCTGCGCAGATGGGGGACACAGAGCCCCTAGACTGAGATCACCCCCAAGAGCTGTTCCGGTGACCACCGGTGACAAGCAGGGGTCAATCTCTTCTCTTCATCCAGCCACCCTGACCAGTAGGGCAGCAGCAGAGGAAACAGACGCTGCAAGGCTGGGAAGGCTTTTTGGTGATGCTGAGCCTGCAGCAGCCTGCAACGTTCATGCCCAGCAGCACAGCCTCACAGCACCAGGCTGTCAAAGGGTGGCAGGAGACCAAGGTGCCACCTTCCAGTCCCTGGCCTGCCTCATCTCTTCACACTGAAGGCTCCTGGGCACTGGCAGGTCAAGGACCTTTACCGGGGCAGGCAGCAGTGGAAGGATTTGCTGAGCAGCGATGAAGCTCACAGGGGCATTAAGCTAAGAGCTCCTAGCTCCTCTGGGGGGGAACCACACAGCCCTGGGTTCAACACACCCCCTCGTGCGCTCTTTGCCGTGATGGTAACGTTCAGTCTTGCAGAGAGATCTGAGGCGTTGCTACGTTCACCCTGAGCTTCTCATTGAAGGGCAAATGCTTGTAGCCTTGACGTTGGTTGGGAAGGAGATCGATACGGAGAAAGAAAAAATAAAAATCTATTCAACCCAAATATCTCCCCCTCATCTTAAAAAAAAAAACACACGCGTCTCCAGCCTCCAACTTATTTTTAGGCTCAGGCAATTGGGTGTCCCAGCCGGAGTGCGGCACGCGCAAACCAGCATTCTAAAAATGCCTTCCTCGCAGATATAAAAAGGATGCGAGATAATTTATTGGGGAAGTTTTGTAATGTAAGAATTATACGTTAACCACAAACAAAAAAAAAACCTAAAGGCTGCCTCTGGTCCCCAGCACAGCCCTTGGCAGGCGACAGTCGCAAACACTCGGCATCCTCTCCCTCCCCAGAGCCTCCCAGCAGAGCCCTCTGCCTCGCGCTGTTTTGGTGGGCTTGGGCTGTGCCGAACCCAGACCGTCCCATCCCCTCTCCCCCCATCACCCTCTGCAAAGGGACAATTTGATTTCCTAAATAACGGGGCTGGTCGGGCCAAGGAAAACTAAAAACAGTATGTTTGTTTAGTAACTCCAGCGTCCGCGGCTCAGCCTGCCAACCCAAATGCAGATAAATCATCCCCGAGACCCCATCAACATGGAGCTGATGGGGTCCCACCAGACCGCTGCCAAGCCCCTCGCCACCCTGCTGTGCCTTTTCCTGGGATCTCCGCTGTGGACATGAGCATGGTTGGATGAGGAGGAACCCCAGGGAGTGCTGAAAACCAGGACAAAGAGTGACACCCCCCACACACACTTGCCCCCAGCCCTTGGACACGCTGTTCCTTCACAATTGTCCTCTGGATGCAATCAGCCCCCAGGACGGTGGCAGCTACGAGAACAATAGCTCACATCTGGACAGGCTGTTTTCCCCAAAAGCGCCCAGGCTGCCTACAGCCGCGGGGCAGGGACCCGCTCCTCCCGCTCACACGTGGATCGGGTTGTCCTCCCCCTGCGCAGCCATGGCCACCTCGGGGGGACCCGGCAGGTCCCTCGCAGCACATACCGTGCAAGAGCTTCACGAGCTGGACCTGGACTCCTCTGCACCCTCACGCTCCTCGTGGGTAACCCGACAGAGCTCCCGTCCCACTGAAACAGGGGTGTGCAGGAGCCGTGGTGAGGTGAAGCCCTCTGCTCCTCACCAGTGTCCCCAGGATCTTGTGCAGCATTTGCAGGCTGCTGAGCCTCGGTGTCACCTCCCACTGGAAGTCCGATGCCACACATGTCCTGGCTACGGGCTCCTTGGAGAGCTTGCCTCCATGCAGGAACCCCCTCCGCCACCTCCTCTGCCACTCCTGACCTTCTCCGAGTGGACCTCTCGTTTGGGGTTACAGCCGGCAGCCACCCTTTCCTTCCCTCTGCCAGCCCATGCTGGAGGTGTTATAATCTCCCTTTCACAGCTCTGGGAGAAGAAATGCCCTGAAAAGCCCCACTCATAGCCTCGTTTATAATAAAGTTCAGGAGATCAGACATCTGTCTGCCAAGAGCCTGCAAGAGAGACAGGCCAAATGGAAGAGACCAGCACGCACACCTTCGTGCGAGAAGAACACAAGGGCGGACAAGCGCATCACGTGGACGGAAAGGAGCAGCCCTCACAGCAAACCAGGGACCAGAAGGAAGAAAGCAGTCTAAGCAAACAAAATACATCTTGCAGGGAAAGCGGAGGCAGCAGCTGGAGGCTGACATGTGCAGTTCCCCAGCAGCACCCAGAGGTGGCATAAATGCCAACACGCCGCAGAGCTCGGTAAGCCACGCCGACCAAGCGCGCAGCCTGAGCATCCTCTCACCTCCCCGAGTCCTCCCGCTCAGGGCACAGTGCTCCTCAGAGCAAAATTCCACTGTTGGGCCCATCTTTGGCACAGCGCACAGATGCTAAGGGCGCGTTACATACAAAACACCCTCCGATGTACTTGGATTGAGAGGACCAAAAGCAAAGTTGGGGTCTCCACCCCAATCTAGGGCTCTGGGTGAGCTCAGTCACCCAGAGGCATGTTCACAGGGACAAGGGCTCTTCGTCACACTATGAGCAAGCATCTGGGTAGACACCCTGTCCTCGTGCTATAATGGGCTCTACCAAGGACAATGCCATCTATCTTTGCCAAGTTTTGAAATTAGTAATCAATGGGAAGAGCCCAGAGAGAGTGGGCTTTCCCACAAGGAAAGACTAAGTTGGTTTTTTTTTGTTTTTTTTTTTGTTTGTTTGTTTTTTTAAATGAGCTCAGTCCAACCACTCTCATGAAACTTTAAAGCATCCACCAGGAAATCCATCAGGCTCCCGCAGAGAGCCCTGTTAATTACCGCACCTCCCCAGCCCCAGCGGGTCCACCATAGAGAACGAGAAGCTCAGCAGCCAGGAAAACCAGCACTGCCACCATTGTTGTTCCCAAAGTGCCCATCTCCTCACCACCTTGCTTACAAGCCCCCAGACTCGAGGCCAGCACTTGATGCTTAGCCCTCTGGGGACACCAGGCCAGTAGGACTCCAAGGGGGGCTTGAAAGCAGCCACGGCACAGACTTTGGACAGGGCACGTCCTTGCCTTCCTCCTGTGAGCATCAGGCAAGCAAATAGCCTCTCCCGCTCCGTATCTCACAGGCAGCAAGTTCTACAGTTCAGAGAACACATCTCCCCACCCATCCCTCAAGTGACCGACCACCACAAGCAGCAAGTGAAGGTGGCTGCAGGCACCCACCGGCTCCAGCTGAGTTGGTGCTCTACAACAGCGTCAGTGACCTCAGGCTGTTCCCAGAGCTTATAACTCTGCAACAGCATCGTGCGTTCCTGTCCTCTCTCCCTGCGAAGATCCACCAGGGCTTCCTGCAGCAAGGAAAGAAGGAGGGGAAGTGAGCAGCTAATTTGGGGGTTGCTTTACCATCTGGGTGGGATTGAGGTCAGCTGTTGCCCCAAGATGCCATCGTTGCCTCACCTGCTCTCAGCTGTACACCTTTTGTGCTATCACCAGCCTGACAATCAGCTGAACCTCTCCTGACAATGGACTGCTCCAGTGCCGAGGAGGAGTTCAGAGTGATACGTTCATCCTCAGGGCTTGTCCACAGGAGACATTCGGTGAGGTTAATCTGGATTGGCTTCTGAAGACACTGCTTAAAGAGCAGGAGGCTCCCAAACAACCTTAACCCAATTAAGCATCCTTTCCTTAGGAAGGGAGGCCAGCCAAAGCTGCATTAAGGCTCATCAAGTGTCCTGGTGGTCAGATATAACTTAATATCACAGCTGTGGCCAGCCCAGAGGAGGCAAACTGAATTTGCTGCTCTGAAATTAAGGGGCCGACAGGAGGGAAGGGGTAGATGCGGGGCCGGGAGAGCCCTTGGCAGCCCTGCTCGAACGCTGCCCCGCGCATCTTCCTCTCCCACGCGGCCTCCAGGGCCGTGGCAGAGGCCGAGTGGGAAGGACCCACAGCCCCTCTGGCCCCTGCAGGCAACCTCCTCCGTCACCCGTGCTTCTGGCTGGGCTGGCACACAAGCCCTGCCCAGGCCACCAGGAGGCTGGAGATGCCCGGTTGTTTTTCGCCTTCTTTTGTTCTGTTATCTCTGCTGGTTTGGGGGTACTGAGACGACGGCCCAGCAGCTCTGCCCTTACCCACACTGCCCTCCGGTTTTTCTTTCCACATTCGCTGTGTCACACACCAGACTCCTTGACTAACTGCCCGAGGGGGACCCTTACTGAGTGTTAATTGCTGTTAATGAGCTGTTGCTGCTTTCCTTCCAAGAGCACCAATTACAACAGCACTCAGGCACTGTAAGCAGATGCGTGTCTGCAGCAAATCAGCGCGAGTTTTACTCCAGCTCCCGGCGCTGCGCTGCCAGCAGCTCCTGGAAAATGCTTTAAATCCGGATGAGACTGGGTGAAGGATGACAGCAGACGGCTCTCCTGTCGTTGTCCACCCCCTTGCTCTTCGCACGGTGAGTCAGGGCGGATGACGTCCTTGACTTGCTGCCCATGCCTCCTGTCGTGCTGCCTTCTGGGTTACGTCTGCGCTCAGGCCAGCCACGAGCACGGGGTCCCTTGGGTGTGCTTTGCATGGGGGTGGTGGCCCGCTTGGCCCAGAGCGCCGTGGGACTTGTCTTGTCCCACTCGAGGCTTGCTGAGAGGAGGTGCAGGAGGGTCTCGGAGCTGACGGCCGGGCTCTGCGCACACCGGCACTGCCACTGGTTCAGCGGCGGTCCCTGCCCCAGAGCCTTGTCACCCTTCTTGCCACTCCTCATTTCCCTCCATGCTAAGCGTGGCCAAGGGTCTACGCTAGCACCCAGTGTGGCCCTGGATGTGTACTGAGATCTCCACCGGCTAAAAAGCGCTAGAGCTACCACGCTACCTCCAAAAATATGCTTCGTCTTCCTCAAAGCTGCAGCCCAAGGGAGCTGAGGGATACACTAAGACGGTGAAAGCTTTTGCATGAGTGCTTAAGGTCACGCAAGCCAAGCCAAGGTACCAAGACCCTTCACCAAAGCGGACTGCGTCTGTCGACAGCGCTAGTAAGCAGGTTGTCCAGAGCCTCACTCTGACTTTCTCCTTTGGATTATTTTTGGCAGTACGGAGAAGCGTTCACATCCAAACCACTGCTTGTGAGAGCCTTGAAATGAAATACGGCAGAGCAGCTTCACTCCACGAAAAATCCCAAGGCTCCGTCATGCCACCTTGACCTGAAAGGGGACGTCCGCAGCTAGAGAGCACCGCCTGCAGCGGGGCTTCCCCTGCCCGCCTCCGCCGATGCCACCTCCAGCCCCGTCCTGGGCTCCGGCCACGGCGAGCTCGCTCTCCTCTGACCGCAGACCGACAGCTGCTGTTCACCTCTAAGCACCTGGCTCCTGTTGCGCTGCCTTTCCTCAGTTTGTTAAGTTTTATTTTGCGTTATTTCTCCTGTTTTGGCTTCCACCCTAAAAATCCTCCTGCAAGTTCCCTGGCTGCCCCGCTTCTCATAAACGTTCATTTAAGTGCAATACGTTATGGCCAAACCCAGAGGTGCTCACTCAGCAGGAGCTTTCCCTGAGCAAAACGCCTTGGGCTGAAGTCGCCTGCTTGTGTATTTCGGGATTTTTCCACCAACCTGCAGGGAATGGCACTGACCCAACCGTGCTGCCCATCAGGGCAACTCACCTCGATGTTTCCCAGACCCACGTTACCAATTTCCCAGTGTTTTTCCCACAAAACAATGGGGTGCAACTTCTCCGTGCACCTACCACAGCTGCTGTGGTACCCGAGGCAGGGTCTGTGCAAGTGCTCCCCGTGGGAGCCTCCTCAAGGGTAGGGAAAGGCAGCTCGGAGGAGCTCGGCAGCAGCAGGATTCAATTCGTGCCCCCACATTTCCCGAACACCGGGCACACTGGGTTTCTCCTTCAGAGCTTAGCCTACAATCAATCTTGTCTTTTATGCAGACCAATGAGGTCTGCGGAAAGAAAAATTGCAACAGATTTGTTATTTCCCTAGTGTTCCCATTTTCCCATTCCTTTCCCACAGAAGCAAGGTTTTTTGTTTTGTTTTGCTTTATGTGTTGGTTTTTTTTTTTCTTTCCCAACTTTCAGGGGAAAATCCTGACAAATGGAAGCCCTGATTCATACCAGCAAAAATTTGGCCTTTTTTAAATTAAGGTGGAGCCCTTCTTGTCTGAGGACAAAAACATTCCTCTAGCTGCTCACAGAGGGCAAGCACCGAGCCTTGGCCACGCTCCTATTAAGAAGCAAAGCCCTGTCTGGTGGCCAAGTGGCAATGGGTGGCCACCATGAGTAGAGAGCCATGGGGCAGGCAGGAGAACCGCTCACCACCCCAGTGCTTAGGAGAGCGCCCGCTGACCACAGTGGGAAACAAGAGGATGGGCAGAGGCAGGGCGGCGATGGTGGCTGTCACCAAAGAGACTTCCAGGGGTGGGAAAACACCTGCTGGGGGTGCTCAGGCGGAGGCATCATGTGTGGCTCCATGGCTGGAGGGAAGCATTGGGAGAAAGGCTCCTCATCCTCCCCCAGATTGCAAGGAAAGCTCAGGAACGAATGAAGGGACCCATCGCCGCTGCCCAGGCCATAGGCACCTGCTCCCTCCTCCCTGCATTCCCCGCCTGGGAAGTGGCAGAGATAAGAAGCTGGTTTGGGAATAAAAAAGCGTTTGTGGCCACAGCCTACCTGCTCCCACAGTCCGCGGAGTAAAAGTGAAGGAGAAAGAAGACCGAAGGAGCTGCACCTCCCTAAACCCCCCCTTGAATACTCGCTCCCCAGATGCTGCCACCCGCACCGCTCCCTCTTCGGTGGGCAGCGCGGGAGGAGAGCCCCACGGCCACGGGGAATGAGCAATTGTCTCTGACACCGACACAGAAACGACTTAAAAAGAAAAAAAAAAAGGAAAAGCCATGTCTTTTTTTTGTTCCCTTCCCCCTCTCTGGCCAGAAAGCACATCTGGCAGCACCCCGAGCGCTGGAAGCCGTCGGCACCGGCACTTCAGAGGCTCCGTAGCCAGCGCTGGGGAGAAGGGCAGCGTGCGCAGAGCCACCAACCGCGCCAAGAGCGGCCCCCGTCAGGCGGGGTGTCCCCCCCCGGCCCGGTGCCCTAACGCCACGCACGGATGCTCCACGGGCACCTCGCAGCCGCCGCACGTGCTGGCGGCCGGCTCCCACGCCGAACGGCGGCTCCTCGCAAGCACCGACCGCGCGTGGAGCGGCCCTGGGGGTGCCGCAGCCCCCGGCCCCCCACTTACCGCTGGGGTGAGTCGGGGTCGAAGCAGGTCCTGGCCACGTCGGCGGCCCGCGGGTCGCAGCAGTCGCCGTCATCGAAGTCATCCAGCATGTTGTTGCACTCCATGTGGCAGACGCCGTCGCGGCGCTTCCAGGAGAAGCAGCGGCCGGGCCGGCGGCAGTCCCCGCCGTCGTAGCCGGTGAGCGGGTGCTCGCACTCGGGGTCGCAGCGCTCGTTGCCCACCTTGCTGGGCTCGCAGCCCAGCAGGACGGCGCGGCGGCGCAGGGAGGAGTTGCGCACCTCCAGCAGGCTGAGCTGCCAGGAGATGTTGTAGGGGCGGAAAGCCTCGCTCAGCGCCCGGTGCTGCCGCCAGACCTGCTCGCGGCTCACCGTCGGCCGCCCGCCGCCGTCCTCGGCCAGGCTCACCACCCGGTACCGCACCGCCTTGGCCCCCCGCAGCGGCCAGTGCCGGTTGTAGTGGGAGACCAGCTCCACGTTGTCGCACGCCGTCTGCCCGCAGGCGGGGGGACCCAGCGGGCGGAGGACGGGGGGCGCGGGGGGCGGCAGCGCCCGGCACCGGGGGAAGGAGCCCTCGCGGAAAGGCGCCCAGCGCTGCTCCGGAGCGTCCAAGCCGGCGACCAGCGCCGGTGCCCCCCCGGCTGCCCCCTCCAGGAAGGGACGCTGGAGCTGGGGCTGGGGCAGGGCGCTCCTCCATAGGGCCAGCCCGGCCACGTGTCCCCGAAAAGCGTGGGCGTCCCCCCAGGCGTCCCCCCCCAGCAGCAGGGTGCGGCAGGAGGCCATGAAGGCGCTGTGCAGGGGTCCCCCCTGCCCGCCGGCGCGGCCCACCCGCGCCCCGTCCACGTAGAGAGCCATCCAGCGCCCGTCGTAGCTGACGGCCAGGTGGGTCCAGGTGTCCGGGTGGTAGCGGTGGGACCCCGTCACCTCGGTGGCAGCAGCCGCCCGGTCCGTGCGGAGGGAGAAGAAGAAGCGGGCGTCCTTCTTGCCGCCTAGGCGCAGGGCGCGGATGCCCAGCGCCCAGCCCTTATCGCTGGCCGTGTGCGAGCAGTTGTCGAAGACGCCTGCAGAGGGGATGGGGATGGAGAGAAAGGAGAGGTGGTGAGGACCGGAGAGCATCGCCTCTCCTCCACATTGCTCCGTGAGCACCCTCGTGGCATCCCGGAGGCTCCTGCACCAGCTGCCTCCCCCTGGGATGCTCTGGTGAGGAGCTCTTGGAGAAGCCGAGCACCACCAGCGACAATAATGCAAAACAGGTGTCATTGGGTTTCTGTTTCGGGGAGAAGGGGTGGGGGGAGGTTTTGGCCACGTTGGAAAAGACACAGGCAAACGCAGGCGGCCAGAGGCTGGGCGGTGAGCGCTGCTCGTGGTTTGGTAGAGCAAGCGGAGGAGCCAGGAGGGACGCTGGAGCCAGAGAGGCTGGATGGAGAGGGGAGGAAGAGCATGGCAGGGAAGGGAGGAGAGGCCGAAGAGCAAGGTGTTCCCGTAGGGGCATGCCTGTGGGCCGGGACTAGGTGCTAAGCTTTTATCTGCGGGCCAAAGCTTTCAAGAATTACAGCAAAGCAACCCAAAGCAAAGCAGCCTCCTCCGGGGAGCGCTGCCCCGGCAGCCTCCAGGCAGATTTACAGCTCTGCCCTGCGCTCCAGCACTCCCGGCAGTGCTGCACCCAGCGCCGGGTCGGAGAGGGAGCGGAGGGATGCGCTCCTGCCCCGAAGGCAGCGCTACCTCCGGCCAGCCGGGCACACAGCTCAGCATCTGCAGCTCTCTGGGACACGAATCCGTCCCCGTCCTGGCCTCCACGCTCAGCATCTCGCTGTGTGCCCGGGCATGTTGCAAACCTGTGTTTTGGGCTGTGCAAGACCTAGCAAGGGGAAAGGGACCCAGTTCTTGAAAAAAAGTGGTTCTGGGCTCCTAAATCTCCAAGGCAGCTCAATGTCCTGTCACCCAGATTCACGCCGTTTCCCTCCCCTTGCAATTAATGACCGCAGCACTGCCACAGACGGCTGGAGGCACGTGAGGCCACCATGGCTCTGGCGCTGCCATCGCCCGGTGGCTGCCACCACGGCTGGGACATTCGTGGAGTCATCACCTGGGGCCAGCGAGCTCGACATCACTTCTGAGCCCCACCAGTGGCACCTTGGCATGGAGACAAGGCTGGTCCCCAATTCCAAGTGCATTTTGACACTCTGGCTGCTGACATGTTGGGTTTTTCAGAAGGTAGGTGCCAAGTACTTGAAGATGCCTTTCCTCAGGCATGCAGATGGGCTGCTTTGCTTTGAAAAAAATCTTGGCCCCATCCTGAATCTCCCTCCAGCCAGCAGCGATGGGCTGGAATTTGAACCATCTTGAAAATCCAGCAAGCAGGCAGCGCTCGAGCTCCACAAGCCCTGTATCTCAGCATCCCACCCCAGAGCAAGGCTTCATGATAAACCCGTCACCACCACCACCTCCACCCCACCGAGCTCCCACGCCAACAAACCTCCCCAGGAAAGACCTGGGGAGACGAGACAGAGCAAAGGCAAAAAGCAGGAGGCAGGAGAAGCAGCCTCGCAGCCATGAGAAGGCAAAGCTGCGAGTGCTTCTGGGCAGAGCGCCGGCTGGAAGGTGCTTGGACCTGCACGCTGAAAAGCCATCTTCTGGTATTTGGTCATCACCTCATTTCACCCTGTGACAATTTAGAGTGCCCCAAATTTGGTTAAATGCCGAGGCAAGAAGAAGGCAAACAGCGCTGGGGTGGAGCAGCCTTGTGGGGAGAGCGTGAGCTGGTGTCCGTGCAAACCCACCTGGGAGCGCCCAGCGAAACCAAAGCTGGCCCCCCAACGGGGAAAGAGCCGCTTGCGGAGGAGATGCAAGACTTGGCACCCAGAAATACAACTCTGCATCTAATCCGTAGGGTGGGAAAGGGGGAACGTAACCTGGTTTGTGGTGTTTGTCAGTGATTGGAGTGGTAACGCTGGGTTTTGAAACGAGAATTGTTGGCAACAGTGCAAAAAATGAAGAGAAGCAGCTCTGCTTAAGCACCGATATGTAAAAAAGCTGGCCACAAAAATGCCCCCCAAAGCATCGGGGAGTAAAGCTGGGGAAGCTGAGACAGCCAAGAAATAAATAACCCCTTTGGTTCTGCTGCGGCTCGTGATGACAGAAAAGCTGCCAGGAAAAGTGTCCGATGGAGGAAAGCCTCCAAAGAGGAGAAGTGCACCGCGTTGTAAGGACCACGTTCAAAGCATCTTCCCCCGTCCTGCCTGACTCTTAAGGCTCCCGAGTCTCCAAGGGTCACCTCCCGCTCACCCCTTGGGGCACGCAGTGGTGAGCAGCTCCGGACCGAGCAGCCCCAGGACACCTGGGCTGCTTCTGGTGAGGGAGCTTCTGACCCGACAAGACCGCCTTTGATCTGAGCAATACCAAAGCCCAGCCCGGCGCAAGGCGACGAAGCTGGGAGATGCTCAGCTCTGCCCCGCTTACCTCCCGCCTTCCTTCACACATGTGCACGGGACCTGGAGCATCTCCAGCTCCTCCAGCTCCAGGTGGCCTCACGGCTCAGTCCCCTCTCTGCCCGCAGGGCGAGAGGCAGACTCGGCATTGCCGAAGGGCTGGGGGCTCTCTGCGTCACCTGCCCGCACGAAACACGGCGGTGCTGCCCCGTCCCCCTTCGCCACCCGCAGCCGGCCCCGCGTTCCCAGCTGCAGGGCGAGGGTGGGAAGCGGAGGGTGACTCAGAGAGCTGGAGGCGCGTGGGACTGACTCAGGCCCTGGAGCGCGGAGCGGGGGATATTGCCCGAGCGAGTGCCAGTGGTCGCTGTGTAACAACTGGCCCACCCTCCGCAAGGGAAAAATAATAATAATAATAATAAAAGAAAAAAACTAGCTGGGAAAAGTAAAACCTGACACCTGTGGGCCAGAGCTCCAGGTGCAAACAGCTGTGCTGCTGGCGGACGGGAGGGGGGAGCCGAGCGCCGGTCGTCCCCTCGGCCGCTTTCCCCCCCTGCCACCGGCCTGTCCCCGCTCCCAGCTCCGCAGCGGGGATGCAGCCATCGCCCGACAAGCCGGGGAGAAAAATGTAAGCAACGCGCCCGGTGGTAAGCGAAGCGGGGGAGACGGCAAGCGGGGAGGGAGTCGGTATAAAGAGAGGGTTTCTCCCTCCATCCAGCCGGCTCGGCAGGGAGACGCGGCAGCCCCCGAGCCCCCCCGAGGGGCACCCACGCCTGCGTGCCCATGTGCCAGTCCCCTCTTCACCCGCGGGCTCTCCATCACCTGCCCGTGGCTCGTTCGGGGATGCTGCGGGTTAATTCCCAGCGCCGTGTGCCCGCCAAGCGGGGGCTGGGGCTGCTCGGTGGCCCCTCCCGGGGGGAGCTCCCCTCCGCGGCCACCCGAAGCAGGGAGACCCGGGGGGGCAGAGCCCGCAGCCCGGCCGGGGCTGGGGCTGGGGCC
>VXAL01008472.1:5038-26773 GCA_013399475.1 Chauna torquata | reverse complement strand
TATTATTATTATTATTATTATTATTATTATTTAAGAATTAGAATAGTTCAGTTGGAAGGGACATACAAAGATCATCAAGTCCAACTGCCTGACTACTTGAGGGCTAACCAAAAATTAAAGCATATTATTGAGGACATTATCGAAAAGCCTCTTGAACATTGACAGGCATGGGTCATCAGTCAGCTCTCTAGGAAGTCTGTTTCAGTGTTTGGCCACCATCATGGTAAAGAAATTTTTCCTAATGTCCAGTCTGAACCTCCCCTGGTGCAGCTATGTGCTGTTCCTTCATGTTCTATCATTGATGACCAGGGGAGAGAGGTCAGTGCCTCCCTCTCCATTTCCTCTCCTCAGAAAGTTTTAGAGAGATTGAATCTTGGCTAGATTTAATAACTAATACATGTACCAAATCTGACTACTCCGTTGCCATTTGGAAATCCTGAGTATGTAGTAGGCTCTTGAGCAGTCAGTACAAGGTACACTGGAATGAGATTCAAAACGGTGGAATTGCCTAAGCTCTATGTAACACCAAGAATCTGAAATATCCCAAGACATAAGATGCCAGACTTCAGAAATTTCCTCCCTCCTCTTGGGAGCCAGAGCCTGGAAATCTCTTGCAAAGAAGTGATAAAGGCTATTTATTTCTCTAAAGCAATAATGTAGAAGTAGTGCCTTAGTCTGGATTATGGGGCATGTGATGACGGAAGCACTCAGACTTTCTAAAGATTGGCTCCTTCCTTCCTCATTCAAATTTTTTCAGACACAGGTAGCAGGGAGCTTATTAAACCATTCTAGCCTAGTTCTTCTCCCTTCCTGCTGTTGAACCTGTGTCAATAAACAAGAAACTGGGACTGATCATGCTACAGTAGTATCACAGCAAGCACGACTGACTTGGTGGGGAGAGTGCTCTCTTGCTTGTTAACTTTCCTGCTCTCAAGATCAGTGATGAATTTTGTATGTTTTTAGCAATTGTTGGAAGCAGGATCAAAATAGTTTTGGATTCAGGACTCTTTGGATCTCTTGGAATAAATACTGGATATGTGACTTCATAGGGAAGTCATATTGGATGTAGGAATAATTATCCATTAGTAACATAAATGTGTTCATTGTTGTGGTTTAGCCCTGGCAGGCAGCTCAGTGACACACAGCTGCTCACTTACTCTCCCCAGGTGGGATGGGGGAGAGAATCAGAAAAGTAGAAGTGTGAGAACTCATAGATTGAGATAGAACCAGTTTACTAGGTAAAACAAAAGCTGTGTGCGCAAGCAAAGTAAAATGGGGAATTCATTCGCTACTTCCCATGGGCAGGCAGGTGTTCAGCCACTTCCAGGAAAGCAGGGCTCATCACGTGTAACGGTTTCTTGGGATGACAAGTGCCATCACTCCAAATGTTCCCCCCTTCCTCCTTCTTTACCCCAGCTTTTATTGCTGAGCATGATGTCATATGGTACAAGATATCCGTTTTGTCAGTCTGGGTCACCTGTACTGGCTGTGTCCCCTCCCAGCTCCTTGTGCAACCCCAGCCTCCTCGCTGGCAGGGCAGCACAAGAAGCAAAAAAGTCCTTGGCTCTGTGTAAGCACTGCTCTGCAACAACCAAAAACATCGCCACTATTTTCATCAAAAATCCAGAGCACAGCATTGTGTGAGCCTCTACAAAGAAAATTAACTCTATCCCAGCCAAAATCATAACAGTCATACTCCGATGTTCTTGCCAGTGACTTTCATGGCTGAAAGTCAAATGTCTCTCCAGTGATAATAGTCAAATTAATTCTTGAAGTAGTCTCAAACTATTTTTTTTAATTTATAAAAAATAACAAAACCAATGACTAAACTGTTATAGACTTTCAAGTAATATATGTCAACCTAAAAAAATTCAAAGTATTAAAAGAACAAAAAAAAGTATAAAGGATGAAAGATTAATGTGAAGAGGAAGATTTATTTAAAAAGTTGTGTTACAGTAACACAGATGGAAGCATGTAAAAGATGGATGGCCAAAGAACTAAAATTTTGCTATATAAATCATAGAATCATAGAATCATTTAGGTTGGAAAAAGACCTCTAAGATCCTCAAGTCTGACCATTAACCTAGCACTGCCAAGTCTACCACTAAGCCACGTCACTAAGCAGCACATCTACACATTTTTTTGAACGCCTGCAGGGATGGTAACTCAACTACTTCCCTGGGCAGCCTGTTCCAATGCTTCACAATCCTTTCAGTGAGGAATTTTTCCTGAAGTCCAACCTAAGCCTCCCCTGGTGTAACCTGAGGCCACTTCCTCTTACCCTATCGCTTGTTGCTTGGGAGAAGAGATCAGCCCACACCTCACTACAACCTCCTTTGAGGTAGTTGTAGAGAGCGATAAGGTCTCCCCTAAGCCTCTTTTTCTCTGTGCTAAACAACCCCCGTTCCCTCAGCCGCTCCTCATAAGACTTGTTCTCTAGACCCAGAGCAACCTTTAGTTTCATTTAAATCTCATTGATTTTTAAACATTTTTTTTTATGATTGTACCAGTAATTTTAACTTACATAGCTTCAGCACAGTTCTTACAGTGACTGCATCTTTTTTTGTTCTCCTGTCGTGTCCAAATGAAAAACTGAAATCCTAAGGCTTACTAAAGAAAGTTTGAAAATATGTTCTGGATCTGACTGGAAATGTATAATCCAATTCTGAGTCTTCACTCCATTTGCTTATTTAAAGCTTTAGATAGATTTGCTTTCTGGAAATATAGAATTAACCTAAAAAGAGAAAATAAAAATAATAAAAAAAAAAAACAGTGATCTTCCTCTTCTACCTTTCCATACTCAATGGGCTGTTTATGGAAACACCTCTTGCTGGAGAGGAAAAAAATAACTGTATGTTACTATATGCTGTTTAGAACACTTGGCAACTGAAAAATGAATATTAGATTGGGAATAGCTGAACAGCACATAGTATCTACAGGTTGATAGGAGTAGTATGTTGAACTGAGAGATGACACATAAGACACTTTTGGAATAGTTCTGACTCTATCGCACAGAAGACAATGTTAACGTATATGCCTATATATATTGGCAACTGCACATCTTAACATGTTCCCCCATGGACACATATGCCTTATTAGAATACTCTTAAATGCTTTTGCTGTGTTTTCTATTCAGGTAAAGTTAGAAGATGCTTAAAGCTTCATGAGGAAAATCATGACATAAGAGGTATCTACGATGAGTTATTCACTAAACAGTTATAAGGTTATTCTTGTTTTTCAATAAACACTGGAAAACTACCTTTGAATTTTGTTCATCAGATTGTTTACTCTCATCAGAATGAAAATTGTTGGTGCTTTGTTTACTGTGATTTATTGAGTTGCCAATGACAATTTTTAGAGCTAATGAGGGAAGGAATAACATGATTGGATAAATTCAGAAGTTATCTATTGCTTAGTCATTGTTTGAACTGAGTCTGGACTGTAGCTCCTGTGAAGTATGTTGAATTTCACTTAACTGTTTGCTTGACTTTGAAAAAGAAAAATAAAAAAGTCACCAATTTTGTTGCCTTTGGTTTGGAGCATGTGCAGAAGTGTAGAACAACTATAGACAGTTTATATATGTGAGTCATCAAAAGAAGCTAGCAGATAGCACGTCAAAAGAAAATGAAAGGAAGTGGGTCTTTCATGCCAAGAGTAGTTAATTTGTGGAATTCCTTGTAGGACATCCTAAACAGTAAAAGGCTATATAGGTTGAAGATAATACTGGCCAAGTTAATAGAAAAATCCACCCTGAGCCCTAAGTGGTTAGAAACTAGGAGAACACTTAGGTGAAATACCATATTTTCATGCCCTTGTTTTTTTTCTATTTCCTAGACCTCACTTTTGATGTTTGTAAGAAACAATACTGGACTGTATAGATCTATGACCCACTATGGCAGCTTTTTTTTTTTTTTAATTAGCATACTTTTCCTACCCCTTGTTTTTCCACTTTACGTGTGCCAACAAAATTTCCAAATGTAGTTATGTACATAACTAGCAAATCATTTATTTTGTCCATATTTCATTTATCTTTTCACCTAAAAATTATCTAATAGATTGTTTCTCCAAACATTTAAGAATTTAAATGCAACAGAACACTCTACATAAAATATCTTTAAATAAACCTTATTTTGTTTGAATAGGAATCTATTTTCTCCCTAAGATCCTGTAGAAGGAAAAAAAAAAAAAAAAGGTCTGAACAACAACATTGTAATCAAACTGATCAAACTGGAGCTTGCCTAATCAAGTGGGAAGCTAATTTCAGAGATCTAAAACTCTTATCTGATCATCAGATTTCATTTATGATAAGGAAGTCACAGCTTGAATATTTCCCTTGAGCTTTTCTGTAATAGAATGTCATGGAGAGATGTGCTTTCTAAAGTTAGACTGGGTAGACCAAGCAAGAAGCTGATTTTGGGAGATATTTTTGCCTGTTAGATGGGAGAGCTGTTCCACAAATCATAAACAAAGGAGAGAGTAAAGCTGATATGTCACCAAACACAGAATTCTGAAATGTTTACGAAATATAAAAGAAGTCTAACTTTGATGGAAACTTACTCATTTCAGATGCCTCAAGTTCACTGTTACCTCAACACAGAATCACAGAATGGGCAGGGTTGGAAGGGACCTCTGAAGATCATCTAGTCCAACCCCCCTGCCAAGCAGGATCACCTAGAGCACAGTATTATTTTAGAATGACTTTTGATTATTTAGTTTGATTTTTATTTTTCCTCAATATAAAGATAATGCTTCCTCTGTTTTAGCACCACTTCACAGTCTTCCTGTTATTCTTTGCCTACATATGTGTATGATAATAATATGATAGCTATGATATACTTCAATGTAGTAAATAACTTATCAGTCTTTCATTTAGAACAGTTGCATCCAAAACCAGGAAGACTAGAAACTTAATGTTTCTAAAACTAAAATGCCTTTTAGTTCTTTCAGGCTTATTCATGTGCAGTTTATTTGAGTTTTTTTCTGTAATCTTTCTAATGCCCACACCATTTGTTAAAAAAAAAAAAAATTACATGGCTTTCCCCTGAAGAACTTTTTATTCTTCCAGCTTACAGCACAGTTCATGTGCCCAAGGCTATTTGCTGTCTTTACAATAAGGTAACAAACTGTGGCACGCTAGAGGATCAAGCTGGCACATCTACAGTTAGACATTATGAACAAGCAATGCATTTGTGCCTGGCTGCTACTATCTGCCAGGGCAAGGAAACAAATATTGCCCTCGTCCTTCTTTGAATCTCCACTCCAGTTTCCCCTTTCCCTGTTTTGAAAACACTTTCCACTCATAAACAAAGAAATTACTGTTGATTTAAGAGTAAGATGAAGCAATTTAAAATGATCACCTCAGCAGGTACAGTTTTCATTCTGCTCCATTTTATACGTATGCCCTGCGTTTTACTGACTAAAGGAAGATTCCATTGTAATCAATACATTCCATCAAATTAATTACCTAAACCATGCTAAACATTCTTAATTTTAGCATAATAACACAGACTGCATTTAGTGCCTTTGCAATGGGGGTACAAATTCCTTCTCACATGAAGTTAGACTGACTTTAATAAAACCCCAAACCAAAAAGACAAAACGTTGGCCCTTTTAGAAGTGGCTAAATTCAATTTGGATTTCACTGTTCAGGATTTTACCCTATAAAAGTTTAAGCAAATTCAGGTACCATTTGAATTTCTTGGAAATACTTGACTCCCACTTAGAGCAGAACCTTTCCTTCTCCAACCTAGCAGTTCTGTTTGGCTCTTACAGTAAAGATGACAAGGCTTACATAACCTCATTCAATTTGATTTGACCCTCGTCATTAAGTA
The DNA here is from genome assembly GCA_013399475.1 of Chauna torquata. Lineage (NCBI taxonomy): Eukaryota > Metazoa > Chordata > Aves > Anseriformes > Anhimidae > Chauna > Chauna torquata. Next base: position 20,942 of record VXAL01008472.1, on the reverse strand, counting down.
AGATGTTTTTACACACATCAGTCACCCAGATTCCTACGATACATAGCTAGCTAGAGGCCTTACAGAGACAGATGTGCAATGCAGGGCATTTATTTTCTTTTAAAAATAGGTAAACAATCGTATATGATTATGAGACTGTTCCCTCTACATTGACAAAACTAATAGATGTTTTTTCATCCTCATCTAACTTGCAAATGAAAACTATAACAGTTGATGAGTAGCACACTACTATTTAAGACCATAAATAGTTTGCTTCCTGTAAAAATAAAAACCTGAACTTTCCAGACTACCTCAAATCAGTAGACCTGGAAATAAACAGAAAGAACAGAAAGCTGTGAAAGATAGAAATGCGTTTTTCAAGCATGATCACCTAAAAAGAAATTGATAGTTTTGCACTGTTTAAAAGTTTTTTGGTTTTTGTTTTTTTTTTTTTTTTGTACTGTTCTCACACAACATTGTGCTTAATTTTTCTTCAGTATGAATGACTGGGCTTTGTGACACAGAGATCGTGTCATAATATAAAGCAAGTTATATAAGCTGACTCACAATCAGTAACTCAAAAGTAAAATGTTTGAGTTTTGTATTTTCCATGCCTGAGATTGTTCTGTGAGACAGAGAAAAAATCCATTTTTTTCTGTATTTTAGTACTCTCCATGAAGGCATTTCAAATTAAAATCTAGATCTTTCTTTCAGACACCCTACTGTGTAATTTGGATTTTGAAAACTTGATTTCCTCATTATACTGAGTGGATAGACAGAGCAAAGGAGATGCAACAGAAAGCAGTCAATGCCTGTTGTATATTTAACAAGCTTGTGTGTGTGCATGATATAGACTGTTTTTTTGCTGAATTTCATTTGACTCATTTCCACGAATTGATGACAAATGAGAGTCATGCTTCAGTTTCAACAGTGCTTTAAAGCACTTTCCCTTTCTCACAGTATTTGGAAGTTTGAGGCATTGTTATGGAATGTGAAATTCCCATAGCTTCTGCAAAGCCACAATAATTGCTTTTTTTTTTCTTCTAATGCTTTTTTTATTGTTATTTCTAGTGTCTTATTCATAGACCATAGTATAGTTTTTCTAAAGGAAGAACACTTCCTAAAATGTGACTAACATGTCCAATCAGCCAGCAGTGAAGAATACTGAATAATTAAAGTCAAGACTCTCATTCTATGTATCATTAATGTTCTGTGCAAGAATTCAAAGTACATTTTTAAAAAGGCAACATTTGTCTTATACATTGTGTGCTGCTCTTTAATTGAGCATGAGCTGTGATTTCCAAACAGTTGGAAAGTTAAGGCCAAGCACATGTAAGGTACTCAATCTATTCTTTTCTATCTTGGTATGGATATATACAGAGTAGACATATATGCTTAGAATAGATGTGCATATTTGAACTGATATTGTTAATAGAGCAAAGCCATTGCTTGACTGCATTTTGAGATCCCTGGAACAATTCGTACTACTTAAAAGACTTACTGGGTGTGGCATTTAAAAGATTCAATGTAACATGAGCTAATACCTTTGACTGTATGGTTGCTAAGATCGAGAAGTATCTGTAATATGAGCAAAAAATGGGACATTTAAATATAATTTAGTACCAATGAGCAGCTTTTGCTCTTGAATGACTGGATGCTATCAAAGATAGGGGAAAGAGAGGAAATCAAACTCAAACCATTATGAACTTTCAATAATATACTTATTCTCAGCTCTGAACATATTTGTCATGCTTGTGCAATTGCGGTAGGTCAAGGGATGCTCAGCAAGTTCTTTCCTCTGTTTTTTAGGTCTTAGGAAGGATCTTTATTTTAAATTGTTCAATTGTCTATAATACAAAATCTATGAGGTGTACCATTGGAACAACTTATCTTTGAGAAAATATTAGACTTTAGTAGAAAATCTCCCAGTTTGTCCTATGTCTAACCTTTTTTAATAGGCAGATTATAACAATTATAATTATCCTTATCCAAAATAACAAGAAGGATAAAAAATCAAAACATGTTAAAGAACAAATATTTGTTCTTCCTTTTAAGAGTTTGTTTTTAGTGCAGGTAAAATTATTTTACACTGTCAACTATGCTGACCATTTTGGATCAAATAAGAATGGATCATGAAAACAACCTTAAAGATATTAAAACTGACTCCAAGTCTCCACTACAGGGTTAATATTTTTGCAAAGATTCAATCAAGTTAGCAATAGTACCCACTAAGAAGATAATGTAGTAATTTATAACAATGGACATTCCTGTTTTATTATACAAGAAATAGTGTGTACTGGAATCCACTGTGAAAAGTATAATTAATCCAAAAATTGTTGTTGTTGTTGTTGTTTAATTTTTTCTTAATATACTCTGCAACTTAGATCTAAGATTTGATCTTCACCTTATTTATGTTTTACACGCAAAATGAATGAAAGTTGGGGTAAGGCGTTACTAGTTTAAACATGTGACATGGCTGTCAATAATTACATGAAGTGCAGACAAAGATGTACTGTGCAATGCAAAACCAGAAAAGGACACTTTTTTGTTTGTTTTGTGTTGTTATTGTTCATTTGTTTGCTTTACTGTACTGTCCATCCTTTTTCTGCAGAGAAGTGATTAGTTAAATCACTGAAATCACCTCCCTTTCAGTAACAGCATCATATGTGCCAATTAGCTGCATGGCAATCCTTAAAATAAACAAGAAAATATATGAAACAAAATAAACAAAATGTAAAAAGGGAAACAAACAAAGAAAAGAGCAAAAGCAAACCAAACATTTTTTTGGCAATTCTTTTAATCATAGGTGACTTTCTGCATAGCACTTTTCTCCAATCAGAATGCTGTTTTCAAAGCTTTTGCTCTCTAAAGATTGAAAATTTAGTGATTACCGCATAATTAAGCTAAAGCCATGTAAACATTCTTCACTTTCTCACAGTTGTGTTGAGGAGATTGGTGCTAGAAGAGGAACCTGAATCTGTACAAACAAGCATAGTGGCTGTTGCGTAGAGCAGGTCTAAAATCCTTTGAGATAACTAGCATAACTTGTCAGCCTAATTAAGATGTCATCCTTGTCAAAAACATTATATGTCTGCATTTTTTCAGCCTTCAGCCTATTGTATCCAAAAAAAGAAAGGAAAAGAAAATTGCAGATGAAAATTCTACAGTTAGTACTCCCCCAGCCCACACAGAACTCTTGGCAAAGCCTCCGTGACATAGAAACAAGTTTGGACTGTTCTTCCAGATAAACAGATCCACGTTTTTTTAACCACTCAGTGACTTGTATCATAATAAAGCCTCTGGGTCCTCTCATCTGTATAGCTTCCTATTTCAGAGATGATGCGCATCAACTTAGTAGCGAAAATAAAGCAAACAATAGATGGTTCACGGTCTAAAACATGTTCCTTTTTCATTGACTCTGCAGTTACAGTGCTTGAATTGCTCAAATCTCACAGCTGACCCCACAGAGTTCTGCTGCTGAAGAGCTGCTATCAACTGTGGTCTAAATTAGCCACTTTAACATAAAAATATTTTGGGCCATATTCCAACTATAGAAAATAGTTTGGTTCTTCCAATGGACGGATCTTCAATTCAGGTAAATTATTATGTCTTGCTTGACTTCCATGAATTTTAGGAGGTTTATGCAAATTAAGAATCCATCCTTTTAGCGTCAAGATGCCTTAAACATAACATGTGGAAGATTATTTCTTGTAATTAGTATTTATGGATACTGATGTGTTTTAATCCTATCAATTCCATGGTCAGTGTAGTATCATGTGGAAATGAATTCCACAGGTTATTTATTCATTGTTTTAAAAGTAATTACTTCAATTTTTTAATGTTTCTTTTTTTCTTGCATTATAAATTTCCATGCTTTTTTAATTTCAAGAGTAGTAGATGTGATAAAAAAAAAAAGTCTTTTCCAAAAACATTATTTATATTCTTGTCCCCCACCACCACCCTGATTCTTTTTCTCACTCTCTTAGTTAATTCCTCTTTTGACAAAATAAAACCTATAAATTCAGTAGATTAATGAGCAGGTTTTTTTTCACATGATTTTCTGAGTGTGTCCTCAAACATACTCCTGCCCCTCCTTTTTTTATAACATATTACAAAAATTAAATATATGCCAATTAAATGTAAGAACCTGCCATATGTTTTTATAACTGAATTAGAATACCACAGCAGTCAAGACTTTCCTAGTCTTTCTGCATCTTGATATTCCTTCTTTTTGGTCTTCCCCTACAACCCAGTGTTGTGTGCTGAGCAGAATTTTTATTGAACTCTCACACTGAAACATTTTTTTTTTTCCTTGGATTGTCACAATAGTGAGAGATATTCACCTTTTTAATCAATATCTGGGAAACAATAATAAAATTACCTAAAAGCATGATGAATGTTTGAGTGTTTTTTGTGACAGACCAGAGTTAATAAACTAAAGTCCTTTTTGCTATCAACTTTGACAAACACGTTCAGACTGGTTGCTAGTCTTGGAGTAGTTGCTCAGCCCAATAGTCTCAGAAATGGATGTTTTATCAAAACTGAGGTGAATTAGTTAAAATTTGGTACATTAATATTTCCAAATATTGATGTTTCAGAAGTGATACAGGAAGTTCAAAATTCTGAAGAAACTCTGGGAGGGATTTTTTCTTTTCCGTAATCTGTAAGAACAGTAGAGAGTTTTCTTAAAAGCAATGTGTCATCAGCTTTTGGATAGTAACAACGTAATCTGTTTATGAGCTGGAGGTATTTTTATGCCTTGATGGCAAAGTTTACAAGCAAGTAGAAAGCCAATAAGCAATTTTCAAAAAGATCCATTAACTCTGCCTTCTCTACTGGTGTGTTTCTCTTAATGTTTCTGCTCTCTTCTCAACAATATCTAGCACCATTTTTATTTTATTTGTATCCGAGCTAGTTAGCCTGGGATATGCTATAAACTACACCTCTTTAAGGAAAGAAAGGCAATATAAAATCTGTTATAGCAAGCAAGATGTCTGAGGGTTAAGTAGAGGGGACTAGGAATCAGATTTAGATGGACTTCAGACTTGTTTTTTGATGATGATACTTGGTAAACTTTTTTCAGCTTGAAGACATTTTAGTACTTTCCCATTTAAGTTCTAGGCCTGAATAAGAACAAAAATATGACAGCTAGACGTCTCCAACATCCGAAATTGAACATAACGTCTGCTTTAAAATAATTCAGTATCTGATCTTTTTATGAGACTGACAAATAATTAATCATAAGTCCCTGAATTAATTGATCACAAATCCTCTGCCGTTATAGCTTTCTCTCATCTTAACCATTGTATTAATCTAAGATTTGTTCAACTATAGCAAAAAGATGTTCCACATTTCTCATTCCCTGAAACTTAAAAAAGTGGTTAAAATAATACTATCATGAGAGTCTTTTTGCTGGCCAGGGACAGCAAGGTAAACCAACATTATCAAAAGTCTAGTTGGGACTTTAAGATTATCTTACCAGCTGTGACGATAAATCACTGTAAGACTTAAAGAAGTTCTTTGAGTTACAGTCTGCCTCAACAAATTTTAGGTATCTCAGAATTAAACTTCTGGTCCAAGTGAGTCTGTAGCCTTTCTTTGTAGTCAGTAGAGATGCATGGTCACAACCTAAGGGCAATTCACGCAGCTTTTTTTTTTTTTCTTTTTAACATATAAATATATGTTTTATATATATGTAAGGGCAGGCTATCAAAGGCATCACTATAGTTTCCTGTTTTTCTACTTTATATAGAATGAGCATATATTGATTAAACACCCAAAAGTTACATCATAGGCTACCCTAATCCTACCCATAAGCAGATAGTGCCTCTATTTTCATCCTTCGAAAAGGAGGCAAAATTAAGAACAGGAAAGCTTAGTATTCACTACAGAAGGTGCCAATGTAAAAATGTATTATGAATTCCAAAGCCTTAAACCTTTCTTTGTGACAGGAACTGAGGTGCTCATCTGTTTCAGAATCTGCCCTGTGATATCACCTGCACTTTATATTTTTCTATACTTCAGAATCTAATTACCAGAACTCCTAGTTAACAAGACCTAGGACTCCCATAGATGATGACAAGGTTACAGGTTACTTTGATATCCAAATGGTGTTTGGAAACCCTGTATCTTTGCAGTTACTTAAACTCCATCCCCTGCTGAAATGAGCTATTAAGCTTTTACCACTTCAGTTTCCTTGGTCTGAAGGTACCAAACTGTTTTGTGCAGATAAATGTAGTTTAAAGGAGCAAGGAGTATGTTATTTGCTGCAGGTGTTGGTAGTTGAGTCTACATCTGTAATCAAAATCGATACTCATGCTTATCTATTTCTCTTTCCAAAGGCTTCTTTATTTATAGGTATTAAAATTCAAGCAGTAGGTTTAAAGGCTCTGAAACTCAAACTTAATTAAAGCATCTGTTTATCACCGAACGTAACGAGCCATAAATTATATAGATGTTTCAGTTTATTTTGCTCTACAAACATGTCACTTTGATCGATATGAATTTGGCTTCTCTTGTGTGCAGGAACAGTCTTGAAAGTGACAGCTCACATTTTTTTTTCAGTACAACAGTAGGAAAAGTTGATGAATAATTGTCAAACATGATCGACTGGGGGGAGATTTTCAAAGGCACAGGTGCCCAGTCCATATTAGCTATCAGTGGAATGTAGGTGCCTGGCTCCCGTTTGTGTCTTTGAAAGTCTCTTTCCTAGATATATCAAAAGTCTTAGGAGTTAGTTAGCTGAAAAAGAAAGAAGCTTCCGTATCTTTAAGAGGGGCTGAAATTTACAGAAAATAAAAAAGGACTGCACAGTGATTTTATCAGTTAGAAATTCAGGTAGAGATATGGAAAATCTTGTTGCAAGGAATTGAACAGTTAATTCTTGTATTATTTTCTTGGAATTCAAACCAGCATTTTAAAATTAATCTCTACCTTTTTTTCTTTGTCTTTACAGTCTATTTAGACAAGTGACCCAAATCAATTTATTCATTAGAAACAGTTTTCACATTTGCACAGTTTACTCTGGCAATTAAGTGATAGATTTTGCAAGTCTGCTTCTTACATCAGATGTCACCAAACATAATTCGTAACACAAAAGAGGAAAAATGTAGTATATATTTAAGTATGTATTTAAATGAATTAAGAAAATTTTACTATCTAAATATTTTACAACTCAATAAAATTTAAATGCTTAGTCTGCTGTTGTTGATATTATACTTAAATGCAGACTAGTTACATTAACATAAGATCCAAATATTCTTTCTTGTAGTACTTTTAACTGTGTTGCTGCTTGAAAGCTTTTTAAATTCCCAGTGGTGAATTTATCTTTCTCTTTATGGTGATCACGAAATATTTCTTCCCTCACTTATCAGCGGGATTATGAGTTCTCGGAAATTTGCAGAGGCATGGTTTTGGGCTTTTCTGAGTGTGTTCAGCATTGGATAAAATTTGTTAGGAAACTGGCTGGATTTGTGATGTGATACTGAGTTGGGAAAACTAGGTTCTATGAAATCAGAGTTCCAAAGATAATAAAAGCTATTTTGAGAGCTGTTTGCACAGTAGAAAGTTTGATTTTATTCATGATAAGTCAAGGGATGTGATAAACTCTTTTTTTTTTTTTTTTTCACTCTTTCAAAATTAAAGCAAGCATTCAAAGTAGGATTAGTGATCCACAGTTTGCTTTTCAGCAGCATAAATCTCTTACCTTTATTATTTTCATTGTGGTAGCACATCAAGGCTCTGGCTAGTTCAGAACACCAGCTAGGCATTATACATGCATAAAATCTAAACGGTTTCTATCCTGTTGGTCTTATAGTCCAAATAAGTATTATAAAGAAGAATAGTATCAAACTGAAAAGATAAATGAGAAAGCTAAACGTGGGCTCAGGCTCTTGTAACTACCATGCCAATGTCTTGACTGCAAAACCAGACTGTCACTCTTGTCTCAGCCTAAACATTTACTCTAAGTCAAAGTCATGTTTATTTAGAATTGCTTTGACATGCTGCCATTTCTAAATTAACTTTTCAAAAAATATAAGACAACCAAATGAAGGAGAGGGAGGAAGAGGGAGACATGGAAAATAAAACGAGAATAAACAACAACCTCTAGGCACGATTACACGTTGGCCAGCCAGTGATAATAGTGTTTGAATCAGCAGCATATCCTGATGAATTTTATAACATCATTTTGTCCAATTATTTAAAGTATCTTAAGTGCAGGACTTTACATAAAAAGGACTGGCAATCATAACATCCTTTTTGTTGTTAAACAGTAGCCAGTCACTGGGTGCAAGCAATCATCTGAGGCGTACAAGAGATGGTTTATTAGGGTAGGTGGGTAAACTGCACAGATCCTTTTTTTTATGCAGATAATCAAACTTTGTTTTTAAATTGTTTCTTTGTTATAGTTTTGCTGAGGCTGACATCCCTGAGTGAAAATTTGTATGTTTACTCTACTCTGCTCTTGTGAGACCCCACCTGTACTGCTGAGTTCAGCTCTGGGGGCCCCAACATAAGAAGGACATGGACTTGTTGAAGTGAGTCCAGAGGAAGGCCACGAGGATGATCAGAGGGCTGGAGCACCTCTCCTGTGAGGACAGGCAGAGAGAGTTGACGTTGTTCAGCCCGGAGAAGAGAAGGTTCCGTGGAGACCTATAGCAGCCTTCCCCTTCTAAAGGGGGCTTACAAGAAAGCTGGAGAGGGGCTCTTTATCAGTGTAGTGATAGGACATGAGGTAATGGCTTTGAACTACAAAAAGGTAGATTTAGATTGGATAGCAGGAAGAAGTTCTTTACTATGAGGGTGATGAGGCACTGGAACAGGTTGCCCAGAGAAGTTGTGGATGCCCCATCCCTGGAAGTGTTCAAGGCCAGGCTGGATGTGTGTGGCTTTGAGCAACCAGATCTAGTGGAAGGTGTCCTTGCCCATGGCAGGGGGGTTGGAACTAGATGATCTTTCAGGTCTCTTCCAACCTAAACCATTCTAAGATTCTATGAGTCTGTGTTATGACCACGTGTAACCAATCAATGAAACTCAGCATCAGAGGAGATTGGCAAGGACAATCTGCTGCTGATGTGCTGTTGAAGGTTGGGGAAGAATGTGGGAAGTGACTGACCATGGCTGTTAAAAAGAAAGTGGAATTTATCTCAACACAAAAAGGACCAAAGGGCAGCCTTTGTTCTGGATGAATAGTTATATCAACTGAGTGAATCAACCTGTTTTTTAACTGTTCATCCTTTAGTGCAAAAAATACGTTTTTGTGTGTCAGCCAGATCAGCATGGGGGGGTGTATATGTGGCTCAGCCCAACATGGAGTATCCAAACTGACCAACAAAGAAAAGGACTTTGAAGACAACAATGGACTTCAGCTGGTTTAAACCCATATATGCTTTATGGCATGCCTAGTGTTGTGACAGTGAGGATATTATAGAGCCCACTCAGGAAATTCATGTTTGTATTGTGATTCAACTGAATATGGGAATTTCTGCACTCTGCTAAGTGCAACTTGTAATTGAACTGTGTGATTCAAGTACATTACTGTATCTTTCTGCTAAATCAAAATCCCATGGAACTTCAAAGAACTTCGAATAAGTTCTGTATTACACATTAAACCCTGCGTGAGTGGAATATCTAGAGGAACCTAGCTAGAGTCCTGGACTCTGATACCACCAACAGTGCAGGACATCCACCTGAGCTCCAGATTCCAGAGCACATTTATTCATAGAATCACAGAATCATAGAATCATTTAGGCTGGAAAAGACCTCCAAGATCATCCAGTCCAACCTTTAACCTAGCAAATTCTATTGTATCTACCTATTCTATCAACTCCCACACTCATCAGAAAACCCTGCATTCCCACTTGGCCCTGCACCTTCTTCCCTGCTTGCTGTTTAGTTCTATAAGGCAATAATACAGAGGGGGGTTTATTTGTTTGTTTGTTTGTTTGTTTTTATGAGAAGTGCCTCAGAAAACAGACTTGTCTTGTATTAACTTCAATGGCTGCACACAAGAAATGGCATGTTTCATAGCTAAGTGCTTCTTCATTTTCTGTGACCCCTAATCATAAGGTTTAAGTCAGCCTCTTATTCAGGGAAATAAGTTCAATGAAAGAAACTTGACGAACAAGTTTAATATCTTCACTCTGATGGGCAGCAGCATTTACATAGTGAAAAAGAAAAAAAAAATGTTAGAGTTAATAGCGTGAAATTAAAGGCTGACTAATCTTTCATTGAAATTATCTTTAGCACTGCCATTGCCTGGAAAATGAACAGCACACAATGGCAGGCCCAGACTCTGAAGGCCATTTCAGAATTTACTTCTTTTGGCATTTCAAAGAAGAAGAGCACAAAATGTTTGAGCTTCAGGTGATAAATCTGCTCTTTGCTCTGCTCACATGTGTTTCCTGAATCCTACTTAGAAACTAGCGAAGGGAGATATTCCTTCATGGGTTAAAAGTGGAACAACCTGCCTTAGGAGGTTATGGGGAAAAAGTTCACAGGGGTTCTGAAAATTGCTGGTTAAAGACATAATATTCAAAGGAGGACAACTGAATTTAAAAAGAAACTGCAGAGTCCTTGAATCACAGATTGCTAGCATCTGGTGTATCACTGTGGGAAGTATCAATATATGCTTGTCCTGTTTTTACAGTCTTACAAAAACATCTCCTATTGTCCATTTTAAGAGACAAATCTAGAATTGTCTTTGCCCTGACTTGCGTACTCATTCATCTGCCCTAATGTTTTTTACAAGGCACAGTGAAAAGTACTCTTAACTGTTGCAAAGATGTCACCTTTGACATATAGTGGTGGAGGCTGGGGAAGTTTGTGGGGGGGTCATTCAAACTGCCTGAGCTTACAGCATGGAACCTGTGGAGTCAGCAGGCTTTCAGCCCTCCTCCCATTCTGCTTCCTCTACATCTAGGAATAAGCATATAAAAAATCTTCAAACAGCATTGCATAAACTCTGATTTATCTACCCTGTGGGCAGGGTAGCTGTGCATTTCAGTCCTAGAAATCTATAGATGGCCTGCTACCATTAAGAAGAGGCCCCGAGGAAGTGGGAAGTGGATGGTAAAGAGTTGCCTGCAGTCACTTTTTCATCCAGTTCCTCTAAATGTTTTGACTTTGCAAAAAAATATTTGATTATAAATCTGTGCTATTTATATGCAGAACCTAAACATGCCAATAACAAATAGCTGTCTATGAAAACAGTAGATGACCCCTTAATACAAATACCATGTGAAGGGTACTTAGTTTTATAGATGATTTGTTAGGTGAGAGGATAAAAGCACTGCATGGAATTCTTCAGTTTGTTGAATTGCAAGAATACATAGAAAGCCATATGGTTGTTGTTGTAGGGGGAGGTGGAAGAGTTTGGTACCCATTTGAATCACTAATGGCTTTTAGTATAAACTAGCCTGGGTCTACTGAAATAAGACTATATGTACTAGTAAGTATGTGGCCCAAAATTTATTTACTGCTTTTCACTTGGCACTTGTCTGATCTGAATGATCACTTCTTCCACTACCAAAAATCACTACAGGGTGGTCACGGAAAAAATCATTTTATTTTGTGACATATTGTCTAGCTCCTAGACAGTTAATACTGGTGTACAATTTTTAAATAATTATTTAGTGAAGTAGCTCATACTGCCCTGGCACATAAGTTGAATTGGATCATTCATTCTCTGCACTTGCTCATTGCCTTTAGATGTGTTAATGGATCTCAGATTAAAAAGAGGAGAACTAGATAATTGCAGGATGTTGAGATTAAGAAAATAATTATGCCAACTGTATCTCAGAAAAAAATCTCTTCTCTGGATTTTCCTAACCTCTGTTACCCGGGTTACAACTAGCTACCCATAACAATTTGTTTTATAGACAAAATAAAAAGATACTTACTAGGAAGCCCAATGTCAGTAAAGATGTTTAGAAATGACCAGTGGTGATTCAAAGGTTGATTGTAGGTCAGAAGTACATACAAACACTGGGACAAATTCCAGTGTGGGATTGGGATAGGGAAGACAGTTAAGAATTAAAAGCAATAGTTATATTTTCAAATACTGCTTAACAGGGAGTATGTCATTTAAAAAGTCTTAGTCATGGTGACCACAGGTGAAAAAAAAAATTACTTAATTACTCTATGGCCGTGCAGGAGTTTTTCTTCATGTGTGTCACAGGCAGAAAATACGTGGAATTCTATTAATGCACAGAAACATTCTTCTTGATAAACAGAAAGCTTAGTACATGTGACATTATATATTTGGATACAGAATTTAATACTTTATTTTTTGAAGAATTGTCAACTGTTTCTGAGGAAAATAAACCAAATTCAACTGCATCTCAAAATCGCTACAGAAGAATTAGCAAAGACAGCGACTGGCAACAAGCACTTACAAGGTGACACTAAAGACAAGGAGAGACTAAATTGATTAAGATTTGTTACCCTGGAACAGAAGAATATGAAAAATGATATGATAGAGACATATACAAAGAGGAAGGTGTGGATAAGATGAGCAAGGGAAATTATTCATTCTCTCTCACAACAGGATTAGCAGGCAGTACCCACCACCATTGTTTGACAGCAAATATAAGGTAATACAAAGAGCTTTTTCACATAAATGTTTAACTAAACTGTGTAACTCACTGCCAGAACATTGCAGATTTCTTGTATTGCAAAGAAATTTTAAAAATTGATAACTTGATGAAAAACACACCCAGCCTTGGCTGTACTAAATGTAATGATCCAGGTGCAATTCCCTATACAGAAACTCTCTAAAATGATAATCTCTAGACTGGGAGTTTATGCCAGGGAAGGAATACTCTGTACTCACCAAATTTCTCATATCCTTCCTGGGGCCACAAACCTAGCTCCAGTGGAAGATGGTGTTCTAGGCTGAATGGATCTTTGGTTTGATCCTGTGTTCTTCTGTTCTTCTGCAGGCCAGGGTTTAAATTCTACCTCCTTCAGAGAAGTCTGCATGCAATCTGTTTTGTATTTTAATTTCAGCATAGTAGGCTGGGTTATTTGAGTGGCCAGATTTCAGGTGCAATATGTCTGAAAGACGTGTTATTAAACTAAATGTGAATTTAAGCCACCTAGATTTTAGATATAGACATCACTATCTTCTATTTAGAGAGGAAAAAAAAAGGAAACTGATAATTTAAGGGAGGTGATAGACCTGTACAAAGGCCACGTTCAAGTTACCTGCAAGTACAGATTCGTTTCCCTCTCATGTGGCCAAATATAAAAACAATGATTTGGGCTTACATTTTGGCCTACATGTTTTGCTGCTGAGGTACCATAAAGTAGCAGAAAAATTGATTCCAAGGATAACTTACAATTTTGTGTCCACAGAATGGGACAACTTTGTGCAACTTCCGGGCTGTTATATCACTTAAAAAACTGACTGTTGGCTAAATTCAGTAGCAAGCATTCATCATCTAGTCTATGTATTAATAATCCATGCTCCGTGAGTGCCTTAAAACAATGAGAAAATGCTTGTTAACAATATTTGGTTAAACTACGTAATTACAAGAAGACTTTATTGGTTTAGTGCTATGTAGTAACTGTAACATCTTGAATATGGCTTGTTGCATCAGTTATAGATTAAGCTGTTTGCTGCAGGAAAATGCACCAATAGCTTTGCATAAAATAATTTGACTATCACTTAGACCAGGCTAGGACCTAAAAAATTTTGCCAGCTTTCACTTGAAATATGGAATATTGATAAAGAACAAGAACACTCAGGGAAAAATATTCCAAGTCTTCTGCTAATTGGGGGTTTCTCAGTTTCTTTGTATTCACACTAAGTTTATAAATGGTATCACCTGATTTTCAGGGATTATTGGTGCTTTGAACCCATCTAAGTCAAAAATGGAACTGTTGGAGGTTTGAGTACCCTGAAGGCAACATCATTTTATTTGGAGGTTGAAATGTGTGTGCACCTGGCCTGACTTTGGCCATTGACGTTTAAAAATATTTTCTCTGCTAGCTAAAGGTGGCAGAGAAAAAATACATATGGGAGAAGGCAAACCTGGACAGAATCAGGGGATCTTAAGTATTCCTAAGCACATAAAGTTAGGAACCGCACTGTGGAGGTGGACTGTGATGCTGTCTACATATACAGTATTTGCATAAAGTCATCAGGCACTACTAATGCTTTTTGGTTTGCAGTGAACTACTGCCACTTGTCCATCTTGACAAAATGGTGTGTATAAAGGATAGGTCTTTTAATGTGTATTGTACTCAGGGTCTTGCATAGTCAAGGCAATAATTATTTGCACAGAAACACCTAAGATTTTTTCCTTGAGAGAGGAGACACCCTTCACTAGAGCTCCAGCAAAATAGGCTAATCAGGGGCAGGTTTCATGTCTGTCTGCCAAGTTAGGAACAGAGCCAGTAAGTATACTACATACCTCACATGCATTCAAGTGTGCACCTGGTGTTAGTTAATCGGGTGAAGAGTTTTTGCCTCTGGGTGGAAAGGATTTAGTGACAGAAGGTTTTTCTATTCCTCCACCATCACCCTATGCAATGAGAAGGAGAACATGATTGACTGGCCTATTTTGCAAGAATATCTGGGTCAGGACCTGGGAATGTTGTCAGGACCTGGGAATGTTCAAGGTTAAAAGGGGAGTTATTTGATTTTCAAAAGATAAATAAGCAAATGCTAGAATACATGAAGGACAAATATTATTCCTCTCCCAAATAAACCTTAAATTCTCACTGAGAGGGAAGTGGAGGGTGGAGGAAGAAGGTTCATTATGGTGATCTTATTGCTAATTTCTCCAGCAAAGTGTTTGGGGGTGGGTGAAGCACAGCTGGTTTCTCTTTCCACTGCGTGTATCCACTCAGAGCATAGAGGCACAGCCACCAGAAAACAGCACACTGGTGGCTAGCAGGGATAATAAACAAATGACAATGGAAAAACTTTGCCCCAGTTTAAAGCATGCTAGAAATATTTCACAAATTCAGATTCACTACAGCCATCTAGTTTGGATTTATTTTACAAGTAAGAGAAGTGGAAGCACAAAGCCTTGAGGGCCAGGTCCTGCACACTGTCATGTGCTACAGAAGAACCTGTGCAGTGAAGAAGTGGTTGTAAAGTTCTGTTCAAGGACACATCATGACATAAAGGCTAAATGGAGTATCACATGGTAGGAAGCACAATGCTGGCTGTGGCTCATTCTGTACTGAAAGGAAAGCTGTGAGCTAGCTAAGGTAAAAGATAATATAGACTGTGATGTGAGGGTTGTGTTCCTGCCTCATGCAGCTTTGCCAGGGATGTTTATTCATGCACATAAACACCGGGGAACAACCACTGAGTTCCTTTGATAAAAGGCAGTGAGCAATTCAGCTTACAAACAAAATACAAAATCCTTCCATTCTGTCAGAAAAGGTGGGAAAGCTTGGTGCTAGTGATGGAAATACAATTTTGCCAAATCCTTGTTAACTGCCCAGCTTATCAGTATACCAAGAGATGGAGGAATATGTTGTGAGATGAGCCATTAGAGGACTTCAGCCTTTTGGTTTTGAGCCTTTTATGGGCACGTGAATGGCAATTGCAAAAATAAGTCTTGTTAGTAACAAGGAGCTGGGAGGGGTCTAGTGGAGGGTATTCTGAGGTAAACTATACTCATGCCACAAACTGTGGAGCCAGTCTGTTATTTTAACTGGTTGCTTCAGAGGTTTTAATTGGCCAGTTGTAGGACAAATTGCATTTTTTCCCCTTTTTAAGATATAAATAAACTGGGCTGCTGAAGATAACCCCTTTTTGGACACAAATACATTAATTTGCGGGGGAGTTACATAGTTCAAACACTGGTGAAACAAAATCAGAAATTCAATTACCTGTGAAAGCCATATATGCTTCTTCACTAAGAAAATTTGGTGCAGCCCATAGTCTTGTCCAAGTTTCTCATGT
>VXAL01008452.1:262663-282910 GCA_013399475.1 Chauna torquata | reverse complement strand
CGGCGCAGCCCCCCCGACCTCTGCGGGGTGGGAGCGCGGCCGCTTCCGTCCCACGGCTCATGTTGCCCGTGGTGGGAGCCTCGGCCAGGTGCCTTGGGCTTGCTTTGGGGCAGAGAGGGGGGATTTGGCCATCGGGTTGGGGGCGTGCAGGATGTGGGGGGGAATGGGGCAGGAGCTCAGTGCTTTTTTTTTTTTNNNTTTTTTTAAAAAAAATAGTGACTACAGGTTTCATGGCATGGTCATTCATTTTAATGTGACATCTCTGAGACGCTCTCTGTGCTGTGGGGTCGGTCCTGCTCTCGTCTCTGCATCCGTGGCTGCCTGTGGTGTGACGTCCGTCACTGGGCGTTCAGCTGTGACCTGGTGGTGTCGGGGTCCTGGGGGCTCAGCCCACAGCACTGGGTGCTTTTGGTTCAAAACATGGGGTCCTGCAGACTCGTCCCTGTGGGAGATGCAGGCTGAGAGCAGCCGGATGGGTTTGGACGGGCATGTTCAGCCCAGACCCACGTGCTGAGATGTAGCTTGGGGTTATGTTTGGTTTATTCCCCCGAATAAGGTGCTCTCTGGAGCCACAGGCAAAAACACTGCAGCAATCGCACATGCCCCCACCACCCCCAGGCTGTGGCCGGTCCTCGGGCGCGTGGGGCTGGATGCGGCCGTGCTTGATGAGCGGCTTCGCTGCCCTGCGGGGCCATGGCCGCAGCATTGCTTGTTCAAGGGCTTTGGGGGAAATTCTGTCGGTCTTTAGGTTCTGCTTTTTTGATTTTAAGCCTTCCTGTTCTGCATGAGAGGGCCAGAGGGTCAGTGGGGGGGAAATGAGGCTTTCCTTAACGAGCAAAGAGGCTTTAACACTTTTAAACCCCTTTCTTGTCCAGCATTCAGCTGCAGTTCAATGCAGCTTGGTCCCCCGTGTTCTCAGCATTGCTTTTTTGGTGTGCTCAAGCTGATAGCACCCATTTTACCTCCCAAACCCTTCCGTCTGCTCTTGCCGAGCCCCCTTCCACAGCCAGCACGGGGGGAGGCTGGGCTGTGCGGTGTGCGAGCATGCAGTGACAACGGTGACAAGCTCAGGCTCTGCAGGGAACAACCCAGATGTGCTTGGAAAACCGTGCTTTGGCTAACGGCGCAGCTTTCCTAATGACTCCGGCGGCTGGATCCCAGGCGGTGTGGAACAGCCCGCTGTGTTGTAGCTCATGGAGCGCGGCCAGTTAGCAGCAGCTGAGGCTCTGGGTCCGCTGATCTTTGAATTTGAGGGACGAAGCAGCGAGGCTGCCTTGATCCGCTCGCCTCAAAGCATCACAGCGGCAAAGGGAGTGATTCACGGGAGCCAGAGAGGAAGGAGAGGATTTATTGAACCATAAAGGCTCCCAGTGGAGGCGAGATGGTTGTTTTCCCTTCCCAAATAACCGAGGCCGTAGACGAGCCTCAGTGGGTGCTGGGGATGCTTGCTTGAGAGTGGTAACTCAGACCAGCAAGAGCCTTGGGAGAAGCACCCAAACGGGAGCATGGAAAGGTCATGGGGACTGTCGGTGCCTCTGATGGAGGCTCACGGTTCTGCCCCGGGCTGGAGGAGGCCCTGGCCTCGTCCCTGCTGGCAAGGATCCTGTGTGGCTCTCAGCGGAGGCTGCAGGGACCGGGGGAGGCTCTGTGCTTGCAACCACCTCTTACTGAAAGCCGAAATCAGATCGTGTGCCTCTTGGGCTCATGGAGCCATGAACCCCGGGGAGGGGGGACCTGCATTTGGTTCCTCTGCCAGCGCCTGTTTATGCTTTTTATCCAATTACTGCTTAATGCAAAATGCATAAGGAGCCCTTGGAGCGGGGACAGAACCCATGGCACGGCTTTGTGGTCCTCATCGGCAGAGCCGACCCTTTAGGACAATTTCCAGTCTCAGTTGAATGACTTCATGAGAAGATTTCTGTCTTTTTTTTTTCTTTTTCCAACCTGTTGCTGGTTAACTTTTGCTCTGATTTAGGAACAAAAGCCGTGTCTGGAGGCTGAATTTGCTTCACTTCAACATCCCACCACTGTTTCTCAGTCAGGCTTTTACTGCTGGATTAAAAGATTTTTGTGCTGGGGAATTGGGACTGCTTCTAAGAGGTCTTGAACTGGCCCACCTCAAACACCGAAAATCCTGGGGAGGGTCTTTGAAAATGTTATGGCACGGTCAGTACCGCGGCTTCCCAGCCAGCCTTGACCTGAGACAGGAAAGAAACGGCTCATGCAGCCCAGCCGTGTTGTGGCTTTTGAGGTTTCAGCACGTTAAAGCAACAAATTGTCCATTTAAGTGAAACCTACACTCCAGGCCGGCTCCCAGAGGAGCCCCAGATCCCGAGCCAAAATCCGAGAGAGCGGAGGGAGAAAAATCAATCATTATTATAGGAAATAAAGCAAACTCCAAAGCTCTCTTTCCCTTCTTCCCTTGGCAAATTCTCTTTTCGGCTCAGATTTTCACATTCTTGTTTCTGAAGCAGACAAAGAGATGGGAATAGATAACGGCTTTCCCTGCCCCTCCAGCCAGGTTTCACCCTGACGTAGAGGCTGAACTCGGGACCCAAATCCCTCCACTTTAACAGAGATGCGCTATGCCAGCTGATTAACCGCGGACCTTTTGCAAGCCTGGCGAAGAATTTTTCCAACCTAATTGGATTTGCTCTCCATATTTCTGCAGCTTTTGTGCTCCTTATTTTGTTATTTATAGAAAACATCTGTTGACGCTGCAGCCAGCCCATAGGGAGCGCGGGGCCGGGCCAGGTTTGTCCCCACGCTGCGGGGGCCCGGTGCCATGGGGAGGCTCAGGTGTGCGGATGAAGGCATCACCCCTCGGTGGGAAATCGGGGCTTGGTGGTTTCTTTGCTCTACACAGCCGGGGTGAAATACCAGCTCTGCCAAAAGAAATAGCGCCTGGGAGAGGTTTCACGGGTGATGAGCTACCCCCGGGAGCATCCTTGCAGCCAAGGGCAGGGTAAAAACCATGATCGCATAAAAAAAGTGGGTGAATCCTGGCTGAAAAAAGCCTCTCAGGAAGGCAGGAGCTTCCTCCATCCGGGTTATGCCGGATGGGCAGGGAAAAGCCAAGGATAGTTTCCAGGTAAGAAGCGGAGCCGCAGGATGAGAGTGTCCTAATGCTGACTAAGCCAGTTATTAGAGCTGTGATTAACCCAAGTAATTAATCTCAGGGATTGAATGTGGTGGAGGTCAACGTTTTCAAAGCTCGCTGGGAGATGTGGTGATGTAATTGTTTTGGAGATGTTAATTCACCCCATCCTGCCCCCGTGCCCACTTCTGCTCAGCTTTTATTTTTTTGGGGGGGGAGCTTTGCCTCATCTTTTCTGCTTCCAAGGAGCTGAGCCTGAAGGCTTTTTTGCCTGTGATGGCAGCAGTGCAGCCAAATCCTCCGCTCCCCTTCCGTGCCCGATGGGGCTGCGATGGCCGTGTGGACGGGGAATGGGGCCAGCTGCGCGCAGCCGATGCGACAACCTGCCTGCAAACCCGCGGCCGCAAAATTGCCGCGGGCTGCATTGCTTTGCTGGGTGGGAAAGGGGAGGGAACGGAGCCAGGGTGGTGGGTTACTTGGGTAAGATCATGCCGTGAGTTTATGGCAGCTGGAAATCAGCTGCATCCTCCCTGGTGCTCTGTTAACCCCAAAGCATCCCCCCTCCTCCCCAGGCAGCATGTGGGCATCTTTCTGAAAGCTCAGCCCCATACAGAATGGCAGGTGGGTCAGAGCCAAGCTCCCAAACACCTTCTGTCCTAATGATACAAGTCAAAAAGTGGTGTGATTCTTTTTTAATTCTTTTTTAAAATTCTTTTCAGGCTTGGTGGCTTTATGTCTTTTATTTGTGATAATGTGAGCACAGACCAGGAGCTGTGTGCAAGAAGGAGATGTTTCTTTGGAAGTATCTCCGGATGGATACTCACAAATATTGCTTGTGTAGGAAAACTCCTGGCTGCAATATCTCACTAATGCAAACCGACAATCAGCTTTTGCACGGCTCTGGCCGTGGTTTCCCCTGCAGCGCTGGGTAGCCATGCTTAGGCGGGCAGCGGTGATGGGACGGGCTGCTGCTCGTGGTGCCGCTGCGCAATGCTGTGGGGATGCTTTTATCTGTACCGTGAGGTGCTGCTGGTAAAAGGAGAGCTTAGTTCATGAACAAAGGATCGACTACTGATAGCAAAGTGATTTACAGTGAGGCTTAGGCCAGCCAGCTCCAGGAGTGCTTTTACGTGACAGCCTAATGGTTATTAATTTGTCTGGACTTTACTGTAATGCTATTAATCCTGATAGGCTTGTTGGATACTTAATGCAAATATTTTAACTGCTTCTGTGGGATTTTTCCTTGGAATGGTGTGTTTAGATGCACAGCCCACATGCAAGCTCCTGTTTTGATGCAACAGTCCTGAAATTCTCTGCACTGCACAGGGCATCATCGCCCAGCCACGCTCTTGCCAGTCCTCGGACTGAGCATCATGCTGAGCCCACTGTCTCTGGGCATGTCCAGCGTCCCTGCCCGCCCTGTGCTGCGCGAGCTTCAAATTCCTCTTCTTTACAGCTCTGAGCATCTCTCATCTCTTCTTTGTGAGAGCCACCAAATTGTCCGTGTCCCAGGCTGGCTGCCCTGTGCTGGCTCTGCCTAACCCAGCACTCCCATGGGCTATTCCTTTAATTTCTCCCTCGCTTTGATTCCTCACTTTATCGTTGCTTGCTGGCAAGCTAAGCTGCAACCATGTGTTTCTGTTTAGGTGGCCTGACAGATTGAGGTTTCCAGCCTTCTTGGTGGGAAATGCGGCTCCAAAAACCCTGGAAACGTGTGAAGGTTGCAATCCGATTCCAGCTGCTTTCCCCGCTCCCCTCCTCCCTGTCCCTGCAGGGAAAGCACAGCTGATGCCAAAGGGAGTGGGGGGGGAAGGAAAAACTCCAAACCTCCCAGGGAAACTGGAAATATATGTAGGACTTGATCCAAAGATTGATTAAATAAATCACAGGCTGGGACTGTGAGAGCGGCAGGTTGATTCGGAGGGATCAGCTCCTAGCTCCTGGCTGCTGAGAGGGGGGTCTGGGCTGCTCAGCGGTGCCGGTGCCCCAAATGCCGAGGGAGGAAAGGCTTGGATGTTAGCTTAAATCCAGGCAAGCACATGTTTCCCATGCAAAGCTCTCCGAAGGGGTTTAACCTTGGTGTAGGCGAGCAGAGCTGCCGGAGGCTTTGCCTGCGGGAGGATGGTGCCCCGTTGGGGATGCGCTGCGGAGGGAGCCAAGCAGCATCCCCGGCTGCCAACAGCCCCTTCCCCACGGGCGGGTTCACGCCTCCGCTCCCCTCCTGGGCAAGCAGGCTGGTGCTGGTGGGATTGCTGCAGACAAAGAGCCCATTGACGGCTTTTGGAGAGTGAGTCAAGGGCTGGCCGTGCCCCTGTGCTGATGGGCGAGGGCTGGGGCGAGTTCGCCTCAATTGATGGCTTTATCCTTTATTTTCTGTCTTTGCTTAGTCTGGAGCTCCTTAGCAGAAAGCGAATCCAGATGGCTGAGTTATCTCTGAACCCTCATCGCTCAGGATTGTGGTTGCCCCGGCAGCACCCCGGACCCCCGTGTGCCCCCGTGCGTGGCGTGGGGCTCGGTGGGCACCTCAGCACGTGGCTCGTGCCCCCACTGCTGCACTGTAAGTCTGCCTGGAGCCAGGGCTTTCAGCCTCCCTGGCAGGAGGCAGGCAAACGGGTCGCGCCTCGTGACCTTCTCGCCGAGCCAAATCTCAGGGCTTGGCTCCCAGCGTGGCTGAGTGGTGCAACAGCTTCCTTCCCAGCCGAAAAAACCTTTTTGGGAATGAGGGGGAGAGAGGCACTTTCCAATCATCCCTTTCCAGGGCTTTTGGGAATAGGTGGGTCTGGAAATACCCCCTAACACAAGTGCAACCGCATCGGCCAACTCGAGTGCAACCGGGGGATGCTGACCATGTGGGGATAAGCCCCTGCTCACGCTGTTGCCGCTGCGGCTTTGTGGACCCCACCATGTGATGGGGTATTTGGGAGAAAGGGTTTGCAAGATGGGATTGCTGGTGCTTACAGGGTCAAACATGCTGCAGCCCTGGGATAAGCAGCGTGAGGTTCCTCTTGACGTTATTTTACAAGGAAAGTGTCCAGGGACAGCCTTGCCTTTTTGCTGAATGATTCCTGATGGGAGGTGAGTGTTTGCCATCAAAAGGGTGGCCAGACAGTATGCTTGCCACAGTGCGCTGCCCACGGAGCCCAGCTGGTTCCTGGGAGCGACGCTTGGGTTTCACGGCCAATTTGGAGAGAGCTGGGCGAGCGCAGCACCGTGCCCTGGGCATAGCACTGAGCTGCTCCGGGGAGGTGGGGAGGGAGAAAACCCAGGGAGATGGGAGAGGGAGGCAGAATGTTTGCTTCTGGAGCAGAGGAAGGAGCGGGGTCCTGCTTTGTCCCCGCTGAAGCCGGGCATTTCATCGCTGTGCCCGGGTGGCTGCATCTGCTCCAGCCAGATGTTTTGTAACTTCTATCCGCTCGCTTCCCAGCGTCTGCTCCTGCTATCAGCCTGGCCCCCAAGGCTCGCTCTCCGCTGGCGGCAGATTCCCCTCCTGCCTTCACAGAAGGGTCCAAGAATAATACACATCCACGGCGAAATGCCCGGCTCTCCTCTGAAACCCCCAAGCCTCATGACTGTGGGAGGATGGGAGCCTGAATGTGATCAGGAAGGAAAAACGAGGGATAAGCAAACAGTGGGGCTGGGAAAGGCATGGAGGAGGCAAGGCTGCTGGAAAGATGCATCAAGGGGGTAAGGAACGGTCAAGAGTATTTATAGGATTCCCATCCCCACACGTTCAGCATCTCACCCGTGCAGGCACAGTGCCCCTAGCCAGGGACCCCAGGCACAAGGGGTTAAACGCAAAGAGTCCGTGCCTTTTGGTCTGCAAGTGAAAGTCAGTGTCAAAGCAGGATCTGCAGTGACGGGGTAGGAGAAATGGACTTGCAAAAATAAATAGTGTGGGTCACATGAGTTACTGGCTTTTTCTGGAGGAACCGAGTGTTTACATGAGTGCCTGGAGGCTTGGCTGTGCTTTTTGCTGGCGGAAAGGGTCCTGGAGGAGAGGCTGCTCTCAAATTAATTGAGATTCATCTGTTGTTTGGGAGGTCTGGCCCTTCCCTGCGATGTTTCCCTCTGCTGAGGACTTTGCCCTGTGAATTGGGTGTCTCCAGGCACATCGTGCTCCTGAGACCCCACTGGAGCTGCCGGTGGCTGGGTCAAGCACGGCCGTGCCCGGAGGCTGGCTGGGCACCCTGAGCCTCGCCTGGAGGCCTTGCACTGGGGGGTCCCTGCCTGGTGCTGGTGGGGGGGTGACCTCAGCATCGGTGGCCGGGAGCGCTGCCAGCGCCTTCCCTGCTCCTCCCTTAAGAGCATTATTCGGGCATCCCTCTGTGCCGGGAGAAGGGCGTCATTTGTTCCCGCTGCTCATTCTTCCTTTTGAAGTCATAATGCCCCCGCTCTGACATCACAGCCGTCAGCGCCGCAGCTAATTGCGATGCCACGCGGGCAGGTGGAGCCCAGCTCGAGCACCAAAGCCTGCCCAGCTGTCACGAGGACAGGGAGAGCAGCAAATGTGACATGGGGACAGAATCGATTCGGCTCAATGCTTCCTCGGGGAGAGCAGCGTCCCTCGTCCTCTCCCCATCCATGGCAAGCTCTGACCCCAGGCTGCTTTCTCCGGGATAGCGTCAGCCAGTGGTTGGGAAAGGCTCCCAGGTGCTGCTTACTTGCAGGAGAAGCCGTGAAAAGCTTTTAAACTCATTTCCCCAGCTCTGGTGCTGACTGTGGTGCTGGTAAGAAGTGTCCTCAAGTGCGACAAAGGCAAGGGAGGCAAAGCCCAGTTCTTGGGGTTCACACCATCAAGCCCTAAACATCTCTGTCCCTAAATCCTGTGTAAGAGCTAGCTGCGTTTATACCCTGAAATGAGGCCCCAGTGTTTCCTGGCACCAGAAGCATTTGTTGGCCCAGAGCTCGGCAATGAGCCCATCTGATGGTGCCGGTGATGCTTTGCGAGCCCTACTTTTCGTTGCCCTATGTTTCATCGGCTCAGTGAGCAGAGCTCTGCTGTTTGACTTGCTCTGCAAAGACAACCCAGAGGTGTTAAGTGCTTATAAACTGAGTATAAACACAGCCCTGCTGGTGTGCAGCCACTAACCTGTTTAACGCTTTCTAAAGTGCTTTAAGAAAGACACTTCTGCTCAGTGCAAGGTTTCAGGATCCGGGAACAAAAAAAATCTTTAACATCCTTTATTTTTTGCCTTTTCCCCCCACTAGAATAAAGCTCATGCACCCCAGGAACATCTGCAGAAGGTTTGATTCCCCCATCCCAGCGCAGGGGCTGCTCTCAGATGCTGTGATACAAACGAACGTGATAACGAAGGAAGGCAAAGCCCAGAGGGCAAGGAGGAAGGGATGACAAGGACGCAGCAATGGGAGAATACAGATTTATTTCTCGCATTTTCTAGGGATCTTCAGTTGGTTGGAGGCAGCAAAGAGCCCAGAAGGGACTCTTACTTTTTTAGGGCTGCTGCTCATGGTCCTGTCCCCATGCAGGGGCTGTTGCAGGATGGGGTTTGCTTTCCCACCGCAGCATAACGTGGCACATCGCAGCCTCCTGGCCCCGTGAGCTGCTGGGTGGACGTGGCTTCACACCAAGTGAAACCTCGGCTGTTGTGTTGCTTCTTGGGCTTTTTGCATCACTACAGAAAGCCGAGGGCACATCCGAAATATGCACAAGGCTGGCTCACTGGCCTCGCCTCCGAGCAGCGTGGGGGCAGCCTTCCTTCTGCTGCGTTCGTCTCAGAGCTGTTTTGCTGCTGTTCTCTGTTCATCGATGGAAGCAGAAGTCTGCGGTGCTTCCTTTAATCTTCCTTATTGCTCCATTCCGGGGGCAGGCAGGAGTCATTGCTGATGCTGCATTCCGTGTTTGCCTCCTGACATCTGGGTTAACTCTTCCCTTGGCCATTAGGAAAGCAGCGTGGCCAGCTCCGGATCGGGTCTGTGGTCCTTCAGGCAGGGTGAGCGCTTCTGGGCTGGCTTGGAGGAGAGCCACGGTCGCTCTGGGTGAGGGAGTGGATGGGTGGGGTGGCTGGGCTCTGGTTTGCTCTCCAGGAACTGGTGTAAATGCTGGTGCCAAACGCTGGGTCGGCATCGCCTCCAGCAGCTCTGGTTTGGGTGGTTTGTATTTGAGGCTACTTCTTGTAAAGGCACAAAGGTGTTTCCATGGATTTGGAAAGCTGATCTGCTTGCTAGCAGAGCCAGAAGTTCTAAACGGAGATGCTGGGCCATTCCCCAGTGAGGTTGTTTTATTAGTTTTGAGGACTTAAGCTCTTTCCTGGAAATACTGGGGCATCCTTAAAGATCCCCGCGAGTCCTGCTTCCGGTAGTACGCTCATTTTTGACAGGTTTCTCCTTCTGCTGCAGCAGCAAGGGGAAAGCTTTCTCTTTCCCCTGCTCTTAGGTGACTGGTGTGATAATTGGGTCTAAATTGATTCAAACCATTTCCTGTAAGCCCCTAGGGAATAGATTTCCCAGATCAATGGATGCCACTGGCAGTCGCTGGAAACCCTGCTGCTGTAAGCAGGGCTCAGAGGTGGTGTTTTATTGAATCTGCAATGCCTCCTGCTTGTCCCGATTAGTCCTGGCTTGAGCAGGGATCCCAATTTTTCCTGGGCTCTGATGCTTTGGGCACGGACCTCTGTGGTCTAGGGAGTAGGATGAGGCTGGGATTTGGGTACCACTGGGTGCAGGTGCTGCTGTAGCCTCTCCATCCCCAGCAAGTGGTGGCTGGAGGCAAAAAGGATCTGGTTTTGGGGTAGAGGTGCTGGGGGAAGATATAGGGGGTTTGGCTGTCTTGGTCAAAGGTTTTCTCCTGTGGAGAGTTCCTGCTTTCTTCTCTGTGGTTCCCCCCACCTGTGGCACAGCTTTCCCTGCTTCTGGACGGACCTTTTGGCCTGGCAAGGTCCTCGGCCACGGTCAGGATTCCTTGCTGGGAGTCCAGCACATCCTTCAGATCATTTTGGTTGGGGAAACAAATGTGCACCAAGTCCTCTTTTCCCCAAAAATGCTTCAAACAAAGCAAGAGGCTTTTGCCTTCCCTTGCTCGTTGTCCTTGGGTGCCCCAAGCTGCCTTGCAAGCTCCTGCCCGGGTCAGCTTTTGCTGCGGGCATCGTCCCTCTGCTGGGGACCACTGAGGTTTCCCAGGGATGCTTCTTGCCACCTCCAAGGTCCCAGCTGCAATCTCTTAGAAACCAGAGGTGCTTCTGGGTACAAAAAAAGCTCCCAGGTTTGGTATGGACAGCAAGGGCTGTCGGTGAACGTGGCTGAGCATCGCCTCTCGGAAGCGCTGCCGCTTGGCTGCTCCCAACCACATCCCGGTGGAGGGGAAGGGTCCTCGGCTGCGCCGAGGCTGAGCCGCTCCTGCTCCCAGCTGCAGCCAAACACCAGCCTAATCTGAATTAACCTGGGCAGGAAGAGGATCTGGGCAGATTTCCATCCTAGAAAGGAAATGAATCCCCATACATTTGCTGCCATCAGCCCCTCTCCAGCTCAATCCAACGCTGCTCTCTGCCAAGCTCAGACCCATGGCTGGAGATTTATTGGCTCTTGGACGCAGTTCTCTCCTGTTATGTCTTCCAGGGGCTATTTTACAATGATTTCTTGCCTTCACCTTCTCACCAGCTCTGCGGATGGTGTTTACTAAGTGTATTTTAATGTATTCACCTTTCACCTCCTGACTAGACGGGTATTGATCCGATATAGATCCCAGGGAAGGTTGTGGAGGGGACGGGAGTGGCAACCATCCCGGGGCTGGGGAAAGGGCATGCTGGCAGCTGGGACGAGCCTGCAGCGGGGCTCAGCATGGCGAGGAAGATCGGTTCCTGCACCTCACCCATGCTAGGAAACGGGGCTGCAAGTCTGAAAATACAGACAACGGCAGTGCTGCTTTTGAGGGTGATGCCTGCAGCAGAAATCCGGGAGAGGAGTTGGGTGCTCGGCTTCCACCAGTGTCCAGCAGGGCATGGCAAGGGCTTTTGTTGGCAGAATAACATTTGATCCTATTGCAACCTGGAGCTGATACGGTGCCTGGTGCAAGCAAGTCCTTCAGGCTGCTGTGCTCACCCAGCTGCATCTCGCAGCTCACGGGATGCTGTGCTGGATGACATTGGGCATAAACAGTTGGGCAAATACACTCCTAGAGCTGGTTTCTCCAAGGTTTTCCTGGAAAGCGAATACGCTTCTGTGCCCAGAGGATTGTTGGAGCTATTTCCTTTATTCCTCACGCAGTATTTGGGCAGAATTTGTGAATTGGTGCAGAAATGCAGATACAGGCTGAGGGCAATGCATGCGGTGGTGCACAGGTATGGGGACACCAACAAGCACAGCAATTCCTCCGCCACGCAGAAAGCTGCTTTCTGCCTCAGATCTGGGCAAATGCGTGCAATCCCGCTGCGTGCTGGGCACATCGTCCTGTAAAAAGCACAAGGAGCGACGTGCCGGGCTGCGGGAAGCCCTGGTTCTCCCAGCCCCTGGGAGCGCAGGGAGCGACTGGCTCAGCCCGCGGGCTGTCATCCAGCCCCGCTGCTATCGCTGCTGAGCAAGAAACATCTGCAACCATAAAACACAGCCTGGGGAAATGGGAAGTGCTAATCTCGGACCTGAAATTGGGAGCAATGGGAGGTAAGAGAGGGAAGAGGTAAAAGCTGAGATGTCCCAGCTGTTGCCTGCCATGCCTTGCTAATGTCAGGGGGAAAAGGCATTTCTTTAGGGGAGCGGGAGTGGTTTCACGTCTCAGCTCCTTGCTGTCTGCAGGGGCAGAGGGAGGTGAGCAGGACAGGCTCTCTCCAGCAGATTTTTGCCTCTGGGTCCCCTCCAGCCCTCCTGGGTGCCTGCCCAGACGGCACAGCTGGGTTGCAGCCCCCAGCGTGCCACGGCTCTTCCCGCAACTAATCGGGACCAGGGAAAACTCCTGGCTTCTTTTCCGAGCTGCCTCAGCCCTTTTAAAGGCTCTCACGGCCTCAGCACTGATCATGGCTTCTTCCTGCAGGGAGCCAGCGGGGAATGCAGAGGGCAACCATCCGCAAACTGGACAATAATCCATCTCAAATAAACGGGACCCAGAAAGCCAGCAGTGCTCGGCAGTGTCAGGAAAACAAAGTGATGCTCCAGCGGGGACGGGAACGGCAGCCACCCCGTGGGTGTTCCAGAGGCTTTTTCCCAGGGGCTGAGCTCGTGGCAGGGTCCCTGGCCCCGCAGCCCCCCACCTGCAGCGTGGGATCCCCCCCATCTCCTCCAAGGAGCATCCACAAGGCTGCGGAGCCACTGCGTGAGCCCAGAGCCCTGTATGGACAGCGGCAGCAGCACTTGTCCCCAGCTCAGTTTTTTCCTTCCTTGCTCCCCTTCTCTCTCTGTGGAGACAGAGGAGGTAGAAATGGTCCCCCCAGCCTCCTCTTTTTTTTTTTTTTTTTGCTTCCATAAGAGCTTTTAATGCGGTTGAAAGTGTGGGGCCGGTACGGGCCAGGGCAGCACTGGGCTGGTTGGGATGATGGGGAGAGATAACAACACGGTGGAGGTAGCTGAGATGGATGGGGGGTGGGAAGGGATGCGCTGGGAGCCCAAGCACAGCATCAGCCCCATGCTCCAGCAACCAGGCCAGGCAGAGGTGGCCGCATCC
Source organism: Chauna torquata (assembly GCA_013399475.1). Classification (NCBI taxonomy): domain Eukaryota; kingdom Metazoa; phylum Chordata; class Aves; order Anseriformes; family Anhimidae; genus Chauna; species Chauna torquata. The sequence continues at coordinate 270,206 of VXAL01008452.1, read as the reverse complement.
TGCACTGGCTCCCGGGAAAGCCAGGCAGCACGGAACGGAGAGCTAAACCACGAGGTCATCGGTGCAAAGGCAGCATTGGAGGCTGGATTGGCTTAAAGTTCATCAAAAATGTTCCTCCCTCCTCTTTTTTTTTTTTCTTGTAAACAGGAAGCTGGGTTTTTATTTCACCCCAAATCTTTGCAGAATGTACCTGTTTTTATAGCAGCTTTTATTTATTTATTTCATCCTTTCTTTGGGAACCGGAGAGTTTGCAGCTGACAGAAAGCAGGGGAAGTGTCAGCTGCGAAAATCCGAGACTCCGAGTATAAGCGGTGACTTTGACTGAAAACCCAAAACCTCCTCCCAAAGGGGAGAGAGGGGGAACAAGGATGGAAAACAGGATGATGTTTCTCTGTTCCCACTTGTCCCTGTGCTGGACTTTGTTTGAGAGGAGGTGATGATTTACCTGGGATAATCCCTGTGTGTGTATGATTTACGGAGCGATAAAACCGAGCGGAATTGCCTTCATCACAGGTTGAGTTTGTTTTTTTTCCTTGGAAAAGCTCGTATCCGTTATCTTCCTTCCGGTAAAAATCCCAACCAAGGAGAAAAGCTTCTTGCAGCCTCCCAGCCACTGTCTGGGGGATTTTGCACCATGCTTGGGGCTGCATCCGCCCCCCCCAGCCCAACCCCGCTCACCTGCATCCGCTGGTGGCCAGGGAGCCCCCGGTTGCAGGAGCGAGCCAGGTGTGGCCAGAGCTTAATTGGTTTTAAATTAATGTGGGGGAGCCTGAAAGGTGAAGGGAGTATTTTCTGGGGAAAAAAAAGCAGCTTTCTGGGTTTCTTTGGGAAGCGCTCGCTTCTGCTTGGGGGGCAGGGAGAGGCCTGTGGGTTCCCTTTAATTAGGGGTAATAAAGCTGTGTTTTCCCTTCTCCTCGGTCCTAGTGAAGTGTGGTGTTCAGGCAGTAATCGGTTTAACCTGCTGCTTGTCCAGGTAAGCCTTCTGCCAGCTGAAACATCCAGAGAGAGTTTGCGGTGGCTGGAGCAGGGAGCGGATGGGAGAGCAGGAGCTGGGAACGCGGCGATGCAGCAGGTACAGAGCAGGGCGGCAGGGTGCTGGGTGGCCGGGTCGCGTGCTGTCAGCGAGGAAGGGATGAAACTCAAAAAAAATAAAACTGTGCAAAATATTCCATGAGCTCTGCAAGTGCATTGATGTCTTTGGGGCAAGATCCCACCACTGCATTTTCCTAGGATAAGACCCTGCTGCTGCGTTTTTCCATTTCGCCCTCTAAGGCTCTCGAAGGTGCTGGGCTGGTGACGCCCAAGCCCAAACACTCAGGGTTTGCAGGATGCGGCTCTGCCTGCAGAGTGAAGGGAGCAGCGTGTTTTGGGAGTACCAGGACGGGGTTGGGGAGGGGGACGTTCCCAGGCTCTTCCCTGCTCCAGATAAAAACCAGGAGCTGGGGAAAAGGAGGATTTTGCTCAGCTGCAGAGCCAGCAGAAGGGAAAGCACGTGGGGTGACGTGTTGTTTGATCGGCACCGAAAGCTCGTCAGAGCCGTGGTGCGGGGAGGCGAAGGAGTCAGGGCCAGACAAACGGCTGCTTTGCTGCCCTTCCACAGGGTGCCGCCTCACTGCCTGGTTCGGGGCCAAATGCTTCCCATCTGTGGGACAAAAGGGCTGGCTGCGGGTTCAGCAGGTCCTGGTGCAAACGTGGGGCTGATCCTGCTGCAGGGCTGGGGCGGAGGATGCTGCCAGCAGCACGGATCCCACAGCTCCTTGAATGCACCGGGCACTTGGGGACTGAGAGCTGAAGAGACAGCCTGAAACACAAATGCCTGTGGGTCCAGAGGCAGCCGGCGTGAATCCCTCTTTCAAGACACTTCATCTCGCAGCTCAGGCAGTGCTGACACTTTTCTGGTCCCAGCATCACCCCTTTTTTGCCTGTGTCAGCAAGAGCCAGGAGCCAGCGAGACCACGATGCTGTCACAACCCTGTGTGGTATTCCCATGCACATTGAGCAGCCGGATGTGTTTTAATTAACAAAATCGCAGAATTGCCTCTTGGCACTGAATTAAAGAGGCAGCATCGGGAGCAAGCTGCTGCTTCCCTGCCATGCCCAGAAATGAGTGCTGAGGTCCGGCTCGCTGTCCACGCATCCCTGCGGCTCTTTGCAGCAGCTCTGCACTGTCATGGCCCGAAGGGTGGTTGAAGGTCTGGCGGATGGGTTTTTGTGTCACTTGAGTCCTTTCCCATTTGATTAAGAAAGAGAACTGTGACAGTGGGCACTGGGAAATCAGAGGATCTCTGGCCCTATCTTGAAAAGATTTGCATCCGGAGGCAGGAAGCATCGCGCGCTTGCAGCGCTCGTGCATTGACGATGCTCCTCTATTCTCCAGCCAGTTGTAGAGGGGGAGAAGAGTCGAGGGACTGGGGACAGATTTCTCAATCCCAGATACAATTTTGAGGTCATTTTTCAAGTCCCTGCTGTTGTGTCCTGCTGCAAGAGAAACACAAAACCATGTGAAATGTGCTTAGGTTCAAACTCTGTTCCCAGCACGAAACACAGACCAGATTTCTGCAGGGGTGGTGCTGAGCTCGTGTCCACCCAGCCTGGAAGCCTCGATTAGACCTGAGTTTTTCCCCTCTCTCATCTATTTATTCGTTGCAAACTCCTTGGACACCTGTTTTTGGTGTCATTCATTTAGCCAAATACATACTGAGTCACCTGGCGGATGAAATATTTTCTAGATAAGACATTTCTTTCCCCTTGCTTTGCTCCCCGTGGCTCCCAGAGCCGGGCCATGCTGGCCAGCTGCTGGTCTTCGTGAAACTATTTGCTATAACTGAATGTTACACAGCTGTTTCTCACTACAGAATTCTTCAGAGGTGGATTATTTGTCATTCCCCAGCTTAATAATAATAATCCTTTAACGCATTTTTGTCATCCAATGAGGGAACAAAATGCTCCCATGTGTTTTTACGGCAATGGTGTTTTCCATGCACGCACACGGAGTTCAGTCTCGCCCTGCACCCTGGCCCAGCTAAATGCACCAAACACCTTCCGCAGTGCCGAGTACTAAGTCTTATAATATGACAGGGCAGGTCAGAACTGTCTTAAAACCACTGAATAACAAGCGTGTAAAAGGGAAGGGAAAAGTGAATGCTTCCGACACGCCGGTGGCCATGGGGACCCCACTCGGTTTGTGCTCCCTGGGAATCTTGTGAAAATATTTGTTTTCCGTTCAGCGTTGGATCAGACACCATCCCGCGAGCCGGGGGGGCTGCGGTTGGCTCCGTGCACGCTCAGCGCTTCGCAGCTGGCGGCCGGCGGGCAGATGTCGTCGTCCCGCTCCAGATGTGCTGCGTGAAGCTGCGCCTCTCGCCTGCCCCTTGCTCCGGGGCTGTGCCCCTGCCGCGGTCCCTTCCCTGCCTTGGGCAGGAGTGATCTGTGCCTGGTGCCACCTCCTGCAAGCAGAAATGAGGCATTTTGCTCATTTTTGTTGTTTCCTGCCCTTTCTGCTGTTGCTTTGAGCCAGGCAGGGGCTGAGGACAAGGGCTTCACTCCGCACCCTGACATAGGATGCTCCTACGCTCCAGCTGCTGTCAGCCCATGGACTGAAACAACTGCAGCATCGGGTAATTAGCGTGGCCAAAACCCTCCCTGACAGCCCGGGATGGAGCAGGCTGCGATCCCAGCGGTGGCTGCAACGTGGGGAGCCCTGGCAGGGTTGCTGGTGTGAGTGGAGAAGGCTGAGCCAGGGCAGTTTGCAGTTTGCATCGTGCCCTGGGGCGGTTTGGGACCTCAGCTGGATTGCCCACCCGGACACGGCACCGTGGGGAGCAGGGGGGCCATGGGTGCCCCGCTCGGCTCGGCTCGGCTCTGCTCCATGCACACGGCCAGCGCTGTCCCCACGTGCTCACCATGCAGCCGGAGCCAAACCCTGAGTCACGGCCACCCACGCTCCCGCCCGCCTGGGGACCCGCTTCGACCAGCACCAAACCAGCCCCGCAACCAGCACTTTGCAGCCGGAACGCTGAGGTTCCTGGGTCAGCGGCCAGGAAGGTTTGGAAGCCCTACCTGGAAGGCTTCCCTTGGAAGCCCTGGAGTTTCTTGCTCAGCCAGAGGTTTTTGTGCTCGACTTTGTGCAAACCTCCCAGTTCCCCTGTGCCCCGTTTTGCCCCACACTGGCTGGCAGCACCAGCGGGTTCCAGCCCAGCGGGCAGTGAGGATGCGGGTGTTAAATTCTGAAGATGCTGCTGGGATCAGGGCAGGGCACAGGGTTGTGGAAACCCCTTCGGTGGTCATCGCTGAAACTCTCTCTGCGACGCACAACGACAGAAACGCAACCTGCTGGGAGCTGGATGCAGCATATGAATTCAGCGCAGCGCAAGCATCAGTGCCAAAATTCGGCAACTCGCTGCACTTCAAGGAAATTAAAAAGCACTTTCTCCTTTTTTTGCTTATCCAAATGCTCACAGCCTCAGCTGACCCGATGTGCTGAAGGAATCAGCATTTTGAGCAGGCTTGCACTTTGATTTGTTTCTTATGGCTTCCTGTCCTGATGAGAAAGGAAAAGTTATTTTGGGAACGTCATGAATGAAAACCAAGAGGTGACCGAAGCATCAGCAGGGCAGGCGGGAGCGGCAGGAGCAGCCAGATACAATATTTCTCCTACCCACAGAAGAGATACTCTGGAGGCTGTTCGCCTTTGATTCCTTCTCCCCAGTGCAATGAAGAGCAATTATCCTTTCCATAAAAGCCTCCTCATTTTAGGGGACTTGTAGTAACTTCAAAGACGGGGCAGATCTCTCTCGGGAACAAAGTCGTCGTTTCAGTGGATTCCAAGTCTCTGGAGAAGAGCGCCGTATCGCGCTGGCTGCCAGCTGGCTGGACCTCTGCTCCTGCCCCGCGCCACTGGGTTTGTTCAAAGCAAGCACCCCCGAGGAAGATGCTTTCCGTGCAGTAATCCCACGCTGCAGGACCCTGTCTCAGCCTGGCTGAGACCTGGAGCGCCGATGCTCACCTTGCATTGAGCGAAGGAGATGCCCATAGGGCTCTGCTGCATCCCCCAGGCCTCTGGTGTTGAGGGGGCTGGTGGAAAAAGCAAGAAATCACCTGGCTTTCCAGCTCCCATGTCCCAGATAAATATTGCTTCTCCTTCTGAGGAAAATGCAGTGTTCCTGGAGCTGTGCTTGGCCCAGGCTCGGTATGTCAGAGTGAGCGGTGCTTGGTTGGAGCGATGCTTTTTTTTCTTCCCCAGCCCCTGTTCTGAGCCTCTGACTGTGTTAAGAAACCTTTCCCAAAAGCCAAGAAGCACTGTGGTGGCTGGTGGATTTTTTTCATCCCACTCTGGCAGAGCCCCGGTCCTCATTCCCGGGGCCGGGCTCCTTGGGCGAGGGCCGAGCAGCATTTTTGGGCTTGCTCCTTGCAAACAGGAGCTGCTTCCCAGATGCTGCGGTGACTGCAGGCAGCAGGCTGGGCTCTGGGCTTGCGGGCACTGGGTGATGAGGAGACAGCCGTGGAGGAAGGACCCTGTATTTAAACATCGCAGCAGCCTCTTCGGGAAGCAGTTTGATTTCCCGAGCTCTCAGCATGACGCTGGGACTGCCTGGGTTTAAGCTGCTGCACCCATCGCCAGCAGCCCCATGGGACAGAATGTACCAGAGGAGTCCCCATTTCACCCCTTGCCTGCAAAAGGACAACAAGGCTCGGGGAAGCACAAAGAAGCCTTGCAGTCACCAGCTGAGGGGTAACAGCAGCAGTTTTGCTGGAGCCGGAGCCGCCCGGGGCTGTGCTACCCCACGCAGCGATGGGAGGGAGCGGGTTGAGTTGCAAAGAGGCAGAAGGCACCAGAAAAACACTCTGGTTTCAGGTGTCCCGAGTGCTGTCTACCTGATCTTATCTCACCAGGCAGCCTGCTCCGGGCAGGGGTTATCTCCGCTCCCCAGGCCAGCAGGGAGAAGATGAAAGCGCCGTGGGCCAGGCTGTGTCCTCATTTGGGGGCCCCCGCTGCCACCAGCCCCTTTGTCCCTGGGGTAACCCAACCAGCAGGGGGGCAGCCACAAGAGACGGTGCTGGCAGGGGGGGTGAGATGGGTGTGATTTGGGAACCCTACCCCCTGCCTTTCATCTGGACAAAGGCGGCCCGGAGGTGCAGAAAGGCCGGTGCCCCACCTTCTGTCCCTGTCCCCTCTCCTCATTGTCCCCTTGCGTCCCCACCTTGGGTGCAGAACACCTCCGCTCCCCCCCAGCTCATGCCTGCCTTTGTGCTGATGCTCTGCAGCTTCAACCTGCCGGTGCCTCCAAGCCAAAATTCCCATTCGCTGGATTCAGTCTCTGCTACTCCCCCACCTCCACGTTTTCGCCTCCATCCTCAGATTTCAGAGCCCAATATATTTTCTCAATACGCATTTTTTTCCCACGTCAGTATCTCCCATCCCAACCCAGCATTCGCAGTTTGCGTTCACTCCAGAGCAGAGGCTGGGATCTGAAGCCAGGGCGTGAGGGGGGATCAGGCAACGAGGGGCTGGGGCTGAGATGAGGATGGGATGCAAATCTTGGCAGAAGCCCACAGCCCTTCCTCAAGGGTTTCTGGCTCCCAGTGATGCTCCAATCTGCTAATTGACTTCACGCAGCCCCAGCTGAGTGCCGGCTTCCAGCTTGTGCATCGCTCAACCCAGATGCACGGATGCGTGGGATGCGCAGCATCCTCGTGTCACGTTTGTGGGGAACAACCGGGTTGCTGAGCAAAGCCAGCCCTGCATGGGGACACCACGGGCATCAGCCTCATCACCCTCCCCACAGCAGCTGCACAGCTTCATTTCCCTGGCAAATGCACTGCAGGGAAGGGGGCAAATAATGACGGGGCTGGCGGCAGAGCCCCACTGGCCCCGTTCACTGTCTGGTCCCGGTGGGATGCTGGTGTGGGGACGGGAAGGGAAAGGGGAGAGGGAGGGGGCAATACAATCGGGGAGTGCTTGCTGGTGGGGATTAAAGGCTCAATCTTGAGTCGAGAGAAGGAAATGAGAATCAAATCAGCTTCTAGCGCCTGCTGGATGCTGGGGGAGGATTTATGGCTGGGGGTCGGGGCAGCAGTGCAGCTGGTGATGGGACCCTCCCTGGTCCCAGGGCAGCCTGTGGTGAGGGACGGTCCTTGGGGGTGATGGGGGTCACGGTCCCTCCTTGCTCCTTTCCCACCCCTGCTGAGGGCAGGAGGTGGTGAGGGAGGGATGGAGAAGGGGGTCAGCTCTGAGCTGTGCTGGATACGGCCATCCGCAGCCCACCGCGTCCTAACGGAGCCAGGTTCCCACAGGTGCAGGGTACGGCTGTTGTGGGGGACACAGGGATGCCCTGGGGCTGGGGGGATGCCAGGGGAGGCTGGGGGGGGCTCAGAGCCAAACACCAGGGGCTGGAGCAATGAGATAAAGCACATCACCTGCTGCTCCCTCCTTTGCTCTGTTCCTCTGACTTTCACACCTTCCCCTTCCTCCCAGGCAGCTGTGTTTGTAAGAGCAGCGCCAGGTCCCCCCTCTTCCCTGCTCCCTCCCTCCCCAAATCCCCCT
>VXAL01008452.1:233648-260497 GCA_013399475.1 Chauna torquata | reverse complement strand
GGGGCATGTGGCTGTGATCTACCCTCAGAGCAGTGTCTGCAAGGGCCAAATAGGTTTCCTACCCAGCCCTGGAAAGCAGGACCGTGCTGCTTGCCCAGCCCGCGTCCCCACGTCCCCATGCACGGTGCAGGACCATGGCACCCATCAGGCTCACGGCTGGGAGCAGAGCAGGCAGGGGTGGGCAGGGTGCAGCAGCACCCAGGAGGGTGGGGATGGGGTGCTGAGGGGAGGGAGCTATGGGTGCTGGTGTCCCAACACTGGGCTCCCACCAGTTCAGATGCCAGGGCCCAGTGACTGTGTTCCCCTCCTCACTAATTTCTCCACCATCTCATTCCACCGATAATAATTAAAAACGCCCAGTCCCGGCTACCTCCGCTGCACTGGGTTTTTGCTTAGAAATGATAACTCGGTCACCACAGTGGGAGAGGGGAGCAAGGGGCATCCCTGTGGACGGATGCTGCTTCCCGTGGGCTGTTTTAGAAAACTTCGGAGGTGCAGGGCTTGGCTCGGGCTGGTGTGGTTATCTGCGTGCAGATCTGCAACTGTTCTACGCCTCTGGTTTTTGACCTCGCAGCCGTGTGTGTGTTGCCTTGGGTGTTTTCCAGGGCTGAGCCGAAGCATCTCTCCAGAAAGCCCTGATTATTCCAGGCTGAAAAGCAGGTTTGAAGCAATTAGAGATGGAACAAAACCCTTCCAGCTACGAAGCCGCACAAGGGAAATGAAGGAGAATTTGCGTGGGATGGATTTGAACTTAAAGACAGACTTCCTTGGCCCCTGAGCTTGCAGGGTGGCAGGGACGTGCCCAGGGCTGGATGGGGCTGGGGAAGGAGCTGGTGGGTGCTGCTGGCCCCACCGGGCTGGAGCTGGCCACTGTTTGCTGCCTTCGCACAGCTCACCTGGTGCCTGCCCTGGTTGGAAAACCAGAAATCTCTATTCCTGAGAACTTAATCTGGCAGCTTTGTGCAGCAAAACTCCAGTGACGGTCAGCTGGGACTGGGGGCTGTGCTCTGCTCACTCTGCTCAGGAAAGTCTCATTTTGCATCTAATGAAAATTTCATTCTTTTTTTTTTTTTTTCCTTGACTAAAACAAAGAGAAGTTTCCAATACACAGCAGCTGGAGATAAAAAGGATAAAATATTTATTCTAAAATGAGACAGTAATAAACTAACCTGGGAGCTTGTATCTGAGCAGGATTTACATTCACTTTGTTTTTCAGATGGGGAAAATGAGTCACCAAGTCATGGCCAAGAGGTGCTGATGAACTGGAATGAACTGCATGGTTGGGTTTTTTTTGACCTTTCAAGGGTATTAAAACCCCTTTAGTCACCTTGCAGCCTGGGTCTGGATCTCAGCTGGGGTTTGGTCCCAGCTGGAGCCATTTTCCCAGGACAGGGCTTGTGTGTGCAGGACCTTGGATCAGCCCCATCCTGGCTGAGCAGAGGCTGCGGTGGATGCAGAGTCGGTCTTTGATTTGCCTGGGAATGAAAATCTCCCTCCTCTGTCCCATGCTGCCTTTGAAACAGGAGAAAGTCAACTCTTCCAGGTCCTGTGGAGGCTTTTTCCTGCTCTCAGTGATTTTGTCTTCAGCTGTGCTTGGAAGGAAACCAACACAGCCACTTTCTCCCAGTCTCTGTAAATCATCCCACCCCCCTTCCCCTTTCATACTAAAAAAAAAAAAAAAAAAAAAAAAAAAAAAAAAAAAAAAAAAGAAAAAAAAAAAGGAAATAATTAAAAGACCAGGAAAATGAGCTGCTGGCAAGTTTCCTACAAAATTGCTCAGCACTGTGGTGCTGCACAGAGTTTGGAGCCTTGCACAGGCACAGGGCAGCCTTTCCTCGTCGAAGTAAATTGCCCCATCCTGTGCTCCCTGCTCCCTTCCCGGCTGCCCTCCTGCGCTGCGCTGGCAGCTTGCTGTCTCCTTGCCAGAACAAAAGCACTGCTTAATACCCAGGTGGCTTCTTTTCAGCTTCACATGAAGCCAGCCTTTGCAAATGGTCACAGAAGCTTGCGTTGTCAGAGCAGTAACCAGCCAGCAGCAATTTGCATTTCAGAGCGATGCTTTGAGGGAAACCAGAGCGTTTTCCCCCATTTATCCCGAGGCTTGCCTGGCTGAGGGGTTGCTCTGGGGTTTTCTGGCTGGCTCTTTTACATCCTTGCTGTAGTGTTCCTGGGCTGACCACAGGGTTTCTCAGCATATTCTGGACAATCTCATGCCGCTTGTGCACTGGGTCTTGCTGAGATGATTCAACAGCAGCAATAGGAGTTGTATATGCATGGGGGCTGCTGCTGCTGCCTTACCCTGGCTGCTATATCAGCTCTCATATTGCCTCCCTTGCTAACTCACCCCAAATGCATCCATATGGGGCTGTTTAACCTCTCACTGCTTGCTCCTGCAGGGCCACATCCATTAAAATCCAGCCCCCATCACCACCTCGCTGTGCTTTGCCCCCAGCTGCAGCAAAGCAGAATCACCTGGGGGAAATCTGGGGATGAGGAAGGGCAGGGCACCCCCCCCTCCCTTTTCTTTCCTGTGTGTTGTGGTGCAGTAGGGAAGTTTTTCTCTGTGCTAGAGGATGAGCTGGGATGTGCTGGGTGCCTTGGTGGCCTGGAGGTGGCTTCTGTCCCTGCTTGTAGGGGCAATGCAGTCCCTCCTTCCCAGGTGAGTGAGAGATGCTGTCTGCCAGCTGCATCACATTCGGGGTGGCTTTAAGTGAGGTGGCTGCAGGGGCTGGTGTTGGCTCTGCCACCACTTAGATGTCCTTGTCCCTTGATAGCCTCTGCCAGGATGCCTGCATCCTGCTTCCCAGTGTCCCTTACCCCACGTGGGGCCATGGGGACAGCCTGAGACACCTTTCTCCTATCTCTGCCCTGCCTTGCAAGGCACCTGGGAGTATTGCTTCTGCCCTGGTTCCTTTGCTCTTTGGGTCAGGTTTATCCTGTCCTAGGCACAGCCCTGCTTTCTGCTGGGGCTTCTGGATGCGGCAACGGCATTGAGAACCACTTGAGGCTTGGGTCATGCACATTTCCCTGAGCCTGGTCAATAGAGACGTGGTGATGGGATAAAACAGCCCCTTGCGATGCCTGCTTCCCATTAAGTGGGAATGCAGCTCTCCCATGTGGTGGGCAGGTTTTGCCTTCGGGGGGATGAGGAGGGGAGATGAGGCTGCGCTAACGCAGGTACTGCGGGGCTATTCGCAGCTCGGAGGTGTCCTGGTGGGATCAGGGAACCCACAAAAGCCAGACAAAAGCATCCGGGGGACCTGTAAGAACGCTTGCTCAGCTCCTTTGTGGAGGCAGACAGATGCATGGGGAAGAAATATAGGTGAGATTAGCATTTGCCAGCCGCAGCTGGGTGCTGCGAGCTGTTGTTTCATTTGCAAAGCCCTGCTGCTCTTCTGGAAGCTCAGTTCTGTTCCCATCTTTGTCCCTCTGCAAAGGGAAGGTCGTGGCTGCCTGCTCACGTGTGGGATGAAAGCATCTCAATGCGTTGTGGGTTTTTAATGTGTTTGGTTTTTTTTTTTCCTCCTTTTTCTTGGTGGTGGGTGAGGTTTGAGAACAGGGCTGTGCTCAGGGAGGCAGTGCCCTTGCAGGGATGGGGCAGGCTGGAGGCATCTGCTAGGACCTGGGGACCAAAAGGAGGTGACAGCCCCGTGCCATGGCCAGACCTGGCTGGGGGGGCTTGGGGCTTATCCGAGACCCCACGCTGGGGAAGATGAGTGGTTCAGCAGAGCGGTGGCACTTCGCTGGAGATGACAGTGGCCGGAGTGGGCATTTGGGTCCAGTCTTGTCCCCATGTCCCAGTGCTGGTGGCTGTCCTCCTTCACCTCCCCACACACCTGCCTGCGGAGCCCCTCCAGAGCTCGCTACAACAGATGTGAGATTAAGCCTGGGGTCGACCTCTCCCTCCCCAGGCACCCATAAACAAGGGGAAGGAAGTTTTCCAGGGCCTTTTCGCCAGCCCTGCTCACCAGCCGATGCAAACACCAAGTTCCTTTCTGGTCCTTATTCTTTTTTTTTTTTTCTTTTTTCCTTTTTTTTTTTCCCTCCTGCACTAACCATAAATCAGGTTGCTATCCCCAGGGACCATCTAATGCAGCCCATCCCACACATGAAGACCACCTTGCAAAGCTCCTTCCTTCCCTCTCTCTGCAGCACATCTTCAGCCAGGGATGCAGGGGGGATGGATATGTCCCCCCCTCCCCGTCCTGCCTGTGGGTCCAGCTCTTCCCAGGTGCTGCAGGCAGAAACCCTCTAACTCCCGCTTCCAGCCCGGCTCTGCTTCTCTCCCCCGTTCCAGCTTTTTTCCCAGGGGAGGATGGGGATTAAGAGGAAGCAGATTAAACCTAATGGATTGATTGCAATTATTTTCCCTTGTTTATTTGCAGTACTGTGTGGGAGCCTGAAAAAAAGGAAAGGGAACGCTCTTTATGTGTGTGTAGTCCTGGTCCTCATTACATTTCCTGCTGAAGTGCTACCCAGACCAGCCAAAAATAAAACCAGCTACATTTGAGCATCCTATTTCAAGCTCTTATAAACTGTGATGTGTAAATACTTGTGTGTGCAAACCCACACGCAATCCTGTGCGAAGCCGTTGGAGCAGCAGCCCCCCGCAGTCCCAGCTGCCCTCGCCTCTCCCCACGTGCCCGTAATTGGGAACACGCCAGCAGCTCCTGCCAGCTGTCGGCAGCTCTTTGCTGCAAGACCCAGCCTTTTGCATGGGAGGGGGTTTACCTGTCACTGTGCCCAGGGCTGGCACCATGCTGGGGCTCATCCAAAGCCTCGTCCTCCCACCCCAGCAGGGATTTTTTCCCCCCCAGATTTGGGTGCCCAAAGAGCCTTGTGAGTATTTAGCATCAGAAACGTGCCCTGCATCCCTTTGCCTATCCAGGAGCAGAGCCCTCCAGCAGCTTCCTGAACTCATTGCAAAAACTTGTCCCTATCTAAATAAATCTGCCTTGGTCTGGGGTTTTGTATAGGGTCTCAGGAGGCTGACCCTGTGCCTCGGGTGTCAGTAGCAGCATTGCTAGCGGCTTAGGGTGCAGAATCAGGCTTCTTGTGCCTAAAGCAGCAAAGGAAGCCTGGAGAAAAACCACCCGTGGAGGCCTTTGAGGTTGTCTTTCCTATCACAGAAGTACGAACCTTGCTTCTTGTTGGAGGGGGAAATCAAGAGGCAGGCCAATGTTGTGATGCTCTTTATTGGCATCCGACTGATACACAAGGATAGCTACCCACCGAGCCGGCCCCGCGCCCCGCCAGCCCCCGTGCAGACACCCTCCCACCTCATGCTGCTCGCACCCCTCCCAGCAAATCCACAAACTCCTTCTACGACGGCGACTTCTTCGCCGCAAGACTCTAATAAATTGGCATTGGTATAAGAGGGAGTGGGGGAACAAGTGGAGAAACACACGTTCTTTGTACAACAGAAACATTAGAAAAGGACACAAAATGTACCGATGAGCATTAACTTTGGCTTGGTTTTCCCTCCTTTTTTTTTTTTTTCCTCCTGTAACCAGGGATTTGAGGCATCCCGTGGCTTCTCTTTGGATGCTGAGTTTGTCTCTGTTTCCTCAGCCGCGAGGCTGGCTGAAAGGTGAGGAAACGACCCCTTACTATGGCAATAGAAACCTGAGACCATGGCAATATTGTCCTGAAGAAAAGCAATTTGCATCTGGCACGGTACGTTCTGGTTGGCGCGTGGGCTCGGCCAGGCTGAACCAGGCAGTTTTTGATACGGAGTTAGCAGTACCCAGCGCTGGCACTTTGCTCGAGTCGCTTCACCAAAAAAAGGGACCGACAGAAACAACATCACAAAAACCAATGTTTAAATTCATCCCAAAGCATCCCTGGGGATGGCTCAGTCTGGAAGGAGCCGGTGTCCCAGCCCAGTGGCTTGCAAGCCAGCGGCACCTGCTGCAAGTGGGGTTGCAGATTTGGGGCAGTTCCCTTTGGACTTTGAAGATTTGGGACTCAGACATGGGAAATGCAGCCCTGCTGGGGCTGATTTTCCTATCCAGGGTCTGGTATGCGGAACCGGTGGTCAAGGTGTGGCAGGATTGTTCTTACGAAGGGATCCTTGCTTGTGTTGCACAGATGCTTTGCATGAGGGCCGGAGGTGTTTAACATCCCAGCCTGGAGATCCAAATGCAGCCTGTGCTTTGTCTTCCAAAGCAGGGAGCAGATTTCCAAAAGCTTTTAAAGGACTTAGGTGCTCCTTTCCCACTGATGTTGGCTCCGAGCCCCTTCACAGAATCCCCAAATGGCTGAGCTTGGCAGGGACCTCTGGGTCCGCCTGGTCCAGCCCCTGCCCCAGCAGGGCCAGCCAGAGCAGGGAGCCCAGGACCGTGTCCAGGCAGCTTTTGGAGCTCTCCAAGGATGGAGACTCCACAGCCTCTTTGGGAAACCAGTTCCAGTGCTCCATCACCTGCACGGTACAGAATTGCATCCTGGTGTTCAGATGGAAACAGCGTGCAAAGCACCGAGCACTCCCTGCAGCAACCTGGAGCTCCGCCAGGAATGGCCAAATCCCTCAGTTCTTCCACGTGTCTTGAGGATGTGCTGCGATAATTTTTGGAGTGTGCATGTGGGGCATTTCCCCGCATTCTCCGTTGAGTCTTTAAGGCCGGAGATGAGGTGGGAACGAGGACACCGCTGCAAAAGGAAAGCTCAGCTTGCAGGCAGGAAACCGTGAGCAAGCAGCACATGGTGCGCTGGGGTGGCTGAGCAGAGGGGCTGGGACGGGCACCGTCACCCACATCACACGTAGAAACATCGAGCATTAGTAAAACAACACAGTACTATTTACAAGTCTTGCTTAGCTCCTTAAAGAGGTGAGGAAAATCACCTTCTGCACTCAGTAAAGTTTCTGGCTGAAGCAGGAGGCTAACTGGGAGTCCGGAGACTCAGGTGTACCTGGCACCCGTGCTGTGCACGAGGTTGCCTTGCAGTCTTTGCTCTGCAAAAAGCCTCCAGGTGAGTGAGATGTCAAACCTGCCCCATTTTTGGGGACATCCTGCAGGACCGTGCTGGCCGGTGGCAGCTCAAGCGTGAAAGCCCAGGGTGCTCACCTGGCAGCTGCTCCTGCAGCATCAGCGAGTGCTGGGAGGGGAGCTGATGTGCTCAAGCAGGATGTGCTCGAGCAGGAGGCTTGGGACCCCGGTGCCACCGGACCAGGGTGGGTGCATGGCCGGCGTGGGGCCCTGGGGAGGAGCTGCCCCCCCCGCCAGCCCTGTGCGAGGAGGACAGTGCAATCGCAGCAGGGTGGCTTTGCTCCCAGGGTGGCTTTGCTCAGTGCAGCGCGGGGATGCCAGGATTCGTGCCGAGGGGAGGATGAGCAAAGCCCTTTCGTTGCATCCCCGCTGCAGGCAGGCACTTTTTCAGCCCTTTAAACCTTTGGGGTCTCCCTGTGGAGCTCCAGTACACCTGGCACTGGCACAGAGATGGTGGCACTCAGACACCTGCTCCCCTTGGGGCTGTCCCCAGCACGTGGTGGCTGCTCCGTGCCGAGACCAAAGGCTGCCAGCCCTGAGGAGCGTGCATGGGTGCTGCGCACCCCAAATTTCACAGTGTAGGTTGGGCTGCTGGAAGCCAAGTCCTTTCCCCCAGCCCACCCCCTGGCACAGCCTGGCTGTGGGACCAGCCCCCTCCCCAAATCCCCCTGCAACAGCTCTGCTTCTCTCTGTGCTCATCCCAGCCCTGCCCTTTGCTAGCAGTTTGGGGGAAACAGCTGGATTGCAGGGCACCAGAGGGGAGCGGAAGATAACAGCGGCGTGGGCCAAGGAGGAAGGGCAGGAGGGAGAGGAGGACAGGAGCCCCAAGGAGGAGGGAGAAGGGGCTGGAAGAAGAGAGAGGAGGAGAGACCTGAGAGTGGTGCTCGTCCTTGCGCTTGCCCACCCGCCCCTGAGGATGCTCCGGCGGCAGGCGTGGAGCGGGAACGAGCCCGGCGCCCGGCTGGGTTACGGGCTGCCAGGGGGAGGCGGTGGTGGGAGGGGGCGATATGGAAAACAGGAGCTCAGTGCGTACAGGGCTGTAAACCGGGGGGGGCCAGGGAGCCCTCGCTTCCTTCCCACCTTCCTCTCTGGGGCTCTCGGTACCAGGGAGGGGAGAGGCGAGGGGGCAGCCGGGCAAGGGGACCCCGGCAGAGCCTCTCCCCCCCGGGCCGCCCTTCACACAGGCGAGGTGGCGGTGGACTCGCTGTACAAGCTCTCGGCGATGTCCCCACGCTGGATCTTCCGCAGGGCCACCAGGAGGGCGTCAAGGGTGGCCGTCTCCTTGGACGACCAGTCGGCCAAGAGGGCGCGGGCGGGCGATTCCTCCCGCGTGAAGGAGTCTATGAGGTCCTCTTTGTAGCCCAGCTCCCCGGCCAGCTGCCTCCACGTCTCCTCTGCCGAGCTGCTGAGCAGCTTCTCCACCTCCTCCTGCTTGCTGGGTGGCAAATTGGCGTACAGGCTCCCGTCTCCCTTGGGTGCTGGGAAGGGTGAAGGGGTGTTAAGGCGCTGCGACACTGTGCCCCCGCCTGCCCCGCGGCCCCTGGCTCGCCCTACCTGGCCCCTGCGTGCTCTGGCTGGGCGGCTGCTGGTCGTGCAGGCTCTGGCTGTCCACCGAGATGCCGCTGTCGCTGTGCAGCTTCTCCCCCTCCGGGGAGGGCGTCTGATTCACTGGGCGGTTGTTGGCCCCTTGCTTGTTCTGCTTGCAGTTGTTCCACCTGCACAGAGAGGAGCGGGGAGGTGGCAGCTGGTGGCACTTCCCCCCACACACACCCTGTCAGCATCCCCTAGGCTGCACCCCTCGCTTTGGGAGCAGGTTCAGTGCTTTGTCCCCTGCTTGGGACCATTATCCCAAGGAGAAGTATTTCTCTTGCAACCTCTGGCTCAACCTCTCTGGCAGCTGGGTCAGTTTAAATCAGCAGAGAGCGGCTCTGAGCGGGTGCCCAGCCCCTGAGCTTTGCAAGGGACCAGGACAGGGCTCCTCTCTGCACAGACCCGCAGCAGCAAGGCAGCTGCCGGCCGGCGTGCACGCGTGTGCCTGCGCTCCTGGAGCACGCAGGGCTGCATGCGGGTCCCCACGTGAGTTGCTGCACCCACATGAAGGCATAGCTGTGGCTTCAGATGGGTGCACACACCCACGTCGCTGCCTTCTCGTGGGCAGTTCACGTGATGCTGCGTGCCCTCCGGGGCTGGACCGGGGCCGCCGGTGAGCCCGGGGCTGTGGTAGGGACCGGGGCGCGCATGGGACGGACGAGCTGCAGGCTCTCATCTGGGCAGCACGTGCGGATCCAGACAGCTCCATGAGCCTGGGCCGAGGTCCTGGTGGGGAGGTGATGCTGGGGGGACTTGACCCCCTCGGGGTGCCTCCGGCCGGGGGCTGCACGGGGAGCAGACAAGCCAGTCCTGACCTGCACGGGGCCAGGTGCACGCCCAGGGATGAGCCGCTGAGCATGATCCGCTGCGACGGCTGCCCGCGGTGTGCCAGAGTGAGTGGGGGACGAGCAGGGGGATGTTTGTGATGGGGGCGAAGGGGGGGCATGGCATGCGCCCCCATCCTGCTTCAATCTCTCTCTTTCACCCCCTCAACTGCCTTATTCCTCATGCATTTTTGGAAATCCAGCTCCTTCCCACCCCTCCTGCTCCCCTCCCTCATTTTGCAGCACTGCTGGTGACTGTTCCAAATGCAGGACCTCCAAGGGCGGAGGGGCACAGGCTGCATTCCACTACTCAAATCCGTACTCCTCCGACACACACCCACGGCTCTGCCTTGGTTCTCTACCTTTTGAAGGCGATGTAAGCCACCAGCCCCACCACCACAGCTGCCAGGATGGAGCAGTAGACAGGGATGAGGTTGTCGGCGGTGCCGCGGCTCACGACGGGCTGCGAGCTGCCCATGATGGTGGTGACAGTGTCTGCCAGGGTGCTGGCCATCACCTCGGTGTTGAAGGGGTCCCTGGTGACAGGCTCGGGGCTGTCAGAGCCTGCCAGGGATGGTGTGTGCGTTGTCCAGCGAGGGTGGAGGTCTGCCAGGAGGGGAAAAGCAATGAGAAGAGCTAGCCACGTACCTGCGGTGTCTTGTAACAGATCTGGCACAGCCGCTTGTCCCCAAGCTTATCCCTGCAAGCCACCTCACCCCAGTGCCCCCAGTCTCCCTGGTCCCCAGGACAAGTTGAAGCTGTCTCCTGCTCTGAAGGCTAACGGTGCCTGGTCATGGCTGTGTTGCTTTGACACAGCTTTGAAGGCTTTCCTCTCCTAGCACTGGGTTTGCTCAAGTCCTTCCCTTTCAACAGGGGAGAAACCACGTCTCTGTGTCTCCCACTGCTGATGGGCTTCCAGCCTAACACAAGCAGAGTTTATCCCCACTGAGGATTTGCTCCAGCCCTGGTATCAGGATGGAAGATCAGCTCTTCCACCAGGTTCACGAGCCTGCTGACTAAGCCCTGGGCTCCTGTCACTGCTCCCGGAGAGCTGATGTAGGACTTGGTTCCCAGAATGCGGCCCCAGCTGCCGCCCATCTACTGCACATCTGCACTGAGACCTGTGTAAGGCAAAGCAGCTGCCTCTGCAGCTCGCACAGAGCCGGGTCTGCCTGGATTCATCTGCTGCCAGCAGCACCGGAGCCTGGATTCATCCCCCGGGGATGGCAGGAGGGGGGGACCCTCACTTGTCCCCTTCCCCTGGCCCCTGCCTGCTGGGTGCACCCCGCCAGCCCAGCCCCGATCTGGGAGTGACCCCGTTCCCACCCATATGCCCGCACCCAGATGTGTCTCGTGGAGCGGGTGGATGTGTCTCGTCTTGCACAGGGAAGTGCTCTCACCTGTGGCTGCCCAAACCCCCCCTCGGAGCCTGCCTCCCCCCAGACCTGCCTGCTCTCTCCTCCAGGGGCTTTCCCTGTGCCTGCTGGCAGTCCCGGGGCGAGCCCACAGGGCTGTGTCCCCGCTGTGCCACACTGGGGCTGTGCCACGTCCCCAGCCCCCCCACGCCCTAGGCAGTTTGCAAGCTCGGGGCTGGAGCAAGCCCCAACCACCCCTCCTGGGCGCAACCCAATTCCTGCTCTCAGGTGAACCAGCCTCTGCACAACCGGAGACAAAAAACCGGCCCCGGTGCAATACCCAGCCTGGCAGTTACGGCCTCTGCTCTTGCGCCCCGAGCTCTCCAGCACCGCCGCGGTGCGGGGGACACGCTTCGCTCTGCCCGCTGCCCGTCCCCGGGAGGGAAGGAAGCGGTGGCACAGCGCCGGCAGCTCCCCGTGCCGTCCCTCCCAGCTGCAGCCCCCGGCCAGATCCCGCTGCCCTTTCACAACGGTGCTTCGGTGGCCGGCACGGCCGTATCCGGTGGGGCCCCGCTGGCGGCTAACAAAGCTCACCCTGTGCTCCTTGACTTATGGCTCCATTTACTCGACCCCTTGAAGGGATCAGCCAAAGGGAGCTGCGCTGGCCGCCGCCTCGCGCTGTGAATCAGCGGCGGACGGGACAAAGCCCCTTTCTCAGCCACTGCGCTCGGGGCAGGGAACCACGCTGCTACTGCCAAAGAGCGGCTGAGGGGCTCCGGCACCAGCCCCCCACAAAAAACAGCCCCCTCCAGGGTCTAGGGGCTGCTCATGGCATGGGGCAGCGTGGCAGGGCTGCTCCGCTCAAAGATGATCTTCCCTGCACACCAAACCCTCCTGGGCTGCAGGGCTGGCTGCTTCCCAGCTGTTTTTGAGGGCAGCGGCAGTTAATTCCCATCAGAAACCCATCAGCTGCCAAACTCCCTTTTGATGAAGGCTCTGGTGGCAGCAAAAGCAGCATCTGAGGCTGCTGAATCTCTTGGCTGAGTATTTGCAAGGGAGATGAGGGTTCGCAGCACGCGCTGTCTCGTTAGGAAGCTGAATGCTGAAATGCCGAAGGGGTGGGGGTCTCAGCTGGACCCTGGGTCCTCTCTTCTCCTCCACCCCAAGGGTTCTGCGCCCACGTCCCCATTACTGTGGTGCAAAGGGAAACTGAGGCACAGAGTGCTACAGATGTCTGTGCTTGCACCGCGAGACCTGGCGAGCCCTGGCCTCCAGTCAATGGAAAAGGCAGTGTTACCTCTGCATTCGGCATCGGAGGTGGCCGTGCACTCCTTCACCATGACCTCATTCTCCTCGCAGATGGTGCAGGGCAGGCAGGGGTCCACGAAATTGGCCTCATCGGAGAAGGTGCCCTCGGGGCACTCCTCGCAGACCGTGTCCTGCGAGTCCCTGCAGGGGAACATGAGGCCGAAGCCCACCTCGCAGATCCTGCACTCCTTGCAGCTCCCGCTCAGCTCGTCCTGGTAGTAGCCGTAGGCGCAGCGGCACACGGCGTCGTCCGACTCCACGCAGGGCGCGGACATGCTCTGCAGCCCCACGCACTGCGTGCAGGGCTTGCACGGCTCCGTGGCGCTCACCGTGTCCGAGTAGGTCACGCCTGGGGACGGGGGACAGGAGGTGGGGTGAGCATAGGGCCGGTGGGGTGTCCCCATCCCCGCTGGCTGCTTTGCACCCTGGCGTTGGATTTGCTACAGCCCCCAGCTCCCATCCCCAAATGGTGCCAGGGGAGCTAGGCTTGTGCAGGGGCTGCAGGCTGGGACCAGCACTCTTCACTGTTTTCCTTCTCCTCTGGGACACGGGGAGAGTTTTTCTTCCTGTAGCCCCCAAAAACCACTGAGCGCCCTCCAGCCCCCAACATCTCTGCAGACTCCCCCTGCCCATTCCCTTCCCATTAACAGTGAACGCCTTTTTGCAGCAATTCCCCATGCTAAGGGGGGGATCCAGCCACTTACTCAGGTCCTTTGAGCTCCTGCAGCCTGCACAGACCTCGCTGCCACCCTCAACGCACCCATCCCAGCCGTGACCATGTGCTTGGTGCCCGTGTCCCTGAGCGAGCATCCCTGCCCGCAGCCAGAGCACCACCCCCATTTCCAACCTGTGGACGGTCCTCATGGCTCACGCTGGCACCCTACGGACATCGCATCCTGAAAGCTTTCTCCTCTGCATCCTGCCTCGGGGGTCCCTGGGGACATTGCTGCCCTGTGCCCCCCCTCTTTGGCTTCGTGCTCCCCAGCGGGGAGGCCGGGGGAAGCGGGAGGTGATGCAAACAGGAGGTTACAACACTAATTGCTGACTCTCCTCTGACCCCGGGGCTCCTTGCTCTCCAGTTTCACCCCGCAGGATTGACTCTGCCGTGTAAATCAATCCCCTCCCAAAGCCTGCCGAGCCGCCCCCATGCCCCCTCCCTCCTCTGCATGGTCCCCAAGGTGTTTGAGGTTATTTTTAGCCCAGGAAGCTGGGATCAGTGCCTGTCCTGGAGGGCACAGTTGCTCTCCCTCTGTCATGCGCTTTGCAGCGATTTCCCCATAGCCCATGCTGCTGAAACGTGGGGGAAAGTCCAACCCCCCACCTCCTCCTTGGAAAAGGTACTGGGGGGATCAAGTGCAATCCTTCCACCAGCCCTGCTCCTTGGGAAGGCAAACCATTCATGTGTCTATCTTTAATTGGGAAGTGGTGATTTCCTCTGGAGTGACAGGGTCCGAGGGCTGTGTGCCCACCCTGCATGGGCACAATGCTCCACCACGGCCTCCTGGCACCTTTGGTGGCCTCCAGCTTCCCTGCCTGGCCCACAAGAGATTGAGCCGCTGGGCAAGGCTGCTCTGGTGCCTCTGTTTTGACTGCTTTCAAGATAGAGGGGAAGGAAGAGCCCTGAGACGCTGGTGATGGGCAGGGGCAGCTCACCCACTGCACCCCAAGGACAGGGGCACCGAGCCAGCACCAGCATGTCACAGGGCTGAGAAAGGCTCCCAGAAGCCATTCTCCCTTGGGGACAGCATGTTCTGCGCCAGCCGCCTCGCACTTGAGTCGCACACCAGCATTTCGTGCACAAGCATGCCCAAATCAGCGAGTAGAGCCAATGGCAGGGGTGCCTCTGGTGGGCGAGCAGCCCCTGCCCGGCCGAGCAGAGGCAGAGCTGCGCTGGGTCGGCTGCCG
Source organism: Chauna torquata (assembly GCA_013399475.1). Lineage (NCBI taxonomy): Eukaryota > Metazoa > Chordata > Aves > Anseriformes > Anhimidae > Chauna > Chauna torquata. The sequence goes on along the minus strand of VXAL01008452.1, from coordinate 246,529 downwards.
GCGTGTGCAGCTCCCATTAACCTGGGCTCATCCCCTGCATTATTCTGAATTATTGATAGGCACCATTAGACCGGGGAAGTGGCCAGGAAAGGCATACGGCTGAGTGGGCACATTTTCAGTGGCAGCAAGGTATCCGAGCTGAGCAATTACAGCTGAGGTTCAAACAGGGCCCCCTCCCTCCCACAGCGATGGAGGCTGGCGAGGGGAATAAATAAATCATGAGGCAGCCATTGGGGAGCTGGCAAGAGGAGGAGCAGGAAAATTATAATAAAGCAAGCGGCCATTTGGGCTGATGCAGGGACCATTGCCTCCGGGCTTTGACAGGGGTGGTGCTTTGATAGTAGCGAATTTTTTGCAAAACTATTTGGCCTGTGAATCGGGAAGACATCCAAGGCGAAGCCTCGGAGGCAGCCTGGGGTGGAGGTGGGGATTTTGTGGCTGAGGGCTGTGCCCACATTCCTCCCCACCGGCTCACGCTTGGCAGCCGGGGCACTCTGCGGGGCAGGGGTTGCCCACACAGCCCGTGGGGTCCAGTGGGAGCCCAGGCTGGGCGAGAAGGGTGGAAGCAGCTCCCCAGAGGATCCTGCCCCCATCCCAGCAGGGGCTGGTGACAGGTTTGCAGGTATCCTCTCCCCCCAGAAATCTCACCCTGGGCTCAGAGGGGAGCTGGGGAACATTCACCCCCTTACAGCATCTGCACCCCAGTGCCCATCCATCACCCTTCATCCCGCAGCTCCCAGCTGATGAATTTTTGGGGATTAGCCCCTGCTGGCATTAACAATGAATGGCTACAGCTGGGGCAGGGCTGGGGGTATAAAGCAGGACAGTTTGCAGTAGGAGTGCTCTTATGGCTCTCTAGCTTGCTTGCTGCTCCCATGTGATGCAATGAGGGGGCCAGGTTGCCCCCTTGCTGCTGCTTCCCACCAGGGTGGTTGAGGCCTGATCCTGCCCTGGGGTTTACACCGTGCTGCTGTGACAGCCCTGCTGTGCGGTTGGGTGAGTGAGGAGGATGCTGTGGTGAGGATGCTCACTAGCAGTGGGTGGAAGGGGTGTGAGCCACTGGGCTGGGAGGCAGATGGAGAGGGCTGTGGGGGAAACTGAGGCACAGAGGTGGTGCCAGGAGCAGCCAGCATTGCTGGCCTGTTGGTAGCAAAGCACCAAGTGCAATGCTGGGAGTGTTTGCTCTTGGCTGCTCTCCTCTCTGCAGTGTGGAGGAAGAGGCCAGACCTTTTTGTCCCAATGCTTTCCACCTCAGCTCCCTGACCCAACAGAGCTGGTGCCAGAGGTTAATCCTGCTACAAGAACACAAATGCTGGGGCTGGGCAGGGTGAGCTGTGATGCAAACAAGAGCAGCAGCACTCACACGTACAGCTACCAACACCCATGCTCTGGCTGATGCTCCCAGGTCCTGGTCTCTCTGTAACCTCCACACCCAGTGTCCTCCAGGGAGGGTGGAAACTCCCTTCATCCCCCAGTTCCCAGAACGAAGGTGGGAAGTAAGCCACCTCCCAGCCTGGAAGTGCAGGGGATTACAGGAAATGTTCCCATCGGGGCATCTCTGGCAACACAAAGCAACCCTTCTGTGCCCTCTGGATTTGCAGCCCTGCATCCCGGGAGCTGGGCTGGGGCCAGAAGCAGCGAGCGAGCCTGCCCCAGGGATGCAGCCGGTGGGATGCAGCCTCCCAAGTCGCTTGGAGGGCAAGTGCCGTTCATCGATTTTGCAGGAAGGCAGAGGTATTTTTAGCACTGCCCCGACACTGCTCCGTGCTGGTGCTGTTCTAGTTATAGGGTTTCTCCCCCACTGCTCTCTGCCTCTTTTTTGCTCCCCCATGGCTGTGCTCTGCCCCTTCCCCCCTCTCAGATCACATCCCTGGAGCAATCTGGGCTTGGCTGGCACAGATTCTCCTACAAATACTTGTCCTCAGGTTTTCAAAGGGTTTGCAGCAGTAAATTTGAAGGGCAGATTGCTTATGCCTATCATGGCATTGTTTAAACAGTAATAGTTGGACCACTTCATCTGTAAGCATTTAACCAGCTCTCTAGCACAAATTTCTGACCGACATTTATGAAGCATTTGACATAGGCAATGTGCCTGGAGTTAGCCAGCAGAAAACTGCCCCCACACCCCTCGGGGACCTATGTGATTTGCTTCTCCCTCCCCCAACTTGCCTTTAATGTGCAGCCTTTACAAAGTAAAAATAACGATAATACAGGTGGCTCATTGGGAAACATCCCCATGGCTGGTTTGGAGACCAACGTGCAGTCAGTGTAGACGGGAAAGTTTTGGAGGCAAATGCTGGCCAGGGAGGCATCAGGAGGAGCAGTGCTCTGGAAGGGGATCTGCGAACATGCCTGGCACCAGCGGGTCCCAAAACAGGGAGAGCCACTGTATGTGTCTGGGATTTGCTGGGCAGGTGCCTATTGGCTTGGGGGAAATTCTGGAAGTAACGCTGATGTTTGGGTGTGTTTGTGCAGAAGCTGGCGGCTGTGCACTGAAAGACTGAAGCAAACAGCACAAACTGCACCCATGCAACGTTTCCAGGAGGATGCACACAGGGAGGACCCAGGTGCCTGCTTGTGGCCCCCGAAGTCCCTCTGTACCCAGCACGCTTCGTGGAGGGGAGCAGGTACTCACTGTCCAGGCAGGGCTCGCAGACGGTCTGGTTGACCCCACAGGGCTGCACCACTCCCTCGCCCAGGTTGCAGGCTTTGCAGCACTCCCCGCTTGTCGTGTACATCTTGGTGAAGCACTTGTCCTTGGAGCCCCAGGTGGGTCCCTGGGAGAGAAAACAGAGCCGGGAGGTGACTCTCGTTACGGGACTTCCCCCTGCAAGGGTGGGCAGAGAAACACATTGCATCCAGGCAGGGTTGTGCTGTGGGGTGGACACCCAGTGTCTGGGCTAAAGAGGGATCACGTATTAAACACAGGTCTTGGGGGAAAGGGGAGTTAAATGATTTTTCTGTGCACTCATTTGGAAAGCCCCTGCCAAGTGTTACTGATGGAGAGAGGCAATGACAGCTCTGGGCTGGTGGATGTTTGGGGTTACAGCATTGTTTGCCATCATCTCTCACTTGAGGCATTCCCTCCAACGATGCTGTGCCACCCTGAATGGCTCAGCCTGTCCCTGCCAGGTGGAAAGCAGGGCACTGTCCACAGGCTGGCAGCAGGGAGAATCGCCAGCCCTGGTGGAGGGTTTGGAGAGCTGGGGTCCCAGCTCTGCACCATGCTCTTGCTGAACATTGGGACTGGAAATCAGACCCCAGAATGGAAATGAAGACTTTGAAAGGAGCACAGAGAGATTCAGCTGTCTAATGGGAGTAAGTGCATTTGCTTATAAAACCTGTCATCACATATGGAAGCAATAAAAGTGCCATGAGCAGTGCAGTTAGAGCCACTCTGCACATGCACTTTGCAGTGTGGGGAGCAGCGATGGCTGCTCCCAAAAACGCTTCTTGGACAAAGCTCATGTGGGGCTGCTGTGAACCAAGTTTTGCCAGGGCTGGTTTTGCTCCCTCTGCTTGTGGGCAGCAGGGTCCGGCAGTTCCTTGCGCTGCAGCCAGCATGAGTTTGTATAGAAGGAAAATGGGGCAGAAGGTGCTGCTTGCTGTTGGGTGGCAGGTTGGATGCACTGGGAATGGGGCAGTGGCTCAGCGTGGAGCAATACTCAGAGCTTCCCAGCCCCAGCTGGGGCCACCTGAAGTGACAGCCACAGCGGCTGCTGTGACAATCTGGGGTCACGGTGGCTCCCCTCTGCCCTTACACATGGGACTGTCGTGCTCTGTGGGGAGGCTGCTGTTGGGGATGTGCTCCTAGGGGCAACCATCCCCTTGCCATCAAGTTAAGCCTGATTTTTGGGAAGAAACTCGACCAGCGCCTGGAGGAGCTCCCCCTCCCTGCGTCCCCATGCATCTGGATGCCTTGTCAGCCAGTTGGCCGCCTCTTTGCACAATGCGGCGTTATGAACTCGCGGGTGCATCATCCGGCATCATCCGGCCCGGCCTGAGACAATGGAGCGCCAATTATAGGCATCTGAATGACAAAGTGCTCCAATTACCCTGCGCTTGAAAGCATGTGCTCTCCTTGCTGGCGCTGCTTTGCCAGCCCAGGCTGGCAGCCCACTCTGGCACTGGGCCCCGGCTGCACGAGCAGGAGGGTTTGGCATGGGGGAGCCTCCCAGCACCCCCCAAACGACAGCTGGAATATGGGCTCGGGGGTGAGAAACGGGCTCACTTTGCAGGGACAGATCCAGGCAGCAGGGATGTGCCCTGCCGCTTGCAGCAAGCGGGGCAGAGCGCAGGGCAGGAGCAAACCCCGCAGCTCCCCCTGCCCCATCATCTGCAGCCCTCATCTTCAGCAGGTCCCCCGTGCTCAGGCAGGTTTCTGCTCCCCGCAGCAGCGCCTGAGAGCATCCGAACATGCCTGGCTATAAATAGTGCTGGGAAGGCTGGGGCCAGCAGCTGGGGCCAGCAGCAGCCAGCTCTCCCACGCCGCCCGCGCCCGAGGCAGCTGCGAGCAGCCCCGCAGGGATGGGACCCGGCTGTGCTGCTTCCTCCCTGCAAAACTCGGAGCCCCGACAGCTTACCCCTGCTCTCCCGAGCCACCCCTCCTGCTGAGGGACACCCTCTGCTCCCCTGCCGGGTCCTACCCTCCATGCTTCTAAATGGGGTGGAAAATGCAACTTCCAGTCCCAGGTGCTGCACCCCCCTGCCTGCGTTTCCCTTTCAGCTCTATCTCCAGCATTGAAACATTCGTAAAGATTAACACACTTGTGAGGGGCACATGGTCTGCATTAGCCCACTGAAATGTGCATGTTATTAACACAACTCCTGTTGACAAAGCCACAGGTATTAACACCATAAAGCATTTTGACAGCTGGACCAAGGAGAGGGGGAAGCACAGAGGGTGTGACCAACACCTTTGTAAGCTTTTAATTGCTTTCTGAGTTGCTTCAGTATGTTTCTCTACCCTAGCAGACACTGCCAGGTGATGAGATGGCCTTGGAGGAAGATCCATGCAAAGTGAGTTCAGCGAGGCACCATTATCTCCCAAGCCCTGGCACAGAAAATCGCTTTACACTGGAGCGGGGAACAGCAGCGACACTACAGCTGGAGATGGGCCCAGCGGCAAGCCTGGATCCGAACCGCCCGCGAGGCTGACAGACTGGCTCTGCATTTTTTTGGCTCAGCACCCTGTCTAGAAAAGGCCAAGCCCCTGGCTCCAAGCATTCCCCAAACTTTGGGCAGGAGGGAGAGCTACATCTGAGCTCTCCGGGTCTGGCCAGCCCTTGGCACGGCAGGACGGGCAGGGCTCTGCCTCCTTCCCCAGCTGAGCTCCCAACCAAGCAGCACAGGTAACGAGCCATGAAAACGGGGTTCCTGGGGCTTGGGGTGGCCCTGGGGCTGCAGCCACAGCTGTGGGTGCACATCTGGACCTGTCCCGGTGAGGGATCAGAGGGGCAGCTGGGTTCCCCCCAGCTCTCCTGTGGGACTGGATGGGCTCCGCAGGTGTAATCCTTGGGGACAGATCTGGCCCTGCCCTGGGGAGGTGGCTGCAGGGTTTGGGGGATGCTGAAGCCCAGCCTGGCTGCAGCAGGCTGGAGGCTGCCCAAGGAGGGGTTATTCCCTGGGGTGAAATCCTTTGAATCAGTCTGGCTGGGCTTAGGTCTTGTTTTTCCTGCCACCAGTCCTGGGGAACTTGGCCAGCCCAGCACCCGCACCATGGGTGTATGAGGGAAGGGGACCCTCTGGCACGAGTCACCGGCACCGCTCTCCTCCTCAGTCTCTGCACAAAACCGCTGAAGCACCAGGTTCAACATCCTGCCCAAAAGGTGTCCTGCTGCCTGCCGAGCCCTCCGGGACCCCCATCAAATCCTCCTGTAGCAAAAGCCCCATTTCTGCCCCAGGTAGCTCGATCTGTCCCTGTGTGCCCAGCGTGCATGCCCAGCGTGCATACCCTGCTCCGGGCATCCCGCTCTTCCCTGGCCCCCATGCCCTGAAGTTTTGTCCGTAGCACAGGCTGAGGCTGTGCCCGTCCTGGGGGCTCATGCTGCGGGGAGGAAAGCTTTGCCCTTCATACTGGGCAGTGAGTTTGGAACCAGGAAGGGTAGGGCAGGTCTGGGGGGGGTTGGGGGACATGGGGCTCAGGGGATGAGTGCACAGGGGTGGGCCTGCTCTCCCCCCCTCCTGCCATTTTGCCCGGGGGAAAAGGGATGACAGAGCCCAGCTCAGCGCTAGCGGGACGCGAGGGGCTGCACAAGCCATCCCTACGGAGTCCCCATCACCACCCACCTCCCTGGTCCCCTCCCTCCGCACCCAGACGTGCTCTGCCTGGCCCCCCCGGCACCCTCCAGCCCTGCTGCTCGGTGCTTCAGGGACCCTCCAGCCCGGTACATTTGGGACCCCCCGACATCCACTTGCCTGGTACCCCCGGGCCCCTCCAAATAGCGGGCTGGAGAGTCCCGGGGGCACGGCACCGGGGTACCCCNCCGGGGTACCCCCGGGCCCCTCCGTCACACCCCCGCCTGGTGCCTGCGGGACCCGAGGACCCCCTGCGCTCCCTGCCCGTTACCGTCGGGCTCCGGTACCCCCGGGCACCTGCGTGCAGCCCCCCCCGCGTCCCCTGCCCGGCACTCACCGCCGGCAGCAGGAGCAGCAGCAGCGGCAGGAGCCCGGCCATGGTGCGCTGGGGCCGCGGGGCCGCCTCGCATCCCCCGAGCAGCGGGTGCGCGGCCGGGCTGCCCTCCCTCTGCCGCCCGCCGCCTCGGCAGCACCAGAAAAGGGCTGCTAGTCCCTCCTCCTCCTCCTCCTCCTCTCCGCCCCCGGAGCATCACGGCGAGCAGCCGAGCCAGCACCCTCCTCTGTCGGCACACAAAGCCCGGGCCCCCCCGGTTCCCCCCCCCAGGAACGCACGTCCTCCCACAAAGTGCTTTTGGGGTGCGCTCCGTCCCAGTCCAGCCAGTTCCCTCCAGCTCCTCAACTATTCGTGCCCATCCACCCATCTAATGCACGCTCCTCTGCTGTCTGTCCATCCCTCCATCTCTCTCCATCCCCTCAAACGCCCACGTCCGTCCGTCTCTGCACACCTCGCTCCAGCCTTCCACCAGTCACCATCCTCATGGCGGGTTTGTTAATGGGTTTGTTAATTGTATTGCAGTCCTGGAGAGAGGCTCTGGGCAAGTCAGTGGCTGTGGCTGGAGGGATGAGACTGGGATGGGCCAACTGGACCTTCTCTGGCTGCATGGACAAGAGACAGCATCTCGCAGGTGCCTGGACTGGTGGCACCCCCAGGACCTCAACTCCTGCCAGTTCTGTCACAACCATCCAGGTGACAAAGGGAAGTTCCCAGCAGCAAGCACGCAGGAGATGCTGTGGTGTCAGGAGAGGCAGCCACCTGCTCTTGTTTGTAAATCCACCTTCAGGCATAAAAAAAATGATGACATCCTTCCTTTCCTAAAAATCTCCCCATGAGCTGCTCCCCTGTGCCCCTGCAGTTTCACCTTATTACAGGGCAGCTCTGTCCCGATCCTGCCCAGCCCTGGCCCCGTGGTGATGAGTTAAACTGCGTGTCAGGGAGAGGGAGCTGGAAATGTCACGGCCTTTCCCCAGCTCGGTTTGGCCCCCGCCTTGGTGTGTCAGCACCAGAAATGCTCTTTGTGGGGCTCACTGGAAAAATGCAGTGGGTTTTGTGTGGCTTCGGTAAGGAGGTTTGCTGGAAAATGCCCAGAAATGCTGGCGCCAGGGGCGGCTCCTGGGGCTGGGACAGAAGAGAGATTCTTTCACCCTCTGACTTTGTCACCCTGCCCCAAATGCCTTTACCTAGCACTGGATGGAACAGGGGGTGTCCCTCATGGGGCCAGGGCTGCTGTCTGTCTGTCTCTCAGCTTTGCACTGTGTTGGGATCAGGACTTTGTTGTATTGATGGGCACAGGCTGGATTTCCTCTTGAAAATCGAGCAATTGACCTGCCGAGGTGTGTGGGGTCAGCAGCTCCCGGCCGGCTCGCACCGCTCTGACGGGCAGCTGGGCAGGGCTCTGAGGGAAGTCCTTCTTTAAATAAGATTAAGCCGAAGCCAAAGCTGCCGTTTGTTCTCCGGCATGGAGATGCGGGAACACGTGTGAGCCACATGGCGACGGGCTTGCCGGCCAGAAAGCTGTGCCGGGGCCAGGTGGGGACAGGGCAGCACATGCCAGAGCCGGGGCGTGGGGCTGGGACGGCTGCCCGCCCCAGCCACGAGCCAAGCATCCCTCTCCCTTTTCAAAACGCGGATGAATGGAAACGGGGCAAAGCTGCTTGCAGCCACATGGTGGGGCTGGGCATGGCGGGGGGAGCAGCCTGGCTCTCGTGCGATTCGATTTGCCTTTGCTGCTCTGCTGCAGCGAGCGGAGGGCTGAGCTGCTTTCCTTGGTCCATTTTACACATCCGTCCATCCCGGAGCAATTTGGGCTGTGGCCGCCCGCTGCGGGATGCGCTTGCTGGGCTGCGGGGGCTCTGCCTGGGGCTGCAACGCTTGCAGGAGGAGCTCCCCAAGCCTCAGCGCCAAGGAAGGGTGTTGCATGACAGTCTGACACCGCCGCGGGAGTCACCCCGGGAAAAAACCCGTCACGACGACGCAAACCAGACGCAGGCGGACAGAGACGGCCGCTCAGATGGGCTGCATCTGCACGAGGCTGGGCTGGTAGCCAGCGAAGGTAAGTGAAAACTTCTGCTCCCATCCTAACCCTGCGCGGCTCCTTTGGTGAAGCGACTCGCTAGCGCTTTTCATTAAATCCCCCTCGTGCTTTTTTCTGTCCCAGAAAGGTTGTGGCCCTTTCCTGGCTCCATGCAATGACAAAGGGCCTCTTAAAAGTCTGCTGTCGCCTCCCTGAATTAAAACTGAAGGCTCCAGGGGTTTATTTGCTCTGGGAGCGTCCTTTTGGCTGCTGGTGGAGAACGTCACTCACTGCTGTCCCGCAATCCCCAAGCTCAACCGAGAGCTATATCCACCCACAACTGGCTCCATGTGCCAGAGCACGGCTGGCCATGCTCCTGGGGCAGCTCCTGGCCATTGGATGGGGTCCAAAATTGTGGCTTGGTGATGCTCCAGGTCCTGCTTGGCCATGGTGGGACGAAGCCGCAGGGGCTGGCACCGCGCTGGCCTCCAACAGAGCTGGTTTTGCCTTGCTGAGAACAGGCTGGTGAATGGCTCGTCTGCAAGCTGCCTGTAAGAAGAAGGGTTTCTGGTTTTTGTGCTGGCTCCTGACCTCCTTCCAGGCTGATGGAGTCGCAGACGGAGGATTTGGTGCTGAAGGGGCAGCATGGGGCTCCTGGCACCAGGTGGCCAGATGGGCTTGTCCTTGTTTGTAAATGGGGATCAGCAAAGGAAAGCGTGGATGGGGCTGAAAATGAAGAGCAGAGAGGTGAGGTGGGAGCGGGGAGCAGGACGGGGCTCTGAGCAGAGGCGCAGCCCAGGAAACCGCGGCTGCTGCACATGTGCTTGGAGGGGCTGGGGGCCAAAACGCCTCCGCGGGGCTGGTTTGGGACCGAGCCCGCAGCAGCCCCGAGGGAAGCATCCTGTTGGTGAAAGCATCGCCCCTGGGAGAGGCAGCTGTGCCCTGTGTGCCTCCCTCCCCCAGAATGGGAAGGTTTAATTAGCAAAAGCCTAATTACAGCTTGGCGAAATATTGCATTAAGTCCTTCTCAAGGACAGAGCTCCCGTCTCGCTCTCTCGTTATCTCTCTTCAGGCTCATCCAGGTCTTCCCCCACGCACTTGCAAAGTCTCCAAGCAAACCTGAGCGATGTTTTCCCCCTCTCCTGCTGCCCCGCAAGGACTCCTGGAGCCACAGAAATAGCACAAGTTAAACACTCGGTGCAAGTTCCTGCCTTCAAACTTTTTATTGATTTTACTAAAAAGCATAGGTAATTACTTTCCCGACAAAGACAGTAACACAGTAATGGTAAGTTATAAATAACGATGAATAAATAATACACATTGGGAAAATATCATCGTGCTGCCCCGGCTGTTCACAGCCAGTGTTGAGAGCATAAATAAAGGGCTGCAAAGAAAAGCCCAGGCGGAGTGTGGATGCTGCGGAGTTACGAGATGGGCTTCAAGGGCTGTGACCGTGTACGGGGCAGGGGGGAAGTTAGGGCTGGAAATCAGGCTGGGGGCTGATGTGCTGTGCTGCGGGGTTCTCGCTGCTGGCTTCTGCATGGGACTTCGCTTTGCCAGGAGCCACCTCCTCCAAGGACCAGCCCTGCGGGGTGGAGAGGAATTCATGCAAACCAGGCACAAGAAATACGTTCTTTTGCAATGGACAAAGAAAGAGGAGAGGAAATATTTTTGTTTGAACCATCCAGACCACCTTTACTGAGAAATTTGTGCCTTGGTCCACTCAGCAAGGGCCAAGCCCACCTCTAGAGAGCCGGAAGGCACGAGTGGAAGCCAAGGGCTCCCTCTGGTTCTCCATCCGATCAATGGCATTTGGGCACTTAGAAGCTTTTAAGGCTTGAGGCCAAGGCCAGCTCCCATGCAGTCTGGTGCATGGCCGTCCTTTTCACTCCCATCCTCTGTTTGGTGCCTCTGCCAGCTCCAAAACCACCCATTTGTTCTCTGGAAGGAGCTGGCAGGGAGCGATGGGATGAGCAGCTCCATCTTCAACCGTGACTTAGAAACCACCGAGCATCTTCCCCGGCTGAAGCGCAGGGAACACCGGGCGGCTCCAGGCTCATGCAGCAGCGTTTTACCATTCAGGGGAAAACTGCTCTCTTGATTTAGAAAGCTGGGGAGGGACTGCCCTTAATACCTCCCCCTTTTCCTTACTCAGGGGATGCACGCAGACTGCAAAATGTGTGGAGTTCTCTAAAACCCAGAACCTGGACTCTGCAGGGAGTTATTCCCATGGGATGGGACTCAGATGGTGGCAGCATCCCAAACCAGTGATTTTGGGGCTGCTTTTGCCCTTTCAGGTGTTTCCACCGTGGCTTGGGGTAGAAGATCACAGTATCTCAGCGCAATCTCAGTGCCTGTTTGTACTCACCGGTACCGATACAGCCCGTTGGTGTCAGCGGTACTGATACAGGCGGATCACGCAGCGATCAACCATCGGTGCCAGGGATGGTGCGCAGCAGCGAGGACAGAAGGGCTCGGGAAGATGNGGGAAGATGGGGGGGGGGGTGGCCAGGAGCTGTGTGACGGGGGCCATGGGGCTCCCCCAGTGCTGCCCGTGGGTCCCAAGCAGAGATTGCACTTTGATTTCTGGCTCCTGGGTGTCCTCGGTGGTGGCTTGGAAACAGGGGGGTGAAGATGATGGGGGGGCTGCAGCCTCACAGGCTGATGTCCATCATGGGGCGAAGGCTCCCAGCACCCCAAACACGGGTCTCCAGGGTAGGAGGGATGCAACATTCCCCAAACTCACAAAAACCTGACTTCCATTACTATCAAAGTGTCTCAGTCTGGTTTCTATTACACTCCTTGATTTCCATGCCTGTAATTTCTCCTAATGCCTCTCTCCAACCGTACCCCCCCATCTCTTTTTCACTTGTTAATCTCCAGCCCCAAGGCTTCCCATCCTCCTTTCCTTCCTTTTTTCTTCCTCTGTCTGTCCTTCCAGTGTGATCCATCACCCGAGCGCAGCGGGGGGGACGCGCGGTGCTGGCGGAGATGAATCTCTGGTTCCTTATAAGGACCGACCGAAGGAATCTCCTGCGAGCAGAGACCACGATGTCCAGGAAACTCAATCCCTCCTCAGGATGGAGCGAAGGCAAAATTGTGAGATGGTAAAAATAGACTGTGGTTTCTCTCCCTGAGAAAACAACGCGATTTTGCAGAATTTAAAATAACACTCTGCTCAGGGCCAGGCAGGGGGGGAGAAAATCTCTCCTCGTGGCACATATAATAAGGGACATAAATATGTCCGCGGCAGCAACATTATCAATATTTTTCTGCTGAAGGTATGGATTGGTTCCACATGCCAGGGGCAGGGCTGGCTTTCTTCTCACCAGTCTGGCTTTTGGGAACTGACTGATTCAGTTTTGTTGCTGATGGATCAAGAATTCTGCTGTCAGGAGGAAATGAACGTCAAATCCTTCGCGGCATTGACAGGGACGGAGTGAGGCGGGCGATGCAGTGGGAGTCGAGTGAGGCAGGACTGAGGTTTCTTTTCCTTGACACTTAGATGGGCTTGTTGTTTTCTTTTTTTTTTATTATTTTCCTAATTTTCTTTTTGGAAGTGGACATTTATTTTAATTTCTTCAATGTTCAGCCTGTTGTAGGATGCTTTTCAAACCGGTTTTCTTCATGCACATAACCCAGACAAGATTCAGGGGCATTTATGCCTCCCTCTTCTCTTCTCCCATCATCACACCAAGTGGGAATGGTATTACTGGACGCATTAGAAATATTGCCTGTGAACTCCGCCGTGCCTCAGTTTCCCCATGTGTGAAGCAGGGAAGCTGATCCCTGCCTCACAGATATCTGGGAAGCTGAGCTGTTCCTTTGCTGAATGCCTAGAGATGCTGGCGCTCTATTTATTAATTTGCAAAACTAGAAATGCCAGTTCACAGGTCAGGGTATTTTCTGCTCTGCCTGTCACAGGGCTGCTTTCTGTCTCCATACTGGATCATGGTGCTTTGGGGATGGGGACATCCAGCAGCCCTGGCCAGCTCACGCAGCATCCTGGAGCTGGAAGATCACCCCCAGAGCACCCACTTTGCTTTTCTTGACCCAAACTTCAGAAAACCTAGAGAGCAGCTGGGCAGCAAAGCTGACCAGCGGAAAGCACCGGCAGCGCTTTGCCTCCACTCCTGCCTTCCCCTGGCTGTCAGGAAGCGGCCCAGACACCTACCTGGGGATGCAATTCCCATCTTTGCTCCCTTTGCTGCCAGACTCAGGAACTCACCCGCC
>VXAL01008452.1:217748-233299 GCA_013399475.1 Chauna torquata | reverse complement strand
CCCCCACCCAGCCCAGGCCAGAATCTCCTCCCAGGTCAGGAATCCCATCTCCCAGGGACAAAAGAAGCTTTTCCTCTGAGATTTCCTCAAAGCCAGCCCTGGGATCTGAGTGCCCTTCGTGCAGGGCTGTAGCTTGGTCCTTGCCCCCAAACCTGGGGGTCAGCACTGAGCTGGGAGCGCGGGATGCAGCCACGGGGAGCGGGTGGGAGCATCCTGAGCGTTGTATGCAGAATCTCATCCCCTTCCAGCCACCGCTGCAGCTGGAAGCACCAACAGCATCCTGCACCCTGCCACACTCTCTCCAAGTCTTTAAGCAGGGTAATAAACTCCATCAGCTCACAAACTCCTGGTGCCCTCTCCTCGCAGTGACTGTCCATTCCAGCAGCCAAAGCCCTGTGCGTGACGGAGGTTCCCTGCTCTCACGGATGCAGGATGAACCTGAGCAGAGGGAGCTCAAATATAATCACATTTTCTCCTTTTACACGCCCAAATCACACAGTCCACAGGACTGGAAGGGGACTGTGGGATGCCCTCAGCATCAGGGGTCTCCTGTGTCTTGTGGTTTTGATTAAAATGCAAAATATTTTGGAGCAGTAAGTGGAATACAAGGAGAGCCATCAAGCTGGGTTTGTTTAATCGGGATAATGATGCCATCGATGATGTCAGCTAACTGGGGGGGTCTCGAGTGACCCCTGATGGCCCCATTCCTTCGATCGCTGTGTGGTTCCCCCAGACCCATCCCAATGATGGATGAGCCCTTCCCATCGCCTTTAGCAAGGGCAAAAGGTGCTGCCCGTGCCTCCTCCTGAGATTTGGGGTGACTTTGGGGGCTTTTCTGGGCCAGGCTGGGGGACACGAGGTGGGGTGGGGGCAGCTCTGGCTGCTGGGTCTCTCCAGCCCCAAACCTGCTTCTCGTTAATGCCCCCCTGAGCTCACACATGAGGGTCAGCCCGGTGCCCCCACCTTTAATCAACACACTGGGGCTGTCTGCTTGCACTTCCCTCCCCGTTACCACCCCCTGCTTTGCTTTCATCAAGGGGTACGGCTTTTTGGGAGCTGTCTGGCTGAATTTCCCTTTGCTCCCTGCTTGCTACAGTCACCCGGTCCGGTGGGCACGAAGCTCCCCAGCAGCCGATGCTTTCCTCCCGCAGCCAGTGGGTGCCCGCTAGCGGGTCCCCCAGCGTGGGGGGATTTGGGGTTCATACCCCAACTTGGCTCCTTGCAGAGATACCGCAAGGGATAAAATGTAAAGAACGGAGGCTGAGATTTCAAACGAAGCCCAAGCTGATGCTCAGAGATACTGTCCCTATGGCAACTGCTTTCAACGCCCCATCCGCGGCATCCTCGCCTTTTCATCTCCTTTTGTGCGCATCTGTGCACAAAAGCAGGGCAGGAATCCTCCCGGTGAGGGTGAAGAGGAGCTGGTGGGGGCTGCGAGGGGAGGAGGGAATTTTTTTTTTTTTTTTTTATTCCCCTGGAAAGCTGTAGGGGAGCCAGGTTGGAGCACCCAGCTGTGACCCCCCTGCTGCACCCCACATGCTGGTCCGGGAGGTGTCAGATGGTCAGACCCCCAAATGCTTCCTTCCACCTCCGACTTCCCCTGATTTGGGGAACAGCTTGGGGTTTCAACCTTTGTGTCACCTGATGGAGACCCCTCCCCTTGTTTTTTTCCCAAATCCTCCAGTTCGGAGGATGCTGGGGTCCTTCACAGCCCAAGCCAATGCCCCAGGCTGGGTTCAGGCAAGCCCAGGGATGGAAATTGCTGCGGGCACTGAGCACAGCTGGGCTGAGTTAAGGACTTTGAAGGTGGGTGGGAGAAAGGGGATGATGCTGGGAGGGTAAAGGCATTGCACTGGGTATAAAAGCAGAACTTCTGCTGCTTGTGGGCAAGCTTTCTCAGTGTTATCAGGGTGTTGTTCCTGCCTTAGCTTTCTAGAAAGTCTGCAAGCGCTATCTTTTTGCAAACGTTGCAAGTTGGAGCCTCAGCACAGTGGTGGCAGCTTTTCCCAGGGCTCAGCTGAATGCATTAACCAGCAGCGATGTGGTTGGGAGAAATGCATTTCCATCCATCTCCCTGCAGGAGAGGGGCCCTGATTAACGCCTGGCAGCGAAGTGCTCATCAAGGTGAAGAGCATAGGAGCGTAACGGGGCGAGGGGCTGCGCTGCTCCTTCCAGGCTCATCAATATTCCTGCAGGGAATAAATCCTCAAGGAGAATTACTGCTGTGAGCTGAGGGAGGGAGGATGGGAGCTGGGTAGGAGTGAAGGACACGGGCAAATACATCTGCTCCCCGCCCCCGGGCAATGTCCCCAAGCAGGAGGGTGAAGCCCCAGGGCTGACACATGTTGTCCCTGGGGAAATGCCAACTGGGAGTGAGACCCCTTGTGTCTTATCCGTGCAGGGGCTGGCAGAAGCAAGCCCATAAACAAGGAGGGCACGGGCTGAGCTGCAGCAGGGGAGCACAGTGCACTGGTGCGGGATGGGGATGGCAGCTCCTGGGCCCACCAGGCTGAGCCTGGCGCAGCTCTGAGCTGGTACTCGGCCCCAGCCACTGCCTCCCCCAGCTCCCCGTGTCTCCGGAGCCTCTTCCCAGCAACTGTGATTGAATCAGAAGGGAGCTAATTTCCCAGTCTGCTGAGATGATGAGGTAAACTAATTGCTGCCTTCGTTCCCTATGCAAATCAGCCAGGCACAACAAAGCCCAGAGCATCTGCAGGGAGCGGAGCTCGGGGCGGGAGCCGTGGGGCTTCGTGCGCTGATTGCTGCTGACCCAGCACCGCTGCCCGCCGCATGTACAGCATCCATACGGGTCCCATCTGCACGATGCTGACAGCTCTGTCCCCTCTGGCACCCTGCCCTGCTTGTAGCCAGCTCAGCTCCTGCCCCTTTAGCTCAGTGGACTCAGTTGTGGGGGTTTTTTTTGCTCAAATGAACTTTTTCCCAGTGGGTTAGAGCAGGCTTAGTGGCTGTCTGCTGGCCAGTCTGCGTGCCTAAATCAGAGCCAAGGAGGGAAAGGAAGGAAACTGTATGTTGCAAACATCTTGTGCTCTGGAAATCAGGTGAGAGCTTTATAAAGGTCAGATAAATGAAGATCAATTGGATAAAAGTAATCTGATTGGGATGAGCAGTGCTGTCTGCGGGAGAGGCAGGCCTTTCAGACCTGCTGGAATTCTGCAAGTAAACAACACTGAGGACAAGGAAGAAATTGGTAATAAATGCAATCTTATTCTGGCTTCTAGAAAGATTTTAATGAAGTCCATGACATGATAGGGAAATACAGCTGCCATGGGCTGGATGTTTGCTATGGTGACCTGGGTGAGCAGGAGAGGAAAAAATCCCTCTGGGAGAAGCAGAGCCTGGTGTTGGCGCTGCGGTGAATAACCTTAAAGCAAACTCCCCAGCTGCAGGTGCCGGGATGCCTTAGCAAGGTCCCTCCGCCCCACAGGCTGGTGTGGGATACTTAACGTCTTTATAAATCGTGGGCGGTTTGCTCCGAGAGCCGCGTGGCCCGATCCTCGCTGCTCCGGAGGCTGCACGGAGGAGCCGGGGTGGGATGCACAGGATGCGCGGCCGAGCCTGCAGACTCCCCGGGGAGGCGCGAGACATGCTGAAAGCAAACAAACCATTACCGCAGCTGCTGTCGCCAAAAGCTCTCCCCTGTGTTCGCTCCGCCGCGCGCAAACAGCACAACAAACACGCACGTGCCCGCGGCTCACTCTCGGCTGGTGTGCGCAGGTGGAAGCCGAGGGCCATGCCTGCAGCGTGGGGGGGTTTGGGCTGAATTTCTGCTGGAATCGGCTGAGCGAAGCGCAGGAAAGCCGGGAGGGTTGGGGAAATGTTCTTGAAGGTGGCAGGATGGAGCAGGGCAGGTGGTGAGCCTCGGGGCTGGGTGTTTGGATGAGATGTAGGTCAGAGCATCCCGGTGTGTTGATACAAGGACCCAAACCAAGCCCCTGTTCCATGTTTTGTGCTGATCTAGTGCTTAGAGAGGGATAAGAGCAGCTCAGGGTGGTTTTCCTTCACCCACCTCCTGCCCCATCCTCACCCCCTGGTGCAGGAAGGGGCAGGGGACCCATTTGTCGCTGTCTGGGCTGGCTCTGGGGCTGTGCCCACAAACCACCTCCTGCCCATCCCTGCAGGGCCAGGGGCCACAAACCCCGTTATCTTGCCCTCTGGGTCCCTCTGAAGCCCTGGGCAGCCCCAGCTGGGAAAGGGACAGACCTGGTACCCCTGGCCGAAACCTGAGCTGTGGCTGCTGGCAGTGACTGATGGACAGGGGGCTGACGGCCGCTTTTGAAAATCTCCTTGTTTTAAAAGCATTACCGCTCCCTGGCTAATAAAGCGAGGGATTTGCTGAAGCCGCTTGAGGTCCCATTTTCTCTGGAACCCATTTCCATGGCATGAATCACTGAGAGGAATGAACTCAATTAGTTCAGACAGAGGCAGGAGATAAATCAGGGTCCCATTAGGAAACCCTGAGGTTAATTTATGGCCTCAAGCAGTGCTGGCTGTCTCCTTTCTCTCTCCCCATATGTAACCTGCTCCCGAGCAAGCCAAGAAGCAGGATGGGATCGCTGTTATCTTTCCCTGCGATGGGAGATGTACCAGAGGTATTCAACCAGCTCAGCCTTCGCCTTGACCGGATGACCCAGATCTGCCAGATCAGCTTTTTTTGCAGGGAGCGTTCATTCATTCTTTTGTTCATTCATTCACCGTGTGTTTCCTGTGAAGGGATGCTCATAAGAAAGCTGTAGCCTTCCAAGAAATCTGGGCTGGTGTTTCCCTTGCAGCAGCCCATAGCCTGGATGCTGGAGGCTTTGCCCCATCAAAGCTGTGGATAGGAGATGAGCTCCTCCTGGGGCCACATCCTGCTCCCCTCACTTGCTCTCTCAGGGTGCTGGTTAGGTGATCGGATCCCCGTTAGCAGCAGAGAGGTGCTGCTAAGAGAGAGCACCTGCTGATGTGGGGAGAGCTCCAGGAGGAGCTGATGAACCCAGCTTTGGTCTCTGCCCCACCCTGTAAGCCTTGAACCTGGAGCTGGGTGCTCGGTGAGCGCATGAAGCTGTGTTTTTACATCAGGCACCAGACCGAGATGCTTCTATGAATAATGCAGCTGCTCTGGTCTCCTTCCAGTCAGTGGAGAGGGACAGGAATCTTCCGAGGACAATTTAGATCTTAGATGGGCTGAATCATCGCCTGGGATGAAAGAGGCGTCTCCATCCCTTGCTGAGGGATCCTCACGCAGCCACCAGCCCAGAGTGGGCACCAACGCTGCCACTCCCGGGGAAGAGCTGCTCCTTGCACACTTCTTTCCACTGGGAAGAGCAGTGGGCTTCCTCAGAGGAGACCACTCGGGTGGGCACAGTGCCTGCTTGCTCTGTGTGTAAAGGGGGAAATAAAAAATAAACAGGTGGTGCATTTAAACCGTTAGCATGTGAGAAATCTAATTATGGAGCATCCTCTTCCTTCTTTGCGTTGACTCCAGTACGGCTGCGTGTTGCAGCCCCAAAACTGAGCCCGGGCCCATCTCTGGAGCAAAGAAGGAAGAAATGATCTTGCTGTGGCTGCCAAGAAAGACCTCAAGCAGGAAACCTTGGGAGAAGCCTCCAGCAGCCGCCCCAGTGCTCCCGAGCACGCTGCAGCCTCGTGCGATGGGGTCAGTTGGTGTCCGGATGGATGGAGCAGAACCCAGCCCCGTCCTTGTGTGGGGATGGTTCCTCCAGCCGCGCTGCTTCCCTCGTCGCAGCCAGGGCCCTGAGGTTGAGCGGCTCCTGCTGCACGGGTGGGATAATGGGAACTCACCTGGAAAACAGCTTTCCCCCCCACTTCTCTCTGAGAGGTACGGGATCACTTGAAAAATAGGAAATGTTGTCCTCTACCCAAATGCTTGAATTTGGAGATTTCAGTTAGTTTTGGCTGGAGGTCTTTGCTGAGGATGGGGACACGATCCACTGTCACATCCTTTCTCATCAGCTTGAGCACTTGTTGGCTTGATCATGCTGCATAAACAACTTACCCCAAACTCAGCAGCTACTCCCTGTTCCAGATTTCTGAGATAGCCCTCGTTTCCTTTTCTGTCTGACGCTGCTATTTAGCCAGCCAGCTTTTGGAAAGCTTTTAATGATCCTTTGTGCAGGCTCCCCCATGTCAAAGGCTGGGTTGTGGTTTGCCCTCCTGCATCTTCTGCTCACAGGAGGTTTCCTCGGGACATCCAGGGTTGTGGTGGTGGACTTGCTCCAGGAGTGAGAAGCATCCTTCACGCCTGCTCTGTCTCTGGTGTGGTCCAAGGGAGGTGGGACACGGGTCTGGGGCAGGAGCTGCCCTTTGGCACTTGCATCCCAATCCCCATCCAGCATCCTGCTCTATGCCTTACTGGAGAGAGCAGCCGCACAGAGATGCAAACCAGACGATGGCAGCGTGTGCTGGGCAGGTCAGCTCAGAGACCACACTAACTGTGGGAAACAGTGCCGAGGCTGGAGGGCACAGACGGGGGAGCTGGAGGCAGCGATTGATCCGTCTGCTGCGGTGCCCTGGGGCCCTGCGCTGCAGTCGTGCACCCAGGCAGGCTCTGACACCGCTGGCTGGCTCTGCTCGAGGGTGGCAGAGCCTGTGCCCACGCAAGGTGGCTGATGGCACCCTGATAGCACCCAGCATTTTGGGAGGGGAGACAGGGGTGAGGTGCTGGAGACAAGAGCTGCATGGCTCAGCACTGCCGGCTCAGCACCGAGCCCTGCTAATGCCCTCCCGGAAACTCCCATGGAAATCACATTTTCAGCACCTCCAAAGGTTATTAAAATTAAGCCAAACTACCCTGCCTGCTTTTATATTTCCCCCTATTGCATTTAATTAAAAAAAAAAAGAAATCTGTGCAATATTTCCATCTGTGCAAAGCTTTGGCAAAAGCTTTGCTTGTTCTGAGCATAAACCCTCGGGCCCAAAGCACTTCGACCGGTGAGTTGCTCTCTCCCCCTCCAGCCCCGTCTGTGGGGCAGAAAGCGGCTCAGGCAACATTCCCCTCGAGGGAGCCTTCCCCACGCTGCTCTGTCCCCGCGGCGGCTGCGCTTGTCCCCGGTGCCATGCGGGGACTGACCCTCGCCCCTTCCAGATTCGCAAGTGTGGTTCTAAGGGCAGTAAAGCCGCTGTAAAATAGAAAACCTTGGGAAAAAAACTCACATTAATGCATCCCTGAAGTAACCGGAGCCGGCCCCAACACGCACGCACTGGGAAGGGCCTCTCTGTCACGGTGAATTAACCCACGCTCCCCGGGTAGCGTTGCAGAGCTGGGTGGGTTTGGGGCAATCTGCTCCTAACGGAGTTTCCCAAAGATATTAAGGCCTGGCAGGGATTTGGGGAAAAGCAGCAGCTTTGCTCCCTGCTCTTCTGGAAAGAGCATCTCCTCCCCAGCAGCTGCCCGCAGCAGGGATACATTTTCCTGGGAAGAGTTATAGGAAGGAGGGCGTGGGGTCCCCCCTGGGGCCAGGCAGTGGGGACAGCTTGGATCCAGCCCCAAACCTCAGCCACCCCCTGGGTGCGGAGCCCCGGTTCGTCCCGACTGTCCCCTCCGGCCGTATTCATTTCACCAAGCTCTGGGGCAGGGGGGAGCGTGCAGGACGGAGGTGACCCCAACACACAAGGGGTGCTGCTGCTGAGCCACCACAATCGGAACCCCAAATATCCCCCCTGCAACCCCACTCCCTGCCCAGCCCTCTGGCAAGTGGCGTTTTGAACAGCTACAATCTCAATATTTATTAGCTGTCATAAAACCTCCATTCAAAGGCCCCAGGGAGCAAAGCTGCTGCAACGCAGACTTCCGAGCTGCTGCCCGGGGACGTAACCCCCTGCCGGGGAGGTTTACATGGAGCGGGACGTCGGGGAACGGGGGGGCAGTTACTATTAGGGCAAAAAATTCCCTCCAGTCTTTATTGGCTTTTATTATTTACTTAGCAGCTTGTGTTTAAAGCTCTTTACTGTCTGTATAAAGGCGCCGGGGCAGGCAGCCGCGAGCATCGCTCTGCTTTTACGGCTGCTGGCGTTCCCGCGCTGCTGGGGTGGATCAGAGCCGGGAGGCTGAACCAGGGTTCACTGCACATCTGCTCCCACAGACAAAAGGCGATCGATTTTAGCAGGGAGCGCTCAGCCTCAGCCTCTTCTTGCCTAAATTCCTACTTGTGGAGGGGTGGCTGTCCCAAACCTGCTTGGGGACAGGGACGAGCCTCTGCTCAGTGCTGCTTTCCAGGCACTGGGGCCCCATGTTTGCTCACAGCAGGATGGCGATGAGATGCACACCTGAATTTCAGCAGCCAAACTCCTGCGACCGTGCCCTTCCCCACTGCTTTGCAGCCCGTCCGGCTCCAGCAGGGAACGCAGCACTCGCTCAAAGAGGTTGTAAAAGCGTTCATTAAATCCTGCTGCTGCTCTCCAGCCTGTGAACACGGAGAGAAGAGAGGCACGTTCGAGTTTGGGGGAGCACATCGCTATGCTGATAACCCACGCAGTGCTTCCCTGCAGTGCCTGACCCTCCTGGCAGGATCCGGCCCCCTGGGACTCTGGCCGTTCAATGCCCCCCCCGTAGTCTTCACCAGCCCCTGTGGAGCAGCGGAGATTCAGCCTCCCTCCTACCAGACGTGGGAAAACGCTTGAAAAGAAGGATTGGCTTTGGGAGAGGGGGAGAGCAGAGGTCCTCGCAATCGGTTTGTTTGACTGGCAGAGACCACTAGGCTTAATTGAATTAAATGATTTAAGGATTTCCCCTCGGCTGCAGGGGAGGTGGCTGGTGCTGGATGGCTGTGACCGTGTCCCGGCTTTGGTGCAAGGTGCTCGGGCAGGGGGCTTCTGCTCCCCCCTGTGCTGTCACCCATCCTGAGCACCTACATGGACAATTAATCCTTCATCCAAGCAGTAACAAGATGCTTTCTCTCTCCCTCTTCTGCTTCCTCTTTTGCAAATCAGTCCCAGGCTCTGGGAGCGGCTGCCCTGAGCTCTGCAAGGCGCGGGCTCCGCTCCTGCCCACGAAGGCTCCTCTTGGCCCAGGACCACATGCGAAGGGCTTCGTGCCCCCAGCCCCTCTCGTTTGCTCTGCCATTAGCCTGGCAGATTGCTCAATTAGCAGCAATTTGAAAACTGAGCTCCGTCCCTAATGCAGAGCCCCGGGCTGGGCTAATCGCTGGGTAATAAACCCCAGCCGGGGCTGGCTCCCCAGCGCCCACGGCTCTTGCTCTCCTTTGCGGCTGAGGTTTTTTTGCCTGTGGGTGAGTGTGAGCTGCTTCTGGGGCCTCCCTCAAGCACTGCCCTAAGACAGGGGTCTGGGGGGGCTGCACCCTAAAATGCCTCTGCTGGAGGCTGCACGTCAGCTGAGCCCCCCACCCAGGGGACCTGGTGCCAGAGCCTGCAAGCAGCACATCCCGAGCACATCCCAATGCCGCAGCCTCCCCTCGCCGTGGTCGCGAGGTCTGACTCCTGCAGGGACGTGGTCTCCACCCGCTGTATCCAGAGGAGCTGACAGATTTGGGCTCTTCTGAGACCCACAGAGGGCTCCGGCTCCCCTTGCTCTGTCCCCTGGGACCCATTCAGCGCTGGAAAGTCTGGTTCCAATAAACTTCAAAGCCTCCTCCATGCGCAGCCATTAGCTGAAGTGTTTTTTCATCTCCGTTTCATGCTCGGACTCATTATTTCTGCTTGCTGCTGCTGAGGCTTCCCCCAAAGCAGCTGCCGAGAGGCCGTGTAGGGCAAGGCTGGGGGGGCCGGGGGCAGCCCTGCCTTGCCTGGGGCAGGTTTTGCCATGGAGCAGGCAGTTCTGATCTTCAGCTCTGCCGTGGGCAAAGCAAGAAGTGGGGACAGGGCAGGATGTGTCCTCTCCATGCACGGCCAGATCTGGGGCCAGCAAGGAGTTATTCTGCAGATGTGAACATCGAGGGGTGGCAATAGGAGAGGTGCCTTCTCGGGACTCACCCGGGGCTGGATCCAAGATCCAGCAGACCCATAGATCCCCCATGGGGTAGGATCACAGCGCTGCCCTCACTCTCCCGGCTTTGGGGATGACTCAGCTTTTGGTGGGGGTCTCGAGGACCTGAACTTTGCTGTGGGGCTGGGAGGGAAGCTGTAGGACAGAGCTGGGGGCAGCCCAGCGGATGCCCCTCCAGCCCCGCAGCACTCAGCCCCAGCGGACAAAGAGCCTTTTAGACAGCTCAGCCGAATAGCCCACAGGAGATGTGGATGAAAATGTTCATAATTGGCTTTCTCAGCATCTTTTGCCTGATGCTCTGCGATCTGGCTGAGCACAGACGAGTTAAAGATGGATTCATGCAGCCCCCGAGCTGCCTCTTTCCCAGTATCCGCGAATTAAACATTATGTGTGTCAGTGGGGAATTTAGGGAATCAATTGGCAGACAATTACAGTGCATTGAAATTTGGGTGTATGGAGAGAGAGGCAGCAGAAAGGTTTAATCTCAGAGAGGTCCCAGTTGTTAGCGGTGCCAGGGAATGAAGATGCTGGGATAGAGCCATCAGGGAAGTAATATCTGGGGACTGATGGAAATGCATTTGGCAGAGAAAGCCCTGGTCCTTTTAGAAGCTCGAGGAGTTAAAGGGAAGGGCTGCAGGTGACAGTGCTCAGCCAGAGCTCGCATAGCCACTCGCAGCCCCCCAGCAGCTGCCGAAACCCTCCCCTTGGCTCGACCGGGCTGAGCTCTGGGGACTGTGATGGGGCAGCTTGTGCCGAGAGCAAGGAGCAAAACCTGGGGGTGAAGCTGAAACTTTCTGGTTTTGCAGTGCTGGGGAGTCAGCCTCAAAACGTCCCCAAAAGCTCTGCTGCACGTAGCTGTGATGGCCGCTGTCGTGGTGAACCCCGAGCAGCCCCAGGAACCACTGCAGGCCCCCAGCTGGGTCATAAACCACCCTGACGTGGGTCACGTTGCCAGCACGGGTGCTTGCTGCCATTTGGGGACCGGGCGGTGACTCACGGCCCCGTCGCAGCTCACGCGGCCTCTCCCGGTGGCACCAGGCGAAGGGACCCTGCGGTTCCCCCCCGGCGCCTGCCGCCAGCCAAGGCAGGGCTCTGCCTGCGGGACAAAGGGAGCCCCGGGGTGCTTGACCTCAGCCGGCATTTTGGGGAGGTTTCTTTTCACGGCAGCCGAAGCTTCCACAAAGCACCAGATTGTTTCCTCCGGCGGCCGCGAGCCTCGATAGCATTTCTGTCTTGTACATGGGGGGAGGAGTAAAAAAAAAAAAGGAGGCTTCTTTTTTTTCAGGGAGCTGCTCTTTCAAGTGACAGGAACTTGATGGCCCTTGTGCCCATCACCTCCTGGCTGCCGCTCGTGGCTGGCTTGTTGCTCACCCCGACTGCACGGCACGGATCCGTCCCTGCATCGGCCATGGCTGTGGGGTGCTCGGAAGGGCTGGGGAGAGGATGCTCTGCCTGGTCCCGCTTCTCCTGGGGGACACAGGGTCTGGTGGCTGTCCCCAAGGCTGTTATTAACGGGCTCCACAAGCCACGGACGAGTTGGGTGCAATCTCGGGGCGTTCCAGCACTGCACCCCCTGTCCCATCACACCCCAGATGAAGTGACATTTGCAGGGATGGGGGACAGTGCCGGGGAAGAGGGAGAAGCCACACACGCGGGACGTGCCCATGCATCGCGCACACACACATCGCTGCAGCCCGGCTCGGTGGTGAGGGGGACTCGGCAACCTTCACAGGGAGCCGATCGATGCAGCAGCTCAGAATAGCCCAGCAGGGCTGGGGAGGCATCCGTTGGGGTCACGTAGACAAGAGCAAGCACCTGGGACTAATTCCACTAAATAAATGAGCAATTAAGGATATTACAGGAAGACTAAAACATCCCAGACCTCTCCCTGACCCCCTTGCAGTTCCCCTGGAAACAGCCGCCCGGCCGGCAGGTCCAGGCTGCTCTGCCCCACTATTCACAGTGGGACGGGGGCTTCGTGGCCCCCCCACACAGGACCTGCTCGCGGGGCACGGCCGGGCGGGCAGCTGCTGGCGGCGAGGCGAGACTTAAGTGCTATTGTCCGAGGGGACGGATACAGCGGGAGAGGGCAGGATTTGTCCTGGCGCAGGGTGTGCTAAGCCCAGCCCATCCTCCTGGGAGGATTTTGGCTCCGGGTTGGGGACAGAGATGGGGCTGGTGGGATGCGGCAGTCCCGGCCCAGAAGCACCAGGCTGGACCAAGTGCATCTCCCCAGACCTGTCCCCACATTGCTCTGGGTGACGCACAACACACCTGCACATCCCAGTGAGGGCTTTTTCCCCCTGAGAGCACCCCAGCATCGGAGACCCTCACCAAAGCCTGGCCACATCATGCCCAAATAGAAATTTTGCTCTTTCATTTTTGCTTTAAATGAGCTGGGGACTGCTCCTGCCCTTCTAGCACACCCAGGCAGCAGCACAGAAATGCTGCACCTCCCCAGCAAAGCAGCTCCCACCAGCCTGAAAGAGGTCCCAGGGCTTCCCCCAGTCTCCCCCAACCCTTTGCCCACCCTTGCCACTGTGCCAGCGTGGGCCAGCTCCTTCCAGTGCTTCCTGTAATGTTCGGTTTCAAATGGAAATGCTTTTAGAGCCCCTCCATGACAGAGAGCTGGGCTGAGTGCAGCCGGCAATAAATATAACATGAACGGCAGCACAGCAGAGCCATCGATCGCCCGTGGCTGGTGCTGCATTTCGGGTGGGTGCAGCACGGTGGCCTTGGGGGAGTCACAGCTGAACCGGGGAAGTGAAGAAAGTGTGAAAAAAAGGGAGGGGGAAATAGCAGACAGAGCCCGCAGTGGGCTGGTATCGTGCTGGTGTCTGCGGGAACCCCCCCAAAGCCAGGGAGAGGATGCTCTTGCAGCTCGGGATATGAGCAGCTGTGTGCACCCGCAGGTGGGCACGGCTGTGCTGGGCTCTGGGGAGAGGAAAGCCCCCCTGCAGCTGCTCCCCATCATGTGATAAGGAATTAATGAGCAGCTAATGAGCTAACAAGGAGGAGAGTCCGGCCCCGTGAGCCCTCCTGGCTGCTCTGCAGGGGCTCTAAGGTGGGTGCTGCGCTGGGGGGCAGCGCAGGGTGCTGCAGGAGCGCGTACGCCTTGTTCTGGGCACCACAAAAGGCTTTGTGTTCTGCAGTGCTGCAAGTCCTGAGCGGCAGGGGACAGGGAGCAGGGGCTGAGGTACGGCTGAGGCTTCAGGTCAGTGCTGGTGCAGGACGGGTGCTGGAGCAGGGGGGGTTGCCTTCTAGGCTGGGCTTTTCCTGTCCCCCCCCCAGCCTCCAGAGCCCCCTTTGCTCACCGAGTACGCTCAGCCAGCAGCCAATTTGCTGGGAAGGAGATAAAAACGTATCCAATTAAAAAGCTGGTAGCCGCAACAAGAGAGGGTCAGTGGTTCACTGCTAATGCAAGCAGATTTGGTTATGATTCATTAAGTCATTAACTCCCTTTTAATTGGAGCTCCTTTATGGAGATGCTGTTTTACCTTTGCAGAGAAAATGGGAATTGAGGAGTGGAGAAAACCTTGCTGACCGCACGCTGTGCTGCTGGGGAGCCCCACATCCCTGCTGCCGGGCGAGCCGAGTGCTGTGCTGGAGGCTCAGGGTCACGCTGAGCCCCCATGTTTCGGTTTTGGGGACCACAGCAGACCCTGCAGCGCAGCCCCATGGGGCAGAGGTTTGCGCAAGTGAGGAACCACCTGCGGGAGCTTGTTTGTAAAAAAAAGGGGGCCTGTGGATGGGACTAATCCTGGCAGGTGGCTGCCTCCATCTCTTTCTCCCTTTTTACTTTGCTAAGTGGACATAAGCCAAGCGAAGGGATGAGGAAGGGGGTGGCAAGCAGCTGGAGGATGCAGGGTACATAAAGGGGCTGTGGGTTTTGGGGGGCCAAGGTCTTCCCTGGCCCAGCCCCAGCCTCCTTGGGCTGCTGGCCGGCAATTACCAGCCATTACAGCCTTGCTGGGAGCGGAGCAGGGATTAATGCAGCCGGTTTCAGCTGGCTGCTCTCTGCCACCAAGGAGGAAACTTTGTTAAGCGGTGATAACCATCGAGGAGCGGCATCCAGGACAGCAGAGCCAGCCTGGCCCCAGCGCCCGCGGCTCTGCTGCGCTCGGGCTCGCCGGGCTCTGGGAAGCCCAGTGGGTGGCTGCAGCTCGCTGCTGCAACCGGCTTCACCCCAAATTATTCCCTGATGGGATTAGGGATAAGCACGGTTTTCTCCAAACCCTCCAGGATTTTCCAGCCTCGGACCCTGCCTGTGGGCTAACGCTTCTCAGCACAGACGCGCCAGCCCGGGGGGGGTTTGCTTATCCAGGGTGAGTCAGGTAAAGTTGCCCAAATGAAAGACAGGCTCAATTTTAAAGCAGATTAATTAAACTGCATTAAGGCCCTGTGTGGACAGAGTTCAGAATGAAAACAGCCTTTAACTCGATTTCTCTGACTTGCAAATTGTGGCAGGGAAGTCAGCTGAAATCACATTAAGGCCGTTTCCACTCTGAACCGTGTCCTCACAGGGGTTTAATGTAGTTTAACTAATGTGATTTAAACGCTCATTGAGATTAACTGGGTTACGTGCCCTGCGTGGGGCTTGGATCTGCTCGGGCGCGGGTCCGGGCAGGCGGGAATGCAGTAGCAGCTTGAGCCCCATCCTGTCGTATGCAAACCAAAAAGACGTTTTAGGCTGGAAAAATCTAATTTTCTGCTGAAAGAAATTCTGTCATTTGGAGGATATCATGAAAAAAAAAAAACCAAAAATGTCTGTGGAAACAGAGGTGGTTCAGGGAATGCATTATTCTTTAAAAACAATGCAGGAAGAGTTTTTCCTTTCTTTGTTTTCAGTGTGATTGTGTACAAATATTCCCTGCTAGGTGGTTCCTGGCTGCAGGGCTTGGGCAGGACCTGCTGCAGCCTCTGCCTTCAGAGCCCCGTGCCAGGGATGCGTATCCCTGGGGTCACTGGCCGACAAGCACTCGAATTCTCCAGCGTTTTGCAAATCTCATGCCATAAATTTTTCCTGGGAACGCTCAGGGCAGCGCCGGCCTGGGGACGCCCGGCTTCGGAGGCTGCACAAGAGGAGGCTTTTTGTTCCCGTGCCTCGCTGCGGCGGCCAGAGCAGGCGAGGGCTGCCCGGCCCCGGCCGTGTCGCCCGAGGACAATGAGCCGCTTCTTGAAGCCCAGGCTGGCGTTTCAGCCTGCTGAGGTTTTGCCCTGTGGAGGAATGTTCCCCCCAAATGCAGTGGATGGCTGCAGCACTGCTAAAGACTCAAATGAAGGTTGCAGCTTGCAGCCCCAGGAAGGGCAGTCGCTGCCTTTGCTGCCTGTTAGCGGGCTCAAGCCCTGTGCTGCTGCAGGGTAAACCTCCGTGGCCTTGTTCATGTCAATCCCCAGGGCACAGAGAGGTGTCAAACGCTTCTGGCTGCTTTAG
This sequence comes from Chauna torquata, assembly GCA_013399475.1. Taxonomy (NCBI): domain Eukaryota; kingdom Metazoa; phylum Chordata; class Aves; order Anseriformes; family Anhimidae; genus Chauna; species Chauna torquata. The sequence continues at coordinate 217,904 of VXAL01008452.1, read as the reverse complement.
GGCTGCTTTGCATGGAGGAAAAACTGCTTTTCCGGCAGTGAGCAGGAGGGTCCACGGAGGTTTAATGCAGCTGTTGTGGTGCAATGGCTTTCAGATCCTGTCCTGCCTCATGTACTGATTGTGGCTCAGGGCTGATGATGCTGCATGTTTTTTTTT
>VXAL01008452.1:185429-214923 GCA_013399475.1 Chauna torquata | reverse complement strand
AGGGGGCAGCCGGCCCCCGCCTGTAAGCTGTCACGTATTTCCAGAACGGCCTGTCACGTAACTGTCTGGAAAAGTGCTTTTCGCTCGTCGCCTTTGTGTCCTTTGGAAGCGCGCTCCGAGCTGACTGACTCACAGGAATGCTTGAGGCCCGAGGTGGACGTGATTTTATTTTATATCAAGTGTGGCTGTTCGGAAGAGTGGGGTGAGTCGTTATTGGTGATCTAAGTATCCCATAGTAATACATTTAGTATATGAAAACACAGATTTCAGCACATGTATGATGTTGAATTTTGTGTTGGGAAAAAAAGAAAAGCAACAATAAGCAAACCCTAATCTGTGCAAAATACTAGTTTCAAACCATAGGCAGGAGATCAAAAGCAGGCAACAGTGATTTATCCAAGACAAGCCACCCTGGCTGGGATGTGTCCCTTTACCTCTGTTTTAGTCACCGCCGCGTGCGTTGCCAATTGATACAGCCACAGCAACCCCTTCTAATTTGACCAAATTCTGTCCATGTAGCGAGAGCAGAACTGGACCATTCTGGTGCAGAGGGCTCTGCTAGTGCCAAGCGCCCTGTATGCTGAGCTACCGAACACCGTACTTTACAAAATAGCAAGTTCCGGTTTTGCTCGCTCACTACCAACTGGAAGAAAACCGACCACTTTCACAGATTAAGATGGGCAGCAGAATATCTGAATAGAAATGTGATTATTCTGGAAGTGTAGAACCACAGGAAATTTAAGAAAATAAAATTCTAGTTCTCACCATTTCATGACATTCAGTAAGCCAAACAGTTTCAGTTTTGTAAGATTTGTTTTAAAACCAGAAGGGTGTTTTTCCCTCTTGTTCAGGCCAGTCACCTAGAAAAAGCTGTTTGACACTTTAAAGAAATGCTGAATACCACAATACCAAAACCTGTTGTGTAAATCTTCACTAGCATCGTTTTGGTCATTTCTGCAGATAAGGTTGCCATATTCCATGGATGATCTAAAACATTCAGCAACTGAAAGTAAATTATCATTATTAGCAAAAGCACTTTGAGACTGCCTTTCTCAGCCACGCACTTACATGTTACAGACCTGTGATGTCTTTCGTTTTGCTATCTTAATATATTTATTTAATATTAATTTCCTATTATTGCAGAGTTCTACCTTGCAATAAATTGCATATTATAAATTTCAAATCTACAAAATTTTTGAGAATCATACATCAGTAGGGAAGGCAAACGTAACAGAAAAGAATGAGCAACATCAAAGTCCCTTACCCTTCATTAGTAAAACTCTGAGGTGTGTGTATACTATTCTCTATTCCTGTAATGACTGAAAATTATCTACTGCTTTGCTTTCATTTACTTACAAGAAGTCTCCAAACTAACAACTTACAAAATTGAAGTATGAAACATACCACTAAGTTGAGGTGTCAACCTCTGAGCTACTCACCTCATGTTCCCTTCACAGTGAGTGGTGATACAGTCATTAAAATCCAACACATGATCCATGTGATCGAACAGTGGGGTCTGGTTTTGGATGGAATAAATAAATCATCCTGATGTTTATGAGAGCTTGTGCAAGTCAAATGATACAAATGGCTGTTGCAAACCACTTCCTTTATCTGCATGACAATGAATGAGACTGGGGGCTCGGAGCTGGCATGTCACAATCGTTGAGAAAGAAGGATGCATGCCACTAGGCTGATAGGAAGGCCACCTTCCAGCAGGGTAATGGAGAGGACTGGACTACAACTGAGTAGCATCACAGATTCTTCCTGTGTTCTGCTGTTCTTTATGTCAGGAATGGTCCAAGATCTGAGCAGCACAAAACTCTGTTTAGCTGGTTTTACACCCTTTTTGGCTTGATCTCTGAACATTTCAGTCATTTCACTCTGCAACTAAGGATTTGGTCCTTGCTTCATGAAAAAGCATCTACAAATATGGAAGACAATGTAGACTTGCAACGAGCATGCTAAATGACATTAGGGCAGCGACCTCTTTGGCACAACAGTCTAACCTTACTGCCCCTCACATTCCTATTATGCTACCTAAATTATATCTGTACAGAACAATTATACAAAAAGGATCATTCTTCCTGAAAGTAGCAAAACCAAATTATTTCATTATTGTAAGAAAACTCTTTCAGGTCAGCAGTCTTGAATGTAGTTTATGAACAACGACTCATGTTGATTCTGCTCTTAAGAGAGGTGATCAGAGTTCATTTTGCAAATAATCTTCCAATTTCATCTCCGTAGCGTGCATACTTAGAGGCTTCTTCTGGAACTTGAGCTCACCAGTAGACTGAGTTTAAGCCTCAGCATTTATTTTTAAGGCTTTCAGCTGTATCCTTTCATCACTGTCTTCACCATTTGAGATGGGACTCATTTCTTGAATATTCAAGAGATCTCCGGTACTGCAAGTCTTCTCTGTGTTACTGGCACTCATTCTCAGGGCTCTTCTCGGAAGGTCTTGCTTTCTCGAGCTAATCTTTTGTAGTTTAAAAGGGAGCTTGTTTTTCTCTCCTGCAATATCAATACAGTCAAGTGAACAAACCTTTTCTCTTCTGGTTTTGTTATTATCAACAGGACTATTCAAAGAAGATGACAGAGACAGGTTTTCTTCTTGCTCTTTAACACTGTAAGGAGGAGTGGGGACTTCAAATGTAGCATGAAACTGAGAATAATCGACACGGAAAAAGCCATCTTCCAGGGACATTACCGGGAGGAATCTGTGACCCCAAAGAACTTCATCTTCTGTATACGAGGTCCTAGCTTGACACGTCATTCCTGTGGAAACAGAGACGAGCATAACATTGCAACATGAGCAAGTAGAACAGTGATGATCCTTAAGACAGGAGTCACAAAAGGGTGTTGTACTCCTCTATATGCCATACTCAAGGACTGGCAGGGTGTGTCTCTTCTTGGATGTATCGGCCATTTTGGGCATCAGTAATGCAGAGCCTTGTGGCAAAGGGAGGTCTCCTATAGCCTGGAAGAGGCCACTGAAGGTTGGTAGCCTATGGCAGGATATTCTGGAGCATGCAGGAGCCTGCAAGGATCGACAACTGCCTTGCTAAAAATACCAAGACTGAAGACAAAGACTAAAAATTAGGGCATGCATATTACTCTAAATCTTACCGGTAGTCTCAACAATTCCTTCAAGGATGACAACTATTTCAAACTGCTCGCTTCTTAGTGATCTTTGTGAGAGACAAAAAAAGGGGCTCTTTGAGTTAATTTCATGGCAGATGGTTAATGGGGAAACTAAAAACAGCTGGTCAGCTCCAGTTCCAAATCCAACATCCAGTTCACACTGGTCTAGCGGCAGAAATTCCCCCTCCGGTGTCTGTCGGGACTGAAGATAAAAAGATGGTTCAGTAAACACTGTGTGAAGCAAAACACAAGAAGCGATGCAATGAAGTTTAAACCTGCCTCTTTCATAACATTGTTATTTCTGTGTTAGGTCATGATATGGAGATGTAACTAGTGCTAAATACTGTGAAGGTAATATATATGAACTATTTTGACATTTCTTGTCATACCTGTAGACCTCATCATCATCTACAAACTTTATTATGACATATGCATATTTTACAAATCACTGACAAAAATAGCAGGTACCACACTAAATGCCCTATGACAGATACTTGCTATGAACGTCTTGCAGCAATAGTTCCCATTAGTGAGAACAAAATCAACAAGCCAGGCGCATTTTAATCCATTGTCTGAATTCCCTTTACATTATTTTCATATGTTACTAATTTTGGTTTGCAGAGACTGTGATGTTCTCAGGACTCAAAGAACTTTAAGGTAAGCATCATAGTAATTGTAAAGCACGTCTGGTAAGCCACATTTCCACAAAACCACCTGAATCACTATTAATGATGCTATCATCCCTTCCCGATTTGTATGTACCACCTAGTGTATGGTATTTCTTACAGACATTATTAAGCTAAGTGCCCCTTTTGTGTTTGCATCATTTCACAGGTCCATTAAAAATACTGATATGTTAGCTTTTTTTTCCTAGCTCCCTAAAATTTTCCTGGTAGTCAAAATATAACTGAAAATGTACATCAGTTGACCAGGCAGATCCTCAACTGATTGCTTTGAAGGTCTCTGGTAGAAATTGCCTGTTAAAATTAATGGTTCGCAGAGCCTATTTAAAATCTTGTTTAAAATCCTTTCTGTTTATTGCTCGATTAGAAAGTACATAACTCTTTGCGAAGCTTATTATTGATCATAAATAATAGATAATTACATAGTTAATAAATAGTTCTAACTGTGTTGTGTTAGCATTGACAAATGTATTGGTTCCATTGCTTGGAAGCTCCGTCCATTAGTCACAGGGAACAAGCTGAAACTAGCAGTTTTGCTGTTGACTTAGATCTGATTGGTTTTCTTCAAAGGAAGTTTCTGCCTTTAAAAAAAAATCCCTAAGGAACTACTGTACTTTCAGATTGTCTCTCTGCTTCACTTCTATCTTAAAAATGCTAGTTATCTAACTGCCTGGCATTTACTGTGATTACATAACCAGTTAGGTAGCTGCTGGAGTACTGCTCCTTATTAAATACAATGCATTATTTCATTTATGTGCTATGTGCCTGTTTTTCTGCTCAGAAAAAAAAAAAAATCTTCCCATCTAAATAACCATGTTCTCCCTTAGACAAGAGACAGTTTCTCCACGACTGATGAGGACAGGAAAAATGTCAGCTGACTGCTTGTAAAAATGTTCTCAAGTGTTCTGAAAGGTAAAAGAGAGTGCTAGAAAATAAAAGGGATCAAACCCACTGCTATTTAGTAATCATGACACTCTATTTAAATGCAAAGGTGTAATCAAAGTACTGCAAAAATATCCCTCCCCTTTTCCTGAGGGAACCAGCAGAACCAAGCTGCAGACTATGCCACTGCCTTGTTGCCTGGCTACTGTTCAGCAGGTGCACAAATCAGTTGGCAATGTATGATCTTTGCTCCAAGGTAACAAGGCTCAACATGACCTCTATGAACTCAAATTTTCCAAAAGTTTTATCAAATACAATTACATAGCCAAGGATGTGCATATTTGCACAAATCACTGCCTGAATGTCTTAAGAACTGTTTCATCTACAAACCATTTTTCTCTGGGGAAGAGTCTTCGATCAAATCCACTCAATAGTAAAGAAATCCAGCGAGGATGATTAGAGGTAACAGATCTGGGAGAAAGCAGAAGGTTGTGTTTGAGGTATTCAGCATCTACACACAGGACTGATTTATGCAGGGCGTGGAGAATTTTAAAAAGAAACGTATTTGTTCAATAAAAAGGAATGACCCTAAACAAAGATAGTTTAATAGCCCTAACATGTTAAGACTTGTAGCCATCGATCTTTTTTGCATATAGTTTTACTCAAAGGAGCACAGAAGAGGGCACAGGACTATAAACTGCCAGCAGTATGTTTGGAAGGAACACTCGTGATTCTTTATTTTGACCTGCCACATAACACAAAGCCATATAACTTTCACAGATTAACACATGCTTGAACCAAGGCACAATCATTTAGAAATGCCCTAGCTTTCATTTTTAATGTGGCCAGAGATGGAGAATCCAAAGATCCAGATGAGTTGCTCCAAAGGTTAGTTGCCTCACAGCTATGAAAAAAACCCACCTCCTTAGGTATCTGGATTTTTTCACCTGTAATTTTCTGCCACTGGATTTTTGTTTTATTTCTTTATACAAGGCAGATTTCCATCGCATCATAGCCTTAGTCTGTTTTTGTGTTTGACCAAACATTTTACGCCCTTTGATTCTTCACTCCTGTCCTTCATTCATTCTTGACACTTTTCTAAACCCTGTTGTTTATGCACATCCTTCTTTAAGTGGACACGATGTAGTTATACTATTATAATAATATACTCCTTATAATAAAGCTGAGCTTTTTCAAACCAAAGAAGAGAAAGCTTAGAGGGGGATCTAATAGCAACCTTCCAAAACCTAAGAGGAATGTAATTAATAAGATGGAGCCAGGCTCTTCACAGCAGGAGCAAGTGAGACAACAGGCATAAGAATAAACAAAAGAAGTTCACACTGGATTTAAGAAAAACTCCTCAACCATTTGGACAGTTAAGCAGTGGAAGAGCTTGCCCAGCAAGGCTGTGCAGTCTCTCATCTTAGATGATTCCAAAATGAGACTGGATAAATCCCTGAGCAGCCTGGGCTGACCTCCTAGCTCACCCTGCTTTGAGCAGGAGGTGGACTGGAGGTCCCTTCTAATCTGAATGATTCTGTGATTTTAAGAAACTTATCGTTTGCACTCTGTGCATGTGCCCTGCTTATCGAGTGATTGAGATCACAGTATAATTGGTCTTCTCTCTTATTTGCGATGCCTATCGTCTGCTTTTTCCTGCTTCTAGAACACTCAGTGTAAATTAGAAAGACTCAGGTTTCAGAAAATGTTTTTGCTGAAACAAACACACTTAGTCTTGTAACTCTGTTTTCTAACTCTCTACTACTGGGTCCAAAAAGGGCCCTAAACTTCTCTGTGCCATCACTATGCCACGTTGCTAGGCAGTCCCTTGGACCAAAAAAAGAGCCAGCACTGTGTGGCAGCACCAATGTAATCTACTGAATATCCTAGGGCATGTATCATGCTAGTAGTAAATGCCACTCAGACAGACTTACATTGGGGTGCTTTCTTTACAAAGGTAAATCCTCGCGGCTCCATTGGTCCCACTGAAACACTATGTTCAGTACTAAATACGGCTCCTATCTCAAGAGGGAAAGTGTGATACGCATATTCCTTCACATTGTTTCACTGTGACACAAGTAAAAACATCTAGCTATGTAATCGGAGGCAGAAGTGTGGCAAGATCAGCTGTCAGCAGCACTGCACAAAGCACAGCTGAAAGCACAAATCACAGAAAGGCAGGACTTGCTAAAGCCGTAGGGTTTGTGAGTTACGTCACATTCACCGTCAGTTTACAGGACACACAAAGGAAGCTACTGCAAAGCAGCTGATGGAAATTCCCATGCTGCTGGAACAGCCGGTGTGACTGCTGGAACAGCATGTCCAGTTCGAGGGGGCACCTCAACAAACTCATGAGCGTTTAGAAAGAGACCCGGGAACTAATAAGGGGCTAGAAAACAATCCTTGTAGTGAGGACTGAGGGTGCAGCTAGTACACAAACATTCACTTTCAAATGTACCTGTGGCCATAGCTTAGCTTTGCCAAAGGTCACAAAGCTGCTTGAAGATAGGTCACGGGCATGGTGATAATGTGTAAGAAATCAAGGATCACTCAGTGATTCAATGCCTAATCTATGAAACAGCTATTGTAAGATGAATCAATCAAGCAGGTCCATCAAATGTCCTTATGTTTTCCATATATACCAGCATTGTGTAGCAATAGAATTATTAGCACCAGGCTGTGTGTTCAGTGTCTTATTTCAAAAGACATTTACAGCGAATTACTATCATTGTAAAATCACAACTGTGATGCTGCTCCTGTTCCACTTTGACTTGCATTCCATCTTGGATGATGACCAGAAATAAATACTTTAGAGGAGGCTTTCTGCTTATTTTTAATGCTAAAGATCAGCAAAAATAATGGATTATTCTGGCTTTCTGATTCCTACAAAAATTGCTCCATTATAATTCTGGGCAGTTTGTTTCCGTATACTTATCCAACCTCTTTTTCAATCTTAGCAGATCTCCATTTTAAAAGGTATTCTATGACAAGAAAAATTAACAGCTAAGTCAAGCATTCTGCACAAAACAGGAAAAACAGCCCTTCACATTTACTACTGACCTGTCATCTACTGTATCAGGCTTGTTTCTGCAGATTATTAAAATGGCCAAACAGTTGTTCCAAAAAGAGGATTACCATAGAGAATATGGAACATTTATGACATTCATATTCTGAAATTAACATAATCACTGGGATTCAGCTGCTGATGCTCCCCATTAAGCATGCTCCCATGACAAGACACAGCTGCTGAAAGCTGTTATGTTGCTTCCTCGGCATGCTACACGACCACACACAGTACTTTCCTTCCATTCTGCTTTTGTCCAGCGTATCTGAGGACTTCTGTGGCTGCTGAACTGTACTATCTACTTTATTTTCTTTATTTTTTTGGTTGTGATCTCCTTTGATTTCCAGTTCTTTTTTGCATTCTGAATTACACTGATTATTGTCTGTGCTTCATAAATGGCTATTGGTGACAATTAAAGGGCTTTTCCACTCAAGCTCATGCATAGTCCCTCTGCAATGCTGGAAGGCCGCTGGCAGGACCCGTGGGGTAAGGAACTGCAAGTTATAGCTCCCCAAGTTCCCCCAAGGGAAAAGGGGGGTCAAGGCTGATCTTTGTCCTGAGCGAGCACCGGGCCTAATTCAATGTCACCCCAAAACAGGTACAATCAATTCCTTATTCCCAGCCATCACCTGTGAAGGGGCAGGGCATGCCTTGATATCCCTCCCTGCAGCTACCCTGCATCCTCACACATCCTTCCTGACCAAACTGGCTTCCCGTCAGCCTCACAAACCCCCTGTGATGGGTCTGTCTTCTCCCCTCCACCTGCTTGGCTCTTCCATGGCTCTGGCTATAGGCAGTCACTGCAATTTTTTCTGAAACTCTGTACCACCCCAGCCAAGACCCCTTACCCACAGACCATGGGGCAGGGCAGCTTGGTTGCTCATGGGGCATGTGGTTGCTCTTGACCCACGCGCTCCCAGCATCGCCCACTGCAACCTGGGTGTCCCGTCCTGCCTGCTGCCACGCCGGGCCTCACCTTGATCAGCTTGCAGCGGATCTGGGCAGAAACCATGTGGCTGTTGCGGAGGTTGCCCACGCGGAACATGAGGCAGAGCTTGCCATCCCGCTGCGAGACGACTGCAGCACGGCTGAACATGAGGGTCTCAGCTCGCTTCTTGGGCTGGGACATCTTGATGAACATGCAACCGATGAGGAACGCATCGACGATGGAGCCCAGCAGCGACTGGAAGAGGAAGAGCACGATGCCCTCAGGGCAGCGCTCCGTAATGTAGCGGTGCCCATAGCCAATGGTGGCTTCGGTCTCTATGAAGAAGAGGAAGGCGGAGGGAAAGTTGTACACGTTGGCCACGCACGGACTGTAGGTGTCATCATGAGCCCGGTGCAAGTCACCTCGCAGGTAGGCGATGCCCCACCACATTGAAGCCATGACCAGCCAGGCGACCGTGTAGGTCAGCAGGAAGATGAGCAGGTTCCAGCGCCACTTGAGATCCACCAGCGTGGTGAACAGATCGGAGAGGTAGCGACTGCTCTCGCCGCCCAGGTTGCCGTGTTGCACATTGCAGCGCCCGTTCTTGTCCACGAAGCGCTGCCGCTCTCTGCGGGCACCACTGCCGGCCGGGCCCACCGCCTGGTACTCATCCCCGAACTTCCTGCGCACCGCAGCCATGCCGCCGAGCCCCTCGGTGGGGCACGGGGGATGCACGGATTCCCACGGAGCTGCAGCCAGCCGGCGAGGCTGCGCAGCCAGCGGGAGAGCCGGAGCAGTGGGCGGCAGCGGGGCGGAGCGGAGCTCGCCGGCGGTGGCCGGGGGCTGGCTCGCTGAGGCCCGTGGGGTCTGGTGGTCAGCACGGCGGGGCCCGCAGGGAGCTGGGCGATGAGTGCCGCTCCCGGGCTGGGCAGGGGCTGGCCGCTGTGGGTTGGTCCAAGCCGTTTGCAGCCGGCGCCTCGCTCCTCGCTCTTTCCAAATCTCGTCTCACTGGAGCACCCTGTTAGCGGAGTGAGAATAATGATGGGAGCGGCAGCGAGGCATCCGCTGAGAGGCCGAGCTGCCAGCAGCGCCAGGGATTTTAAAAGGAATTCCTGAAATAGGCCAGCTTTTAAAGGCATGCGAACATGCTAATCCTTAGCCTGCATTTAAAAGAAAATAAGTATTCCAAGCAAACAAGGCCAAGTCTATCACCATTAGACCATAATTATATCTGTGAGTTGCTTTTGTGCTTATGGTCTGACTAGCAGAGAAGCTGTTTGAAAGACAGCTCCCCAGAAGCTTAAGTGATTTTAATGCAGCTCTTTTGTTTTTAATGGACAGAAAAGATCTGAAATCAGGAATGATAATTATTACTTGTATTAGAAGCTCTAATTGAGCTAGGCTTTTTTTGCCCGAAAATATTAATATTTTTAATTTTTTTTCCTAAAAAATAATCAGTATTTGAATGTAATTCTCAGTTATATAAGAACAGCATTATTATTCAGGTCACTTATTTCAACACCTAATTTTCAGCAAATCATTTTCATTACAAAATAGTGGCCTGCAGTTGTTGACATTTTTAGAAAATAGTCTGTAATAACTGGTGATTGTGTGTTGCTTCAGTTTTAGATTGGGAACTGAAAAAACTATTAGTCTGTCCAAAGTTTAATTTCAGTATTTTCAGCATGTGCTAAAGCATAGGCAAGCATTTTTAAGATACTGCACTCCACTGCACAGTATAAGCTTGATTTTTCTATCTTATTCCAATTGTGAGGAATAGTGGTGGCATTTCTTTTGTTGTTCTCTAACTGTGCAACATCTTCCACCAGCCTTTCCACACTCACCTATCTTCTTAAAGGAAAAAACAAACAAACAAACAAACAAAAAACCAAACCTCTCAAATGCCCTCAGCTAATCTTGCAGAATAATCTGCAAGAACTAAACATGTCAGCCTTAGTGGTTTAATGATTCTTAAGACATTATGGATGTAACTCTTCTTTCTCATCCATTCTTTAACTCTTCCTCATTCCTGGTGTGCTACATCGAAAATTAGAATATAAATATATAGAAAGGGGGCAATATTTTGGGTTTTATCTGCTGTCAGTGGCATAAATCTCATTTTAATTAGACTCAGCTTAACTAGATGGAGTTATAAATTATGGGTTACATTCATGGAAGGCCATAGGTACCAAAGTTGAAACTTAAATCTTTAAAAATTCCTGCGTTGGTCACTGCCAGTTCTGGATGCTCTCAGGCTTTTGATGATGAAGCAGCGGTGCTGTGTTTCTGCAAGTGTTCACCCTGGGTAGAAGAGTATGGTTTCAATTCCCTTGAAGATACATCTTCAACTTGCTAGGGAAGTGCACTGTTCAGCAAACTGGCTACTTGCACTGTACAAATCTGGCACTTCTTAGCCTATCCAAACAGTAATATCCTCATTAGGAATTTCTGTTTACCACTACAGGTAGCAGTGTTACTGCTACACGTGGTGGCGAGGCTGTGTTCCAAAACAGCAAGATTACTGTGTAAAGAGTACCTCAGGGTGGGTTTGAAGTTAATTAGCAGAAGACCCATACTGCTTGCTTGTAGATACCATCTTGAGTCATGGGCAAACCTGATGCTCTTTTGTTCAAATGAGGAACACTGGGTATGCCCATCAGGGATGGGCTTCTCCTGCTCCCCCTTCCCAGGTTGCACATACTGATCATGCGGATCCATCCTGACCTTCGACTCTAACAGCTGCCCTTCATAAAGTCGGGTAGAATGTATGAGCCTGGGTCTTCCTGGACAAACTCCTGTTGTTTACTGCCAGGGCTGATGGAATTTGTAGACAAAAGACAAGACTAGCTGTGACGTGCAGAGTTGTGTCTTGGGATAATGTAGATGTGTGCTGGGGGTGGGAGTATACATGACTGACATGCTGGCCTTTCAAAACAGGAGGACTTGTGTTTCTATTGAAAGAGCAAACCAGTTGCTCCCTTGATGCCTGGCCAGCAAACATCCACCACCACGATTTATCCTCAAGTATTTTTGTGCATGCTCCAATTCCACGTCCCCTCGTGGGATGAATTCCCTCATGAAAAAAATCCAGAAAGCCGCTGCTGCGTCCTCCAAGTCTCCCAGCGCCACAGCACAACTGCCAGCTGCTTGCCGGGGGGACTCGGCGGCCTCATCGCCACCGACACTCGCTCCCCGAGGGTGACTTCGGAGAGGGCGGCTCTGGAGCCTGGGACGGGGTGGGCGCAGGGCAGGGGAGCGGCACCGGCCCAGGCCCGGACGGCGCCCTGGAGGCCGTCCCCCGAGAAAGCCGCCACCTCCGTGCTGACAGGCCGGGCCGGGGCTCGCAGCCGCCCTGGACCCCGCCGCGGTCGCCCGCCCAGCCCCGGGCAGGCTGAGGGGGGGGAAGGAGGGAGGGAGGCGGTGCATAAACGGCTCTAGGGGCGCATGAGCGAGGCGCGCAGCGGGCTGCAGGGAGGCGGGCGCCGGGGAGCTGCTCCGCCGGGGCAGGCAGGCACCCAGCACCGCACGGGCCCGCGCTTGGGCCCGCACCCGCAGGTAACGGTCGCCCGGCGGCAGCACTGCTCCCGGAGCGCGGCTCTGTACCTGCGGAGGGGGCCAGGGCGACGCCATTTTGGGGCCGGGCGGGGCCGGGCCGGGCTCTGACGCGGCCTCCGAGGCGCGGGGCCGCCGGGGTTCGTCAGGCGGGCTCCGCCTGAGGGAGAGGGCTCGCAGCGAGCCCACCGGAGTCCTCCGGGCGGCAGAGATGGGGCCGGAGAGGCGCTCACAGAGCTTGGCTTCGTGGCCGGGGAAGCGGGTCTGGAGCTGGACCGCTGCTCGCCCGGCGGGTGTGCGGGGAGTCCAGATGGGCGCAGCCTCGCTCCACACCTGTGAGCCCCGGCTGGGCCGTGAGGAGAGTCGGCCGGGCTAGGCTCGCCGGCGGCAGTCATCGCTGCCCGAGCTCGGGGGAGCGGTGCCGGGGGAGCTGGCCTGCGTGCCCTCACGTTAGGTAACCCGCCCCCGGTAACTCGCCTGAGGAGCGGCCGGTCCCGAGCGCGGGGTCCGGCTGTGGAAGAGTCCCCGTGGTGCCCGGCGGGAGCCGGCTGCGTGCTCTCCCTGCTTCCTTCAGCCGTCGGAGCAGCCCCTCCGCTCGTGCTGCGGCAGGTGTAGCGCCAGGGGAAGGACCAGTTCAGTCACCCCTGACACTTCGTGCACACAAAGGCACGGCGAAGAGAAAGCCAGTGTCATAGCCACCGGCTCCGAGCATATCAGTGTGCAGGTGCCTCTTCTGCCCTCATCACTTGGGTGATTTCTGGAAAGATGTTAAAATGTCGCTGCTTTCTGAAAGGAGCTCTTTTACTGCTTTGACCGATATATCTGGGTTACAGAAGCTTTGTGTAGGCTGTGAACTGCAGTACCTTTATTTCTAAGGTAATGGGGGCATAACAAAGTATGTTAAGTTTCTGTTTAATCTCTCTGACCCCACATACAGCATCAGTTCAGTTTGTTTAGCCCTTTCCAAGTATTAACAGGCCTCAAACGTTCTGTCTGAGGAACAGCTGGGCAAGGATATGTTTAAAAAATGAAGTATGGCATAGGTTAGATAATTTTAGACAAAAAGGATATTTGAGCAGTTTCATATGACAAAGATGAAAGGGAAGATTCATGACTTTGAGCCCCTCTTGAAAAATATCACTTGCCTGTGGTTGAATTTAGTATCTTGAAGCCAGTGCTGAGTATTGACAGGGAAAATGCCCGTGGCAAATTATTAGGTATGAAATGCTTTTCATTCTTCTGAATGTTCGTTCCAAGCAACCAAGTCTAACGGGGATTTTATAGAGCATGGGAAATGCCTCTAGGGGAAGCCTCCATTTTGACTGCTGTGCCTAATTCATCTTAGTCTAGTGCTCCTGAGTTTGCTGTCAGGTTTTTGAGATGTTAAAACATACATTTACCAGATTCCTGAGTAGGATGCTGTTTGGCTAAGAGTCTGGAAAATAACTCGATTTGCTTAGCTTTTGATGCTAAGTGAGTTTGACTGTGGGAAGAACGCCTTCCTACAAAGACAGAGCATGCAATTGAAGTTCCCTTTCTTGATAACTGGAGAATATTTTAAATACGTGTCAAGTTAGATGGAGTATTAAATGAACCAGAGGGGTTGAATGAATTGTGTATACATTTCTTCTGGCATGAAGTGGAGGGTAGAGGATGGAATATGCTTATTTCTTCAAAACATTATGAAATAGAAATAATCTTGAAAGTTAAATAAATGTGTAGCTTGTGTTACACACTGGAGTATGATCCATAAATTAGAATGAAATTTCAACTGCCTGTGAGCTCAGTGGTTATAGAACTTACATAAAAACACAATATACATTGTTTATTGCATTTTTGCAAAGTCTGAAGTATCCCTCTTTTTTTTTGTGTGTGTGTGCTGTTGTGGCTGTTTCTTTTTCTGCAAGCATGAGCTTGATAAATGTTACAAGCACAAACAAGATTTTAAATGCTGTGGAGGACACAAAGTGTTTTACCTTGGACTATCGATTATAAAAGTGTAGATTCAATTTTGCAGTTTCAAATGAAATATTTCTGGAGTCATTTGCTCTCAAGAGAAATCAGCAATAAAAGCATCTAATGGAATTTTTTGGACAAAGGAGTCAGCCGTATTTGTTGTAGCATCCTTAGTACCCATGACCAAGGCTGATGGAGTGACACTCCCGCTGGCTTTAATGAGTTGCATCTAATCGTAGCGCAGTCTGCATTGGAATGCCAGAACATCTTGTCATGATGGCATCTTCCTGCATGCTCTGTCTGTTGCTGTGCATGCGGTGTTTATCAGCACTTTTAGACATCCATTCTGTAGCATGCTTTTTCTTTTCTTTTTCAGACGGTTACTTAGGCCTTCTAAAACTGTGGCTAGCTTGAGAATAGAATAGGGAAGCATCTGTTCTCTTCAGCATCAGCTCTATCCAAGATATTGTATGGTTATTACGTAACAGTATCTTACCTTCTTGCATGTTATTGCGCACATGGAAGAAAACTGCAGGACTCTGCCTGATTTGGGTTAAACTAAACACTCAAAAGATGTACTAGGAATTTACTATTTTTACATGACCTCCATTTTTTCTCATGTGCTTGAGCTTAGATTTTATCTTTGCTCATTTCAGGACTGCCTCTGAATCGCAGTCCAGAAAGAAGAAACAATCGTGTTGATTTAAGTTGAACATTTGTGTCTATTAAGAACAAAGCCATGCCAGTGCTTTCGGAAGACTCAGGTAACTAATCTGCATGCTTTCAACAGACCAGTGACTGAAACCTTGGTGTATGTTTTTCACACGGGGAAATGAAGACATGTTGCGGTTAAATACAATAGAATTAAGATGGTTCAACTAGATTTCATAGCAGTTACCTGAAAGAATATACAAGGACAGTGGAGTGTGAAATGTGGAATTGAATAAAGTTGTTCAGGTTTCATGAAACGCCTGGTTTTGTAAGAACCCTAGAGTCCCTGAATGTACACAGGTAACCAGGCTCCTATGGACAAACTCAGACCTTTCAGTACAACACGGGCTCCTATGCAAGCCTGTTGAAGATCAGCCCTTACATCGCTGCTGCTTGCTGAGCCCCTTGTTAATATTTTCTGAATAGGTGTTGGTAAGCTTTGTTAGTGTAATTCTTTTTGACTTGTAAAAACAACAACAACAACCAGTGATTCCGTTCTAGGCTTGCTAATAAGCTTCTCCAGCGTGGTACCCTGAGTGAAGTCATGTACGCTAATGATAGCAACTTTTAAAGCAGAAGAAATAAGTTTGAGTCTCCTGGTTCCAAATGCACTCTAAAGTTCAGAGAGAGAATAGCTGGTGCAGCATATTTTAGGAGACTTTTTTTTTTTTTTTTCCCCATCAGCCATGGCCCACCAGAAAAAAAACCTAACATTTATCTGGCCCTGCTCACTGCAAAATTGGGATATTGACAGTTTAAGCACTTCTTAGAAAACTAACCACAAGCTTTGCTTTCAGTGCCGTGTTTTCCAACAAATCTGCACCTGTCATTTCCTCCTCTGGTCAGATCTGACTTCGGAAAAGGTGCCTCCGAGGCAGCAAGGGCAGGGTAGCACTTGTAAACAAGGTTGCTTGGGAAGCAGAGCTGGTGGCTATGCAACAAAAGAGGTGGTTCAGTCATCTTGCAAGTCTGCTGCAACACTGTAATAACTCAAAAGTTTGTTAGACCGGGAGCTGTTACAGAAACAAGGGGAAATTACATAGAGGGGGAAAACCTCAAAAGTATTGGCTTTAAAAAGTATATTGCTTTGGTAGCTTTTACCTTAATATGATATATGTTATATCCCAAGCTGTATTTGCTGCTTAAGAAGGAAGCATTAAAAAATGACTGGAAGGTAAGCACAAAGCTATGTGCAAACTTAGTAATAATCAAGATTGTACCCAAGTAAACGTAGTTGACATTAAGTCTGTGATAGAAGGTCCTGTGAGACATGCTATCTTCAAAACTTTTTTTCTGTCCTGAATTTAAATTTAGGTTTACATGAAACTTTGGCCCTTTTGACATCTCAGCTAAGACCCGATTCAAATCATAAAGAGGAAATGGGATTCCTTAAGGATGTCTTCAGTGAAAAGAGTCTCAGCTACCTGATGAAGGTAAAAGCTTATCAATTTACATTTTCCTTACAGGTTATTTATTCTCTGTTCCTTTGGTTTATCAACCATTTACTTTGCCAAAGGTAATTTGTTATTGTGTAGAATTCTATACTGACCAGAGCACAAACATGAAGAACGTTCAGTGAAAATCGAGATACTTTGTTCAAACAAAACCATTTCTGCCTGGTATTGGGTGGTCATGTTGAATTGTGTGATTGGAATCAGATTGGAAGGGCTGTTCTCAAGGTTTGGTTGATAGCTAGTTACATTGAGAACACTTTCTAGGTTACTCAATATGATTGCTTTTTAGCTATTGGGCACTGCACCTGCGTTTTGGCAGTGCGAAATGACTTCATTTTTCTTTTGTGTTGCTGAAGCCTTAACAGATTTTTCTGGCTGTCTGTGAACCTAGGATTAGCAAAAACAAAACTAAAATACTCCCAGACAAAAAGAAAAAAAAACAAGAGAGGATATTTTTCTGATGCTTATCTCAGAAAAGTTATGCATAAAATATATAAAATATTCCATGTATATTTAGGAAGTTTTGTATCTTTCTGTGGTAATATACCTGAATAATATTTTTCAGATTCATGAAAAACTCCGTCATTATGAAAGACAGAGTCCAACTCCTGTTTTACATAGTGCAGCAGGATTAGTTGAAGATGTGAGTAAAAATTCTTGTCTCCTTCCCCCCCCAATTCTTCTTTAAGCCTACTCTTCTAAAAAATTAAAGCAATTGTGCTATGTGTGTATCTATTTCTCCTCTTCCCCAATTCTCCTGGAAATCTATTGGCAAGTTTTACTCATAACTGATCAAGGAAATGAAACCTCAAAAATATGTCATTATATGTACAGTGAAGACAGACACAGACAGGTAGAGTATAGGGATGTTATTAATGGTCTTCTTAAGGGAGAGGCAGCAAGAAGCATTCAGTTCTTTCTTGACGCTAGAGTATTCCACTTAGCAGTTCAGTTTTAAGGAGATAAATCCATTGCAGTTGAGGTTGCATTGCTATCCGCAGAACAACGCTGCATCTTAGATTTGTTTGTGATGTGCCACATGCCTGAAAAAGTGAAAATCATGCTGCCTTTAACAGCTTTTTACAAGTAGCTTGTGCCTGTTTCTTCCCGAAGTGTCACAAAGGGCAAATTCCTCAAATTCCTTGCTTTGCAAAGCCAGGAGACCCTGTTGCCCCATCTAACCCTGCAGCATGCCACCACTCCCCAAAAAGTTTTGACACTGCTGCCTGTAAAAACTATTAAAAAAAAAAACTGTCATCTGAACAGCAGAAGAGAGAAGTTTCTTAGAGGACTGTGGGACTTCCCCATCTGGAATCTTTCACAGGGAAAGGAGTTCTCTCCTGCTTCCCTTGCTTCTACACTCCTCCTCCCTGCCCCTTCTCTCCCCTCCCATACAAGCAGCCTAGTGCAAAAGTGCTTCCATTGTTTCTCTAATTTTTTTGGTTTGTTTGTTTGGAAGGCTTGGAACTCCAGGGTATATTTTGGTATCCAGGCTTTGCAGGGGTATGAGGAAACTTCTACTGTGTGATGCACACAGGTAATGCTGCCTGGTTACAAATGGTGTTAAACTGCTCTATCACAGTGCCAACATAGGAGTGCATACCGCTTACGGATTCCGAACTTATAGAATTATGGGCACCTCTTCTTTTGAAGTTTCTCGTTTTTGTTTTAAAGGTAATAGAAGAATTGCAGACTGCACCAGTGAATAATGAAGAAAAAGAACTACTTCAGCTGTTGTCAACACCACACCTCAGGGTAAAAAAACACACTGGAGACCTTAGTTAAATTCCTTTGCATAACTCCAACAGCATTCTGTACAGGAAAAGTTACATTGGAGAGTCCTTAAGAAAAATCGAAAGCCTCCTACCAACTGTAGTTCTGTTCCACTGATTTCCTGCCACAGGCTTTAGAATGCGAAGGGGATTGAGAAGACACAGTGTAGGTCTTTTCTGTGTAATGCGCCATGTCTTCTTCCCTCACCTCCTTATTATTTCTAGGGGGAGCAGAAAAGGACACCATTTATCAACCTTTTGTTTTCCATAGTTCACTTCTATTCTGTAGGTATATTAGTCAGAGATTTCTTAATGCCTGGATTTACTTGATATACCAACATATACCGACATGTAATCTACATGGTGGATAAGATAATCACTGTAAAAGAGTCTCTGACTTACCTCTTTTTCTGAATTAGATAGACATAATGAGACAAGCGCGTAGACTAAGTGAAAAGAATAACTGACAGTGAAAAGCATGGATCAGTCTGTGAGTTAGTTCCTACCTTTAAAAGTGCAGGAGAAGGAAAAGGAAACATCCTGTATTCTTCCACTATGTATGTTGGTGCCCTTTGACAGTAAACTAGCTTATGATCTCTTTTTATTAATGTAAGCAGAGTTTAACACTAGATACAGGCCTTTTTCAGTATTGAAGCCAGAAGACCAATAAGAAATCACTTATACCTGCTAAAGGACTTCTGTGTAGGATTTTCCCAAAATTAGCTTTTGTGGGGGTGTTGTTCTTTGTATGTTTTGTTTGGTTTTGTTTGCTATAATGTCTAAAACATGAGAACTGGGAGCTGTGATATTACTCCATTGTGTTACTGTTTCTTATTTTCTTTACACAGGCAATGCTTGTAGTACATGACACTGTAGCACAAAAGAACTTTGACCCAGTCCTTCCACCTCTGCCTGATAATTTTGATGATGATTTTGATGAAGAATCGGTGAAAATTGTTCGTCTAGTGAAAAATAAAGAACCCTTGGTATGTATAAGATAATCCATGTCTAGTCATAAAATTCTGTAGTGCAAAAGACTTACAGTTGTAAGTACAGAGGAGGTACGTGAAGGTGTCGTCAGGGAGTCTGCAAAAAGTAAGAGTGTTCTGAACCTAGTAGAATAGCATAAGAAGACTTTGGTAAATGCACCTTCACAATTTTGCATGAGACACTTTATAGGTATGTGTTCATAACGTGACTTTGCAGGGAATATGACCTCTGAGGAAGCTGTATATGTTGAAATAATTATGCTTATTATACACATTAATTCTTTTCTTATTGTAGCTAACATACAATGAATGAATACTTCCTTCATTTACATGAATGTCAGTGATGTATGATAGGCATATGTTTGATAGCTATGTGTAAACAGTGTATTGACAAGATACTAATTTTATACAAATGGAAATGGAAGAATTGATTTCATAAGAAAAAATAATTGCACTGGGGAAGAGATCTGCTAAAGTGCTTTTTGGAACTGTACATGACAGCAGGTAGTAGAAGAGAGCAGGGACTTAATTCCTGGTTAAAGTTTTATATCACCAACGAGCTGGGGGGGGGAGGGGGAATGGGACAGGACAGAAATTACTTGGTTTTCCTTGCTTTTATGTATAAAAGGGCTGGCTGTTCTTATATAAAGATTTAGAAGACACAGAAAAAGCTCATTGCAAGGTACTGTTTTGCACGCTTAAGTGACTGATCACCACCATAATGTAGGTGAGGTGTAAGTACTCATAGTGGTCAGAAAGAGAGGGTGCAATCATGTGACATGGGCGCTGGCAAAAGTTTAATAGTGGTGAAAATTCTCAAGGAGGAAGAAAAAAATATATAGAGCAAATGAATTGCGGTTTAGAAGACATACTAGCTTACACGTTATTTCATTGCTTAGTGTATCCTAAAGAAATTTCTTATGATGGTTTCTTTTTTTGGGGGGGGTTATGTTTTATTTCAGGGAGCTACCATCAGAAGAGATGAGCACACAGGGGCTGTGATTGTAGCAAGGATCATGAGAGGAGGTGCAGCTGATCGCAGTGGTAAATTTCTGAAGAAGGGGGATTTAAAATAGCGTTTGTAAACCGCTTTAAAATTTCCAGAATTATGCACACACACATGCACTATATAAACATACCTAGAGCAATAACGTCTAACTAAATCTGGTGGTTGTTCACTAGCAAAACCAGCTGTTTTGACATGAGTGTTTGAAGTATGTGTAGACTATTTTGTGAAAAAGATACAGCTTACCTAACTCTTAATAGGCAACTGTTAAATGTCAAGTCTGAACTAGTATGTGGGCTCTCTGCGTAGTCAGTGGAGGGAGGTGGACATTGCTGGAGAACGAATCATCCCAGCAAGCCTTAGAATGGGATTCCACTGCTGGAATTGCCTTTCTTTCCCATTGACTGCAAGAGGAGCCTGCGTGGTAAGCTCACTTGACAACCTGAATTTCAGGTGTCTAGTGGCAGGAGAGCTTTCCCCTGCATAGGCTATCGTTCAGCATGCTTTCAGATTCTGCAGGGTTAATTCATGCAGTATTTGACCTTTTGTTTTCTAGAAGGTGCCCATCCAGATTTTATTAAATAAGCTGAATTGGCCTTATGTATGATTTATAGAATCCCAAGCCTCATGCACTTCTTTAATATATAAGTAATACGATCCCAAAATTAATGAATTACTGTAATGAAAAAATATTAGGTAATTACAGCTTTTTTTCTTGACTGTTACCATTTTTCATATTAGCATAATCTGATAAATGTCATGTGAAATGACTAGAGCATGTGCTTAGTATTTCTGTATTTCATCAGTAATCTATTATTTTAATTAGATACAGTTTTGTCTAAAATAGCCACTAGGAAAAATGACAGCAGAGGTGGGAGAAGTAGGTTTAAGACTCAGAAGAAATGGAAGAAAAAAAAATGGTTTTACTTTTAATCTTACATCTTGGTATGCTTGGTATTTTCAATGTATCATGAGTTGTTTTCTGTTGGCTTTAGTGACAAAGTCTTTTATGTCACTAAACAGTAGTTATACTGTACACAAGTGCAATGTTTCACACTTAACTGGATAAACAAGCCTAAAACTCATAAAGGCCTTTTCATGGCTTTAAAAAAAAAGTAAAGTAAAAATAGTCCAATAGTCTTTCTGGGATGTTTTGGTGTCAGCTTGTCAGTTGACAGCCATGTTACTCCTGCCTTTATAGTCAGCAGCGTGTCTCCTGACCTTACAGGATTTGATCATTCTTAGGAAACTATTCCAGTTTTGCATTCTTAGTGCTGATCCAAATATAGAAGCAGTGGTTTTTCCAAAGTATCTTGCCACATGTGCTCTATCTCCACGCTGGTCTCCTGTGTGACTGTGGTGCATGGAAAAAAAAAAATTGCCATGTGGGTTAAGAGCAGGAGACTTCAGAGCACGTTGCCAACAGAAGCACTTGGCTGTAGTAGGAAATCCACTAAGTTGAGGGGAGGAAGAGAGGGAGGTACGTGCTATTAATGTAGGTCAGACATCAGAGGAATGGTGCTGTCCAGTCTGTAGACTTATTTTAATTTACTTACCTTTTCAGGTCTTGTCCATGTTGGAGATGAACTGAGAGAAGTCAATGGTATTGCTGTGCTTCACAAACGACCAGAAGAAATAAGTCAGATTTTGGTCTGCACTGGTTTTTGTTTCAAGATCTTTTCTGTTGGGTGATCTAGTAATTACAATAGATGATGAAATTTAACCGTGAGTTTAAGATGTATGTATAGAACTAAAAGATGGAATCCCTGCTTGTCTTTGCATAAGAGTTTTTCTTCTCACCGTGGATTATTTAGTCCTCTCCTTTTGACTTCAGAAACTTCCATGGAACTGAATCGGTACCAAGTAAGATACAAATATAAAGTTACATGTTGCTTTATCAAGAAAGTCCCTTTCATGCTTTGTGTATGACAAGCAAATTGCAAATTAAAAGTGTATTCCTAATAGCGAAGCAGTGTATTCATAATATGGTATGTCAGGAATCTGAAGAAAGTCAGTTGTGTGTCCATTAGAGCTGTCAGTCTGTTCTTTACTACCAGATTTCTTGAGGCATTAGCAAATTCTTGCTTCAAGCTTCTCTAACCCACAAGTCTTGTGAGCTCTTTCTAAACCACGGTATCTGTGGTCAGCCTGTTATGTTGCAGAAAATGTCATTGCTCTTGCTCTTACTTGTCTCTGACTCCCCTCTTGTGGCTTGGTTCCCCCTTGTCTTGTGTCAAGTGGGGTTAGTGACACAGTAAGAGGAAAAGCAGCCCTAAGAGACAGAAGTATCTGGCATCGGTTCCATCACCTAATTTTAATTTTGATCAAAATTATACTGAATAAGGAGAATGACTGCTTTTGACTTAGGTGGGAAAAATCAAACCCATTCTTTGAAATATTGTATGAAGTTTATTTGTGGGGACCCTGGGATGGTATTCATCTGTCCTGTTTTAAATGCCTGCAATGTAATAATTTCCTTTTCATGGTTTACTTCTGAGGAAGAACCACGAATGGTTATCCAAGCTAATTGTCCAGCTTTCCTTTTTAATCTGTGCTGAATAACAGGCTCCCTCTAGGACACAGTTCATCTCATACAAAGGAATGTATCTAAAAATAGATCAGATAAACCTATTCTAAATTTCTAAGCACTGAGCAGCACTTTTTAATTCAGTGTAACTAATAAATGAAATTTGTTAGCAAAGATACTCAGAGTGAATGTAGATGTTTACTTTGTAGATGTTCATATTTGCACCCTAACCAGTTAGCAAGAAGAGCTGCTCTCTGGGAAAACAACAATATTTTTAAATGGAGCACTTTAAGATGTTTAGGCTGCAAAAACTTCAGTGGCTTTAAGTTTCATACTAACTTAAGTTTTTAATGTTTTGTGAACTGTAATCCAGTAATTAATGTGGTTGCTAAAAGGAAATGAAAGAATTTTAATGCAAGTCTTACTATGTTCTAGCCAAGGAGTGATTGTTGGTGTCTCCATAAGGAAGACACTGTTGTGGAAGATTCGTGGAACATCATGATAGTCTCTATAATGAAGTTAAATAGTGGATTAACTTTGTCTATTAAAGTTCTGAGACAAATAGGCCGATACTAGCTCCTAAATTGGAACTTGAGTAGTCTGCATTGTGTCCTTACCCTGCTCTCAAAGTAAAAAAAAAAAAATATATTTCTCTTTTTCTCAGGCTCAGTCTCAGGGATCAATAACATTAAAAATAATTCCAGCCATCAAAGAAGAAGATCGTCTAAAAGACAGCAAGGTATGAAAATTATGAAATACCGAAGCACAATCTTCATACTTGCATTTGCAGAGATGCCAGTATTTTCTAAGATTCCTGCCAATTCAATGAGGAGCATCACAGAATTAGACCTGTAAGCTAACTAAAAAGATAGCAGAGCACTTTCTTGACATAAAACATAGTGCCATCTTATTCAGTATAATTATTTGGATGACTTCTGTCTTCTTTATCTTGGCACATGTTCGTTCATGGCATTTCTGAAATCTAGCCTCTTCTTTTGGTTCACATAATTAAAACTGGTGTTCCTGCCAGTCTCCTCTTACCATGACAGCTGTTATCTGTCCATTATCTCTGGGCATTTTGCCACTCACTTGAGTCAAAACAGGTCTACCCTCGAACAGAGCTGCATTCAGCATTTGACCACATTAGGCCATCGCGAACTTCAGCACACCACTCTCAGTGCTTCGTTTGGCCTCCCTGATTAGCCATGACTTGCTGTCCAGCCGGTCCCGTTTAGGATTCCTCTATCAACCTCTGTTTCTGCTTCCCAGCTCTTAACTGATGAATTCTTACTTGAAGCACCTCAAATTACTTTTAAAAGTGGTTCAGCTGTAATACGTTAACTAGCAGCAAGATACAAATCAAAAGTTGAATAGTAGATTTTGAGGCATTCAAGGAACATTATAAAGATAGCCTTTATAATAAGGCTACTTTGCCATAAATCCCTCTTCGTTTTCTCTCTCCCCTTAATTTTTTCCTGTTTGTTGCATTTTGTACTTATGTAGACTGTGAACTGTGCTCACTTAGGACTTTGGCTGTTGAGTCCCATGTTCCACATGGGACCAATACATAATGACCAGGTAGATGCTTGAAAGTTGATTTTTCTGCATAGGTGAGTAAGTCAAAACACAGGTGCCATTTGCTAGGATTCAATATTTTTGAGTAGCACAAAGCATAAAGGAGATTGAGAGTATATATTTTTCTAGTTAACGATGTAAGCATTAGGAAAGTGCCTTGTAACCGTAGTTTGACATTCCAAATAGGACAAGAAGAAAGGATGTGTTACTTTCTTTTGAAGGTGTTTATGAGGGCCCTTTTCTGCTATAATCCCAAAGAAGACAGAGCTATTCCCTGCCAAGAGGCTGGTCTGCCGTTTAAGAGACGACACATCCTAGAAGTTGTAAGCCAAGATGATCCTACATGGTGGCAAGCAAAGCGTGTTGGAGACACCAACCTCAGAGCAGGCTTGATCCCCTCAAAGCAGTTCCAAGAAAGGTTTGTCAGTGAAGATAACAGGATTTTTTTTTTTAACTAACTGTATAGTGTCACACAGTTTCATGCTGCTTTTGTTCACAGGAAATGAAGGGCAGGATCATGCCAGGGTGAATACCAGAAGTTTAGAGGAAAGTGCTAGAAGGCTCCATCTTCTCCAATTATATAATAAACTTCCTAGCTTTCTTTGGATAGCTTGCGACTGGCTTATGCTTTGTAGCATGAGGACAGAAGCACTTGCTAAACAAACATGTATGAAATGGAACATGGAATATCAGTCTGTTTAACATCTTGGCTTATGGAGACTTGTACTTCCATAGTATGAGGAAATACTGATTTATTCTAACAATTTTGAATTTATGCTTTAAGTAGTTGTTTTAAAACAAAAAACAAACAAAAAACCAGGTGTATCTGGCTCCTAAGAGTGTCTTTACCTTAGACCCAGATATATCATCTAGAGCTAGAAGCTTTCTCTGTTTTCACAGCAAGATATATGTAGCTTCTAAAGCAGCAATATCTCTGATGTCTTGTATTTACAGTACAGTAGTAGATTTACGAAGGAATTTGATTTTGGTCACTGGTTTTATTGTATGATTCTTACTCCAAATTGCTGGGTGTATCTTTTCTGGATTGTAGATGTTGAATCAGAGACGCTTTATATTTTTTCAAGGAAAGTGCCGTATCATTCGTTATTTTCAATGCTACATGTATAACATATACTATAATTTTTTTTATAATTCTGAGCCTAAATGGCTAAAATGTAATTGTTTTCTATTTAGACGATTGACTTATAGAAGAACTATAGGCACTCAGCAGAATCCCAAAACTGTGAAGAAGCCATTATGTAAGTCTGTTCTGTTCCTTAAGTGATGTCTTAGTTGACACCTACTTCTCATGATTTTTTTTTCTGATTTAAATAATGGTGCTTTTAAATATGTTTCATGTAATCTGTCACTGATTGATTTGCATGGATAAAAGCCACCACATGGGAGGATTTAGGTTTGAGCTTTATCCAGGTTTGCTGGTGCCTGGTGTTTTAAAATCATGGCTAACCCTCTCTTCCTGCTCTCAAGCATATGAGGCCTTAGATGTTTTTTTTAGGTGCTTTAAAATCTGTTAGCGTTCACATCTTTCCACAGTTTGAAACTTGCGAGCTGCAAAAATAACCCAATGCATGCTTCTTGAAATTCATGTATTAGTGCATGAAATGACTCTGAGCTCATATGAAAATAAACTGGGTCTTTAAGGAGGACAAAAATCATTTGAGCTGTCAATACAATCTGCATTTCAGGCTACAGGAAGAGTTCAGCTTTACCGGTCCGTTCCTTAGTGTTAAAGAGCTGGTGTTAGGTAGACTTTAAAGTGATTCTTGTTTACGGCTCTGAAGCTTCTGTCAATGAATTATTCACACAAAACCTGCCACTTGTGATGAAAGGCAGGAGGCATTCTGTATTATCCCAGAATATAATGTTACTGTTGCTCTTGGGTACTTCAGCACAGCTATTAATGATATGCAGGAGAGCCACGTGACCGTGTGAAGCCAGACTTTCTGCTAGGAGTGCCAACCTCATGTTGACTAGGAATCTGGAAATTATCCCTCTTCAATGATATAAGCAAGCTTCTGACCCACGATGCTTGGTACATCTCAATGCTACGAAGCAGAGGGAAGATGCTTAACCTGAGTATAACACAGCATTACTCACTTAAATGAAGCTTTTCCGTATTAGTTTCCATTACATTCAATGTTAGGAGGCATGTAATGAGGATTGTTACTTAGGCAGACGTTCTTGAGACTATTAAGCAGATAACTAGTCTTAATACTGAATTATTACTTTTTTTTTACTACTAAATTTTAGGAAAAAAGTCTTTGTTCAATTGATAAGGATACATTACCGCATAATTTTTTTTGAGCTGTAAAAGCCTGATAGGCAAATCAGACTAGAAGAACCTTCCTTACCATTTCCTCTAATTCTAATCATTTGTCAGTCTTTTAATCATATCAACTCTATCTTTCATGCTAACTGCAGATGATCAGTCTTCTGATAAAGGTGGGTACTCTCCTAACTCATTTTCTGTCTGAATGTAAACAACCAATTAATTTTTAAATATTTGGTAAGCCCCCAATAAAAGGGAGTGGTAGATATAGCTTGTTCATACAGCAGTTTCTTCCATACTTGCTATTTAAACTAATTTGATTTAGATTGACTTAGGTAATGATAACTTCCGAATACTACTCCTGATTCAAGAGAAATGACTTGTTCTCTGATACACAGTTCCTGTATGCGCTTACATGTTCTGTAGGCTTCTGAGTGAGGTTTATAGAGCTGCAAGTTAAATGCAGTAGTTTTATCTGGTATTATTAAAGAAATAAAAAAAAGTTTTAGAGCGCCTGTATCAAATTGAACTGTTTTTCTTCACTGTTCATTTGGACTGTTTCCATGTTATTTTATTTATGAGCAACTGTGATGGGCTCATGCAGTTTATGTCACTGTTCCACATGCCTTTCCAAATACCAGGCACACTCTGTTGAATTCTGCATGCTGTTATTTTTTCCACATTACACACATGCTTCTTGAGAGTAATATTCCAAGTATCATATCAGTGTTCCATCAGTTTTGGTGAAAGTGCTAATCATGTTGTATAATTAGCTGACCATGACAGGTATACCCTGACAAAGCCAGGGTGTGAGGCTGGAATGTACCTCCAATAACAGAAAATAGCTCTGATCCTAGCTGTGGATAGGGGGAGTATACTGCTGCTGTTGGCATTGATTGATTACACATCTGCATGCCACTATGCATTAAAAACCAAAGCTCTTTCCCTGGATTGGCACATCGTGTTGAGGTTTAAGCTGTGTACATTTTTGCCTATGGTTGTGCTTGTCCCAGAACTGTATGCCTTCTTCTTAAAATGAAAAGAGTTTTGTGGGTATTGCAGGGCACGGGTACCGCAATCTGAATAAGCAGGTAACCCTCTTTTGGGAAGTGTGAGCAGTTGGAACTGATGTTAAGATTTCAGTATAGTGTTTTGCAGCTAAGTATCATGTTTTTATTTTGCATACTTTTAGGGGCCTTGGGTGTGGTACGGGTTGGGAGGCATTAGCGTTTTTTAACATAAACATGCATATTGTTTTACATTTTTTCGTGTAGGCATGTGTATGATGAAAGCATGGTATCTTTGCCATTTTAGTAAAGAATAACTCAGCAGTGATAATTTAACTTACTCAAAATGAAGATGTTTAGAGCACGTATTTCGGTCATCTGATTTCCCTTCTTCAAGTCAAAATGACTTTGAAAAGTCAGAAGAGGCAACGTTCTTACATAATCAAACATATTTATAATTCATACATTAAAACAGAGTGGTGTTTGTGGAGTATTCTTTTTTACTTAGTCTGAAAAATACACTGTTTAACAGTAGCACTGATCAAACATAATCAAAGCTGAAGAGTATAAATTCTGGAAACCACAAATACCGAGACATAAAATAGTATAATAGTATTGTGTGGTATCAACATAGAGGATATGTATTTTTTTTAAATAGAAAATACTAGCTAAGGCAAATATTTTTTTTTTTGGTGTGTGTGTGTCATTCATATTTGTGTTAGAAAACAGTGTGTGCATAGAATACCAGATATAAAATTTTTTCTTTCCTCACAAACCAGCCAGATGCATACAGCAGGCAGTGTTTAAGATATCTCCTTCCTCTTCTCTCTCCCTCCTCTTCCCTACGCCCTCCCCACCTTCTTTCTTTGCAGAGGACTGTGACTGTGACGGATATTTCAATGGACATTACATAGGTGAGAAACCAAAATCCCCTTCCTCTTCCCTGTAAGAAAAAAAACAAACTATTAAAAAGAAAAACTAGCATCTGAACATTAGAGTTAATTTCACATACATTCATAAACTAGATTCTCTCTTTGCGAAGGCATAATTGGACTTTTGTATAGCTCGAGATGACTTGAGGAGACAGGTTTTAACATAGATTGGGTGCTTGGTTTTTTACCTGATACCCAAATTTGTCATGGATTAGATTAGCGTGTGCAGCGATTTGATCATTAAAAAAAAAATTGTGAGAGTAACTCGTATTCAAAGACAGTAACTTCTAACTGAACAAGCTTGAAAGTTAAGATAAATGAAGACATGGTTTAGTGTTTCTTTCTTACATTTTTTCTCTACAGCTGGCTTACGCAGGAGCTTTAGATTAAGTCGTAAAGAGAAAGAGAACAATCCGAATGAAGCAAAGCAAGCAGATCAGGCAGACGCAGCAGAGTTCCTAACATATGAAGAAGTCACAAAATATCAGCAGCAGCCTGGTGAACAGCGGCGGCTGGTTGTTTTGATTGGTAAGATACAGAATTGGTTTAAAATTTTTAACATACCTCCCTCTTCCCTTTTTCACCTGCACTCCAAGAAGTTTTAGGTTTTTGCTTTTTTGGTTTTTTTTGGTCAGCATTTGTTGTCTTCTTTTAAGTGACGATTGTTTAAAAAAAAAAAAAGAAACTCTCACCAAATCCTTCAAGAAATAATGATGCAGGACTGTTTGTAATTTGACTGATTCACTTTCCATTGGGGTCCACTTCTCACTCAGACATGCATACTTATGCTGTCAGAACGAAAAGGTAGGTGTTAGAGAGAATTATCTAGCAAAATTTTGCAAGTCATTCTAATTTAGCGTGCTTAACAGCTTTGTGCTTAGCCAGTTTCCCAGGATGTCTTAGAAATCAAGTGTATCTTGTAAAACTGACTGCTAGTGTTACAGATTTTCTGACTTACTGCCTGACAAATATTTGTCCAAAAGCTGTCAAGGATTCAATTTGTTCCTGATGATATTCTTCAAAGT
>VXAL01008452.1:164559-184746 GCA_013399475.1 Chauna torquata | reverse complement strand
AAAAAAATATGTACACAGGGGAAAAAAAATGTCAGAACTTTTACAGGATTTTGAGTTGTTGATTAGTATATCTAGTCTGTTCATACAAGCCAGCCCTAGTTATAAAGGAATTGGTGGCTCTGTTGCCTGGGTTTGTGGCTAGTGTTATAATATTGACATTTTTTGTGGTGGATTATTTCCTTAAAAAAGAAAAAAATTAGACATTAAAAATCCATCAATGTTTGTATCCTCCAACAAGACACTTTTGCAATCCAAAGTGTTCAAGTTAACATTGAGGGCATTGTTGATAAAGGACTGTTAGGCAGGTGTTCAGTCAGTTAGCAGTTAAACTCATGTAGGTAATTTTTACTTGAATCTAAACATGCACACAAAAAGAGCAGACATCACTTCTGTGCCAGGTATAGATTTGTAGAATGATCACCAAAGCTTCTCCTACATTAATAACAAATATTAAACAAAGCAACATCAAAGGTAAGGGACACATATAATTGTGTAAGTTTCACAGGAGTGTGGTGACAGTAAAAAGAAACATTCTGAGCCTCTTGCCAAAAGATCAAGCTGCTCTTGTCCTGCATTAGCAGGGAATCTACTGAGCTGTAATGGGAAGGCTTAAAGGAAACAGTTCAATGGGAAGAGTGTCAGAGAAAGGCAGAGATGGAATAATAGAGGTAAAGCAAAAGTGGTCTACCTCTGTGATTTTCTACTAAATGCATCGTTCTTGGTCTACAAGTG
The DNA here is from genome assembly GCA_013399475.1 of Chauna torquata. NCBI lineage: Eukaryota > Metazoa > Chordata > Aves > Anseriformes > Anhimidae > Chauna > Chauna torquata. The sequence goes on along the minus strand of VXAL01008452.1, from coordinate 184,014 downwards.
AGTAATATTACAGCTTTGGTCTTAATATAAATTCAAGGCATGTAAGTGGGGAGGAAAATCATTTTGAGGCTTGATTGATAGTTTTCTGATAGTTTTTCTAGCATATGGCTAGAATTTTCTCATTTCATGTTCATGAAACATCTCCAAGTAGCATCTGAGAATTTCCACTTTCTAACTCTTGCCTATTCTGTCATTTTTAAAACTTGTACTAACTTGAAAACACAGGTAAAATTTTAAATTTCTGAGCAGTTTTATAATAAAGAAGAGTGAAGTTTCAAAGAACAATATGGCAAGAACAGTCTGATTTTTACCTCTACAGTCTACCTGCCTACACATTTTAGGACTAATTCCTGTTTTGTGTAATCCATGTTGTCGGGTACTCACTATTTATCAATGCTGTCGTTCCCCCTCTCCTCCCTCCCTTTCTTTTATGAGTTTTGTGAGTCTCTTTCTTTGTCCAGATGTAAATGATCTGAACAAGTTTAGAACAATCTAAAAACTATGACTGTAGGTATAAGTAGATGTTCTGTTTTATTTTTTTAATTACCAAATCTTAGTGTTAAGAACTTAAAGATATAACAAATGAGAGCCTAAATTACTGTAACAAAACATTCTAGCCAGTATCTTAAAACAAAGAGGAACAAGAGTTTTCAAGCAAAAGGTGAATATCTTGGACTAACTGTGGAACTGTAAATGCAGATAACAAATGAAGTCAGAATTGGTATCTGTTATTGAAAGGAGCACAACTGCATTAAGAAAGGTACTAACAACAAGAAATATAATTGCTTCAAACCTAAATGCAAACTTCAGTATTAAACTTAGTGTAGTAATTAGAACTGGACTGCTAGGGGAACCAATCAGGAATAAACAAAACACGATTTTGTGTTTGAAAAGAGAATAAACATTACTAATATTATGCAGTATTTATTTATCACAAACTCTAAGGGAAGGTGTCTGACTCCATATGATCCATCAAGGGCCTGATTCCACAAACAGCCAGGCATGTTCTCACTTTAACTTCAGAGGCATCATAATAGGACTTCATAGATTTCCTATTTGTATCTTCTAAGATTCAAAGAAAAGGAGTCCAATGTTCCAAACATTTAAATAACAGAAATACTTGAATCTTGCTTCCAGAATAGATGCTGTTTTCCATAGAATATATGCTACTACCAGGTGTAAGAAGTATGCCTCATAATTTTTGTGTCAGGTATAGCATGTTTAGGAGCAAGCTAACTTCTTTTTCGGTCTTATAATTGTAGAGATTGAGTTTAAAACAAAATGATAATGTTTCATTTAAATTTTATGTTAATTAGAATTTGCCAGTGTATAACCACCTTGTCTGAGGTCATGAAAATGTGACTGAAACTAAACAGAAAATACAGTTGTTTGCAAAAGCTGACCTGTCTCCCGTGTCTTGCTTCCACTGTCTTCTAGATACAACCAGGTCAAAGAAAAGTCATGAGAAAGAGGGAGTAGAATACAATTTTGTCTCTAAGCAATCGTTTGAGACAGATGTGCAGCAAAACAAGTGAGTTAATTTTAAAATACTGACATAATGGACTGTATTTAAAAATTATTGCTAATTAAATTCATGTAATATGAATACCAAAATCAGGTGTAAAATTGGAGAAGCCGTTTCTGAAGGGTTCTGCTTTCCAGTAAAAGCTTTTATTCAATTTGGACTGTTAGTGTGAACCCAGAAATCTAGTAAGAGACAATTTAGAAACAACATAGGACTGGTAGGAAGACCAAAGGTTAGAATTTAAGCCTGCATATCATAAGTAGTATGGTTGGTTGGAACTGAATTTAGTGAAAGTAACAGATATTTAGCTGGGCCTACTTTATCCTCTGTTTAATACCATGGGTACCATTGAGGAATTTTATTCATAATTCCACTTTTAAAGTGAGTTGTCAACTAAATCCATGCATATAAGAGACTTTCTGTAAGATCAAGTGTGTTTCCTAGAAGTGCAGATTTTGGCTAGTCTCCCAGAAGATGGAAAAATCAAAGTCCATTTCCTTGCCAGCTTTGTTCTATTTCATGTGAGAAACAACTTCTTTCTTCAATTAGGCTTGAACATCAGTCAACTGAATTAATGCAGCTTCTTCCCCTATTTGTTGATAGTGCTGATTCACTGTTAGTGACATGTGAAGAAGACACTTGCTACTAAGTAGCCAAAGGAAAAAATAATTGGAAAAAGAAACTTTCTTTTTTCCTTGACTTCACTCTTCCCCTGTATTTGACTACTGTGACTTTGGGAAACAACTATCAAATGTTGAAAGTTAAATCTGTGTGGACTGTGTTTAAAAAAAAATGCATTAACTTTTTAGATTTGTGGAACACGGAGAATACAAAGAAAATCTGTATGGCACAAGTGTTGAGGCAATCCGGTCCGTGATGGCCAAAAAGAAGGTTTGTTTGGTGGATGTGGTACCTGAAGTAAGTTCTGCAGTTTGTTTTAAGGAAAGTAAATATTTCTTACTAGGCTTCCAGCCTAAGTAATGAATGTTGTTCACCATTTGTGGCTATTTGCTCTGCAGGGAACAATGATGCTCTCAGAACATGTGTTTCCGATAGGTGGCCTGACTGCTAGCTGAGCAGAACAGGGCTCTTCAGAAAGCAATGCACTGTGTACAGTTCCTAGATGCCCAGATGACACATTACCAGTTCTCACCGTGGGGTTTTACCTTGTTCTAGGAGAAATGTGCATTTCTGTCCTAGCCTGCTGAAGTCCCAGTCCGTGTTTACAGCATGGATGGATTTTTTTTTTTCATTCTTGTTACTGCTCCTGAAACATTACTAGAGTTGTAACCAGTGCCAGTATACATGCTAACGTATAGCATGCTAATCTTTCTTTGAAATTTTGACACAGATCCTGCAACTAAGCCAGGAAAAGACTTCTAATATTACCGCAGATAAATTCCAGCTTTAAAATTTCCAGTGTTTGGCCTGTTACAAGAAGCAAACAGTAACTTGCCTGTCAAACCAATTTTTTGTCCTTTTTTCAGTATCTATTGCTATGTCCTTGTTCCTGGAGTTGCAGTGCAAAGCAAGGTGTGTGCACAGTTGGACAATGCCCTAGGAGGCTCGTGTACTCTTTTAATACCTTACAGGACCCTGACATTAATTTTTCTCTTGAAGAGCAAAAGGTTACTGTGGTCAGACATACAGTACACAGGACTTTCTGCCACAGTGTGTATAAGTGAAACTGTTGAACCCAGCTTGAGCAGATCATGACATTCCATGCAGCAATAAATACAATATGGCATGACAGAAAAAAAAAAAAATCTGTTCACAGGCAGTGAAACACTTGAGGACTCCTGAATTTAAGCCTTATGTTGTCTTTGTGAAGCCTCTCATTCCAGAAAAGAAAAAAAATGTCCTAAAATCTCCTGTGTCAGAAGAAATCTCAGTGCCGTTTGTAAGTATTGTAACCTTAATCTCTACTTTTCAGATATGAAAGAAATATTTGGGCTATTGTATGGAATTGTATTTCTATTGTAGGGAAGAGCTCCTCTCCCTCTTCCATAACAGTGAGCGTCATAGTGGGGCACTAAGTGGGTTCTGTGGACATCCAGCCTGTCAGCTGGAACTTTAAAATGAGATTTTGGACTCCCCTAAAACTTGAATATATAAGTAATGTGAAGCAGAGTGCCCAGCTTCCATGTGGAGCTGTGTACATCACTGAAGGGTGCAGCATGGGAAGATGCTACTGAATTCAGATAAACTACTAATCATTTTATGTTTTTGATGAGCAGCCCCATGAAAGGGCCAGGTTAGCCACCTATTCCTGATGCCTCCGTGGTGACACTCACCCAGGTTGTTAATCAGTCAGGTACACAGATCCACAGCATGTGGATGTCTTACAAGGACCAAACCTAGATCAACTGCAAATTGGTGATGTGTAAATGTGAACAGAAATACTGAGAGCGCATAATGTCATTTCTTTGGGTACCCTGAACTTGAATTTATACATAACAGAACTTGATAAATTTTCATTTAAACCTTTAACATTATTGAACCTAGGGACAGTGGGTCCAGCATTGCTTTTCAGCTTTGAGGAGTATGATTTCCAGATGTTAGGTTAGGCAGGAATTCTAACTTCATTAAATGCAGTGTTAGCATCTTACTTCCCTCTTGTAACATGTTTTTCCTCCCTCCCTAACACCTCTTGCATTTTTGAAACAACCTACGGAATTCCAGCAGTAGCATACCGCTCCTTAATCTCCATTGTAAGATTTTGCACACCCTTTCCCTAATGGTAGCAGCTTGTTTTATTTGTTTCAAAGTAATGATTTAGTCTGCTAGTATACTCAAAAGTGCTCATAAGCAATTAAAGATGCATACTGAAAATTCTGTATCATCTTCTTGTTTTGATCAACAGGATGAAGAACAGCAGGAAATTATTAATTCAGCAGCATTCATTGAGGAGCACTATGGCCATTTAATTGACACTATACTGGTGAAAGAAGATCTCCAGAGTGCATGTAATCAGCTAAAAACTGTGTTAGAGAAGCTAAACAAGGATTCCTTTTGGGTGCCAGTCAGCTGGGTTAGGTCATAGCTTGCTATTATCTGTTTAAAGGAAAAATTGTATATAAAAAAAAATCTTGTAAATATATGGATTAGAAAAGGGAAATATGTCAAATTTGCTTCAAAACTGCCATTCTATCTAGAAAGTAATACATAAAGACTGTATGGAAAAAAATTAAAGTCAGAAGCTGACCCTGCCTTCTTGAATTGGAATCCTGAGTAGCAGCTGTCATTTAAAAGTGCATACTCAGCCTAAACAGATTAGTAAAAAATTGGAGTGACTTTTAGACTGTAAATAGTGCATTTTGTAAGGTAAAAATTCAATGAGGGTCCCACACTTCCAATTTAACTAATGCCAGGACATTAACCAGCTGGAAGGTTCAGCCTTTGGCCACATGTTTTGTGGCATCTGAACAAGGTATGTTTTCCATGAACAAGTCTGCCTACAGAACAAGCGACTTCAGCGAGGTGGGAGGGATATCCTTTGGAGAGTGCTTATACCCTGTCAGTTACTTAAAAGTAATTTCCATTTGGGATCACTGGTTGTAAATCTTTTCCAATTAGGCACAAAAATACTAGACCAGCTATGTAAATTGTATATGTTTTAGCAACTGAGATATGGTTTGTTTGCTTTTTTCTTTTTCTTTTTTTTTTTTTTGAAGGCCAGCCTACACTTCCCAGTACTTCTGGCTGTCTTGCATAGGTTTTAATTAGTCTGCTCATCCATGCCTTATGCCTGCTTTTCCCAGTCTCTTCCTAATGACACAGGACAAATGTTAAGCAACCTGTAAACATACCTGCATGACTAATCCAACTCATAAACCAGAGATGTTCTTTAGTCTATGTGAAAATTGCATATGATGTAAAATAGGGCTTTAAGAAGCTTATTTTCTGCAAGACATCTTTGCAAATGCCACCTGCTGTGCTACCACATGGACAGCAACATAGCAGCTCTGAAAAGGCTGCTAAAAGGAGGAGGCTGAAGTAGCAAGCAGCTGAGCTACAGCACCGAATCATCATTCTTCCAGCACTTACGAATACCTTTGTTCCAAATCAGGTAAAGGCTTCCAGAGCATGCAGTTGGCTACATCAAGTCCTAAGAGGAAAACTTAACTGTTAGAGGACTTTGCAGATACTTCAGGAGGTATGAATATACAGGTTTTTTTTAGGTGGGCGTGACTAAGAAAATGCAGCAAAATTATTCTGGAAGCACCTATACTTTTTAATTATTTGATAAATTTGTGAGTATTGTAAAGGTGTGTGTTAGCTGAAACTTGTTCCTGTTTTCCATTGCCTTTTGAGTTCTACTCTTTCCTGTGTACCATGCCCTTTAACAACACCTTCTCGTGCACCAGTCTCATTCTTTTAACAGTATGGTGTTATTCTTGTTCCAGCGCATTCAGCAAAACTAACAACATTGCTTATTAAAAGCACACTTCTTACATACCAGTGTCACTGAATCTACATTAATAGCAGCCCAAAAGGTTGTGTATCCATCTTCTCCAGACATCTGCCCTTGCAACTGTCATATATCATCCTGCAAGAATAGCACTTTTCACAGTCCGGTAGATCTGTTCTGGCTTGTCAGAGTAGATATGCTGCCAGACCCGTGGCCTCTCCCCAAATGTACAAGGATTCCTTCACATGCTGGTGGCCCATCAGCTCTGCCAGTAAGTTGCTGCAATCTTGGCCCAGCGCAGCCACCAAAGGTGATGTGACTTACAAGAGGCACACTGGCAAATTTTGTGACAGATGTACCTTCATCCTGTGAAAAACTGAGTGTAATATTTTAAAACTATTTAAGTAACAGCATCTCAAACTAAGTAGATTTATGAAAATATCAAATAGGCAGGTTGATCTCACCATAGATTTATATCGCAGGTTATGGTTTTTTGTTTTAGTCTGCAAAACATAAACTTGTTTAGAGAACAGATTTAATTTAAAGAAAAAGAGGTAAGACATTATCAAAGGGTCAGAATTCACTTGAAGTAATGCGACTATCTAACAGCATATTCCAAAGGACTACCAGTAAACAAACAAATTAGGTTTTTTGTTCTATGATCTAACATAGTCTAATAGTGAAATATGCATTAAGAGAAGGCAAGTTAAATGCATAGGTACAGTTGAAGTTACAGTAACCAAAAATTTAAGATGTTAAGATATACTACTGCTATTAAACATGAACTAAAATGTGAAGTGTGAGTTAAATATTTTTTTTCTTGAAATGTGTGCAGATACTCTGTATTGATGTATAACCACAGAGGTACTAACTCTGACATAGGGCTTTTTTAGGTTCAAAGTAAATGACGGTGAGAGAATATGTAAGTATATGCTAAAGCTTGAGGGTAGCTAGGATGAGCTTCACTTGTAGGAAAAAAGAACACATTCAATGCTTCTATTTATTCTAAAAATCCTAGGAAAAGGGTACATGCAGCAGATTGCTGTTACCAGGACAAGATTCCGATTCAGACACGATGTCCCTTCCAGGCCTGGTGTGTGCTCCTGCCATTAGTGGGAGGGAAAAAAAAAAGTGAGAAGAGATTATAAAGAAAATCAGAATGTTTATTTACTTTAATTCAAGTCCTGTTTGAATTAGGGTGCCCAAGACCTTTGAAGTGGAGCCAAAAACTCAAAGCACTTAAGGAAACCAAACCTCTTCTGCTTACCTTGCTCGCACCTAAAATTAATGTAGTCTTTCATATTTCTTGTTATGATTTGTAGCCTTGAAGGTTGAACCTTGGTTAACATCTGCAGTGCCTGAAGTTTTCAGGCAGTTTTCCATCCATATACTGGCTGTATCTGAAACCGCTTCCCTTTCTAAAATTAGTTGTGTAGCGTATGTCTAGGGCACACTTTCAAACGTACACTCAGCTTGCTTTAAATAATCCTTATCTCCAGCCAAACTTGTAATAGGATCGAGATGACAATTTACTATAAAATATATACATTTCACATGACTATGAGATGCGCACAGATTAGAACCCTGACACCTCTAACCCAGCTTCTTATGGTATGTGCACTGCTTTTATAAAATGACATCTGAAGTAAAACCGCGTACCTAATTCTCTTGTGAGGAGATACGGCATCGTTTAGTAGTCTGTTTGAACTGTCTGGTGTTCTGCCAAGGAAAAAAAAAATTGTTATGGGTTTTATCATCAAGTCTTGCCAGGCATTGTTAAAAAACACCTAATTAATATAAGTATACTTCATCCTAGTTTTCCTACTCTTACACATCCAGTTCTTTGTATGCCAGTTGCTTAGTAACAGCGTTCTCAGTCAAGTCTCCTGTACCTTACTTGATTCTGGAGTCAGTAGTTACGCATGGCCAAGTCGGCCATAGGCTTTAGGTGTTTCCATACCTGAGAACTGGAGTTAGGATATCTTTGCCTTAATTGTCAGAGGTTCTGAGTCCCAGAATACCAGCAGAATGGGCTAGCCATACAGTGTCATCCTTACCTTTTAAAGCAAGACTGGGCCTGCCCAAAAATTTTCGCCAAACAAACATGAATTGTCTGTGGCTATCGCTTGCAATCAGTGAGCGAGCTCCCCCATGCTTACCTGGAGTGTAATGTGCCTTACAGAATAAGGACAGCTGTGGTCAGTGCCAGAGAAGAACCAGAGGAAGAAACTTTTAATGTAGCCCAACCTACAGCACAGTCATGGCCTTCTGAAATGCTGCTACTGTGGTTAGGGAAAACGAAGAAATCCAGGGCCCTGGCTGAATCACTTAAACGTCACAGGGCAGAAGTGTGAGAACGCTGAAGGTACTTGGTCATCAGGGTTTACATCAGCTTCTTCAGCTAAAATAATCTGAGGCCATGGGAAGTCCAAAAAATTTACAGAGTTGTCCAAAATGGGCTCACAAATTTACTTTTGAAACAAAGTTAAAGCTGCGTATTAAACAAATGAAAACAGCAACAAAGACAACAACCCTGAGTAGCATGCCTTCAGCATTTTTGTTTCTGGGACACTGTACCTGTAAATCTTTGCCTTCAGAGAGTGAGCAAGGACAGGAATTCTGTTGACAGGTAAGTTACAATTGTTATCTTTTCAGAATTAGAAAACTAATGTAATTTCAAAGAAGCATGTAGGAGAAAAATCCATATATAACACTCCTTGTTAATCTGGACTGTATATACTGGCACACTTTATACTAAAATATTGGCAATATTTATTGAGAATATCAGAATAAAATAGCAACAAAATTCAACTTCAGCAAGGCTGCTGTTACCAGTAAGACCACACATGCTTTTTTTCATATATTCAGCCCTTTAGCCCAGATGTCTAACAATTTTGCTCTAGAAAATGCTCCGCTTGCACCTAACACTTTGCTACTTTCAGATTTTTCTCAAGGTAGTTTTCTCTAGTGCAATATACAGTTATCTAAACAGCTATTGTTAAAGCATCTCTACAGAATATATTTAATTTGAAGGTACAACAAAATAGTATTTATACAAAAAGTCAAATACATGCCTGCCAACCAGTCTCAGATATCTTTTGATCATAGGTAGGCTTACAGTCAACAAGCCTCTTCAAAATTCCTTGATTTTCCACAGTGATCGTCATTACTTTCTTGTTCTGCTTGTCCCTGTTTGAGCTGTAAGCAAAAATGAACACATTTGCAAACACAAATTGGGAAGGGAGGGAGGGGTAAAAAAATTTTTGTACAAGGAGCAGACTGAAGGCAGAACTCCATGAGGATGCTGTAGCAGACAGGGCTACAGGCTTTGGTTTCTAAACTAACAGCAGACTAGAACTCTCTTAAAAGGAATTTAACTCTTCAGGAGATGAGGCAGGAAGCTGCAGCCACCTAGCAGGTGCTAATTTAGCTCTTTCTGTTATAGATGGTTCCTTCTGAAGCTGAAATGCTTCATCAAGCACTCCTTCCACGGGAGCCCTTCTGCGGCTAGAATTTTGTCTGGGGCAGTGCAGCTTTTCAGGACCATTACGAGTGGAAATGAAAGGCTGACGGCTGCAGTTCTGCTTTTGTAAACTGTGTATCCAGTCCATAAAATTATGCAACACTCTTTCTTCCCCTGCACGTACTCCTGGAACACAGGGTAGTACCAGCTACCTTCTCTGAAAGTCTTCGCTCCAACAGTCCACCCTCCCTGTCCCTCGGTGTATCGCAGCTAGGATCTCCATCAGCTTCTTATTATCTCTTTCAATTTGACCAATTCGCGTTTGATCCCTCTGTGCAAGAGGCACCAAATTTGCAGTGTCATGCTCATGAGACTCGTTACTGGGCTGGCTCTCACAGTTACATTGCCCATACACGCTTAAAAATAAATAAATAAAAACCCTTCTCGTTCCTGCGCTCAACCATACATCCCCAAATCACCGCGTTCTCTTGCTGTGCTTTGTCAGTACTTCCTTGGTTTCCTTCTCCCAACACCCCCTTTTATACATGCATATAAAATAATTGGATATGAAAGCAGGAACACATTCAATTTTCTTTTTCTTGCCCTTATGCTTTCTCTCATTAACTTTCATTTCCTGACTCTTAAAGGCTAAAGAAAGCACCCTGCTCCGTGTGTTCCCGAAGACTTCCCTGCTACCTGAGGCGTTATCATGACACAGACTTAGGGGTAACATTACCTGAATCTTGCTCGGGTTAATGTATTGCCGGGTCTGTGCATGTGGAGGCTTTTTATCCACACAAGATCTTGCTTACAGGGGGAGAAAAGAAAAAAAAAAAAATTAAGAAAAAAAAGAAAAAAGCCTTAAGTGAAAACAAGATTTGTGAAGTTATTGAGCCTCAAATCCCTTCGCCCAGCCTTGCCTTTGTCAGCATCCCCCAACAAACAGTGAAACAGCTTTTGCTGGGAAGAGCACTATGGGTCTGCGTTGCTTTTTAGAAGCAGTGGAAAGAGAAACAATGCTGCAGCCCTGCAGAGACAGGAAGGGGAGCACTCACCTGGGAGTTGCCCAACTACTGTTCAGTGATATTTTCCTATTTACATGCCAAACAGGACACGTTGCACCTCAACTCACAGTGAATGAGCTGCAATATTAAGAGTTTTCTGTTTGCAAAAACATGAACTTGGATCAAGATTTTCCATCATCTTTTTTAGCTCAAGCTTCATCAGAAGTCAAAATCATTTGAAAAACCTAGTCATTGCCAGCCCTCCTGCTGACATCCTAACTAGCACAGAGTTTTAAAACATCTAGTAATAAAGAGGGCTGGAATTTCCCAGCAGGACCTCTACAAATGCTTCATGCTGATGGCAGCTGACATTCCTCCACTTTTATTTGATTTATAGTTTAAGATGCTTACGAGTATTCAGCAAAAAAAAAAAAATCACTATGTTTAAAAAACACACAAAATTATTGGCTGGTGTGGGGGTGAAATAATTTTAAAAACACGTGCCACATACCAGCTTGTTGGTGCAAGTCGAACAGCCAGCACCACCTAGATTTTTAGCACAGCTCTTTGCTTGCAATTTGCAACGATGACAGGACAGGCTAAGCACTGCACAGCGCCCGTCTTTGCCAGAACAGTTTGTTCATGAGCACAAGACTTTCTCTGTGGCACAGAGCAGCGACTGATGTCATAGCAAGAACATCTATGGTAACTTGTAGCGATGCTACCTGTCAAACTTACGTGGTTTGTTTTCCTCAGCGCTTGAGGTTAGAAAAACAAAGTTAGACAATCAGATGATACCTTTTTTACTGGATATAAGCATTCCGTAACAGGAATAACTCGCACCGCAACACCCGATTTTGCATTTCATTTTGTAAATCTGGGACTGTAGATGTGTTTCTTGTAGCATCTGTTAAGAATGGGCGGAGATATTTACATTACCACTTTCAGACCTGACTGCATTTCAAACTCGAATGAAAGACCAGTTCATATAGCTCATTGCTCTCAAAAAATGGTACGCTCATGACTATAAATAAGCAAAAAATCTCCATAAACTAATCAAGGTGGGTTTGGGTTCTCCCCCCACCCCCCAATACAACAGAGGAAGCATCCATCAAGCGGGACTGCATTTGCAGCCAACTGAAGCATGATGGAAGCATAAAGGAATGGCAGTTCCTTTTAAAGGGACTGCCAGCTGTTTAATTCTTTCAAAAAAAAAAAAAAAGTCTCTTGAAATTAGGGGCCTATTGTCCTTCTACAGAAGACAGGTATCAGCCGAAGCACAGACCAGCCAAGCAGTTCTGCCCACATTCAACAGGACAACACGTAGCGTTCTCCAGTCTCTTCCTTAACCCCAGGAAAGAAGTGACTACCTCGGTGACAGGCTCACTGCACCGAAGTCATGCCTGTCACCAGAACACTACGCAAACAGCAGAGAACGCATCGGGACCATTTTACAGCCTACTGATCAGAGCCCATTCATCTCGGTCTTCTCATGGCTGTCTCCTTCCCAGCCTTCCCACCTGTTTTTGTGGCTTTGCCATAGTTGCCGTGGCCTCCCATCTTCTGAACTTGACCTCGTAGTCCTATTTGTCCATGCTCTGTTTGCAGTCACACCTGGAGATTCCAGACAATCTGGAATTATGACACACTCACGTTTTTGCTCACAGACACTTGCTCATTTAGGAGTCCATACCCTCTGAGAACTGCTTACAGTAAGCCTACCCAGCTCTGTAGGTCACACCAGCAGAAGCTGCTTTTTCTTGTACTCCCTCCTAAGTGGATATGAATAAATATTATTCCAAAGGGACGTTTTAGAGACTGAAATCAGGATGTACGATGAAGAAGCAGTCCTTCATCTGGCTGAAAGCAGATGTGTTTCCATTGCTAAAGACATTAAAAGCCACTACAAAATCTGACATCATCTTCTTCTGACTGATTGCAGCAGAGGAAAATACACAGAAGTGATATTCTAGCCATGAGCCACTTACATCCATTGCAGGACAAACAGAAGCAGATGTAAAAACCCAACACAAGTACTTTATTCACTTTTAGTGAAAATCATACACGCACGCTTTTCACAGACGAAAACAGCTCCACAGAGCATTTGGTAGAGAACAAGCTAGAAGAGTTCCAAAGTAAAGCTGAAGTTTATACAGCTTGTCTTCAGCTGTGGTACAGTAGCACTCATGACGAAATCACTGGTGTTACTCAGGACAGCACTCCTACTAACATAAACGAACTAGATAGGATGCATACGGTGATTCATCGCTAAGAAAGGCTAACTGTTCTGTTCCAACTTGACAATGTCCTGTAATGAGAGTGTCTTTGGATTTGTCACTTGTTTACAGGCACTTCAGCTTACATTTTAAATGCTTTTAACGTTGTCCCTAAATCTTTTTAAAAGAAGCAGCTACCTGGTAGCAACAGACAGACTCTTGGTAGTGGACAATCTTCTATCACCAACATGTTTTATGTTAAACCTAGTTTTAGTCTTGCAGTTGCTGAATGGAGGCAGAAACACAGGCTTGCAGAAAACTCTGTTAACTCTAGGAAGGACCCACACTGTACGCTGCCCCGAAATGATGACTCCAAAGCCCCACTGATCCTCAGTACAAAGTATTAACACCAGCAAAGCATAACCTACAGTGTACTGCACAGGAAGCACTTTCTTCCTGCAGAACGTTACTGAAATGCCTGTTCACTATTCCTCTAAAATTTAGTAGCAACTCAGCCTGCTATCTGGGAATATATCTAGCAATTTCCACTGATTAAAAACCATGTGAAATAGAGATGCAATGTCACTGCTCAGGCTGACTCCTGACTGGTAGCTACATTAAAGGGAAGTAGGCTGCCTGAGAGACTGCCTTGCCATTCTAGGGAAGATAAGCTCTTCAATAATATTCCAAAATGGAATACTATTTTATGCTAAGGCAGGAATTTCAGAAAAAGTACATGCTGGACGCTGTACAGCAAAAGCATAGTATTATAAGAAGCACTATGATTTAATAGTGAAAAATCTGAGTTTTCAGAAAAGCATTATATTGATATCTGGAGATACCAGATGCGCATAACTGAGAAGTAAATTGTACTTTGTTATTGAATAAAAGTGTATTTTGATAATCAGCATGGTTTTCGGATCTACACAATTGGTGGCAAGTCAAACAAGGCACTGACTAGTGCCTGACATCCCTTAGTATATTTTTTGTAAGTCCACTCAGTTAGGACAGAACAGGCACCTGCAGATTTAAGCAAGTGGACAGTATGCATCACATAAGCTTTTCTCCTGCTGTGAAGATTTCATTAGCTGGACTCCCTGCTTCTTTGTGCTTGTATCCCAAAGACCTGGTGTCTGCAGGATCTTTATGACTAGTTCCTCAAAGGCATGTTGCACTCCATCCTCTGTTTTGGCACTGGTCTCTGGGGGGAGGGAGAAGAGAGGGGAAAAAAACAAAGAAAAGTATTTTATCTTATTTGCAGACAGTATTCCTCTTTGTAAGAAGTTCTTTTGGGACCAGAGAGAAGATACTATAACTTTTTCAGCAAGTAAACCTCATCTCCTTTCTCCCTTAAAGGCACACCTAAGATAATTATGATAAACAGAAATATACCCTATCAGTCTGAAGCATCTCATTTTTCCACCTAGAAAAATTCCACAGTTCTCCATTCTCTCCTAGAAAATGGGAACTGTTCTCAGGTTGTAATGATGTATCTACAAGATGATTATTGCAGAACTAAGTTGGGAAACAATGCAGAGGGAATAACAAGTTTTCCCCCATGCATTTGCTGTAGTTCCTCCTGCTTGCTTTTCAACAAGCTTCACCTAAGTGTGCCTTTTTTTTTTTTTTTTTTTTTTTACACAATTTGTTCCCCATCTTTATATTTTCTACATCGTGCATTTTATTGTCAGTCTAAGCATACTATATTTTATGTGCATGCAACAAACTTGGAAATGAAAAAAGATTACCCAAGGTCCCTGCTGACATTAGTCAGGAGAAAGATTCCAGTCTCTGAGACTCTGAGTTAGAAAAAAATCCTTAAATAAAAAAAAAGAATATAGAACTCATGCCTACACAGTACACGAATGAAATTTCACTTTCAGAAAAAAGGACTTTTAATTACCATCCATGCAGAGCATCTCCAAAAAAACTAAAACCTACAGCCATGCATATGGAACTAATGCCACAAAAGGAACCCATACTAATTCACTACCAACAAAAAAACAACCTGAAACATAATTGCACACTTCAGTTCATTCATGCTTATCGATACCAAAATAAATTCATGAACATACAAGTTTTTGGCATAGTTACATACCTATAAAAAGCAGCGAGCGTTTCCTAGCAAACTGGAGTCCCTCTCTTCTCTCTACTTCACGATCAGGCTGCAGAGACGAATGAAGAACATGACTAAAATAAGCTACATTTGCCAGTTTTAGGAACTCCCTGGAAAAGCACCACTGCAGAACTGAAGTTTTGCTGAAAAGAAAGAAAAAGTCTATAAAACCACGTAGCAATCATCAACTGGATTTTCCCTGCTCTACAGTCAGCTTAAAAGCTGTAAAGAACTGTTGCTATTAGGCAGAGCCAATGGAGGGTAAAATTGAAGAGCAGCAGCATCAGATCAGCAGGACACGAATGTGTTGCTATCTTCTGAATCAGCTGGCAGCAAGGTACCTGCCAGAAAGGAGGTTTCAATAGTCAAATAGCTGGAAGAGCATACCAAAGATATCTGAAATTTGACAGACCTGAAAGGTGGCAAAGGAGGATAACTCCACCAAAATCCCAAGACACAAGCAGTATTAACTACCTGATACAGACGTGCAGCCAGATAAAAATTCCAATTACGTAGTTCAGGATAGCCGCACTGGAACCCGCTAGTAGTAAAGCAAGCGAAATACATCTCACTAAGCAACAGGCATCTAAGATACGTCAAAACCGCCCAGAAACATGCAGCAACCCATGCACCTCACACCCACACAGATGTTTACTCAATAGCCATCTGAAGGTAAGAGATGAGTTCTTGCCCATCACCTGTGCAAAACACATCATCTGCTCAAAGAGACAGAAGTAGCTGCGTTGCTGCACTGCTGGTTAACTTCAGCGGTATTCAACCGTTATCAGGCAGAACCTCTCACTGCCGGCCCTTAATGGAATCTCTCATTAATTGCATTTCTCCAGGAGCATTTCCAGGAAACTAACAAGATCGGCTTCCCAAAGGAGGTAGCAACTGGAGCTTACCCAGCCTAGGTTCCTCAGTTACAGAGCACATCACCTCCTCACACAAGACGTGTTAGTTTCAGAGCTTATCTCACATTTAGACTCTATCACAACTGAGTAATCTGCAGCAGAGTGTAAGATGATGCATTTCTAAACTGACCTTATCAGTTTTATTGCCAACTAACATCTTCACAGTGTTGCTTTTGGTGGTATACATTTCCAGCTCATTCAGCCAGCTCTCTAGTCCTGCGAAAGTGTCTTTTCTTGTAACATCATACACTGGTAACAGAGGAAAAGGAGCTTAACAGCTGTAGAGTTTTGGTCAATGTTTACTTCATCACAGCAGCACTCGGTCCCTTCTATCTATTGCCCCAGATAAAAAGCAGCATTATGGAATTGCAGAAAGATGCAACCACACGGTCTTTCCAGAGCTGGAACACACTGGCCGTTCTCACCCAAAGTCACTAGGGATTACAGAACATAAGCAACCCCGCGATACTTCTGTGGCTGGAAATCAGACTTCACAGCTGAAGTCTCATACCTGTTGCTCGTTCTGAACTGGGCCACACAGAATATTTTAAAACAGGTATTTTGTCACGTCATTTAAAATATAACTACATATATGCATTGCTGTTAAACACAGACTCTGAGTGTTAGTAAAAAGTGACTTTTTGTCACTGGTAACTTCATGGCTGCACTCATTTAACCACTTAGGTTAAAAAAGCTGCATCATGATCAGAAAGAATATTTTGTACAGCAAGGTGTTCAGCCTTCGCAATCCCTGAGAATAAAAGACTCCCTTCTTCTTCTAATTGGTGTTCACATAGAAAGGGCGTAGCCATCTATTACTTGTGCTGCAATCCTCATGTTTTATAGTAATCACATCAACATTTTCTAATAAATAAAAATAAAAAATAAAAGCATTAGGGAAAAACAAAACACAAAAAGCAATTTGCCTTATAACCAGAAATTCACCAGAACAGTTATTACAAAGCTGATAATTCATGCAATGGCTTGCAGTGTGACATTGCTGTATTTTCAATTTAAAATATTTTGAAGAAGCATTATTTCCAGCCGTAGTTTTGCATACTCAATATTTGAGCTAATGATTCAGAAATACTGTAGAAAACATTGTCCGAGATAATCAGAGGAACAACCGCCTCCTTTTGTAGAGACCCATACATCTAGATAGTAAGACCACATTTTTGCAATCATGTTTCTCTCCCATATACCTCCTACCTAAAACAACCCCTTGAGCTCCTCGGTAATAACTGGGAGCCAGTGTTCTAAAGCGCTCTTGTCCTGCTGTGTCCTAGAGGGAAAAAAAAAAAAAAACCACAAACACATACAAAAAAAAAAATCAAATACATTTAGAACAAAAAAGGTAATTTAAATTACACAAAATAAACAAAGCTAACATTTTTCTGACCCGTAAGGACATATGAAACCATAAGACAACAGAATGAGGGAAGCAGTCAGAAAACAGCAGCAGCAGCAGAAAATGGGTAAGAAGGGGTAGAAAAGCCTGGAGAGGACTTGATTGAAGGTTAAGCAAAAACATTAGCACCACGAGTGAGACAACTACTAAGTAAATGGAACTTAAAAGAAATGCATAAAAAGACTGTTCCCGCAAGCCCAGCTGCTAGGTTTAGTCAACTAACGGTCAGCTGAAGTGAACAAGGTGGGTTTTCAAGTGAGTCACTGCAGGAAAGGAGAAATAGTGGTTTCCCCCCCCAAAATAAAGCCCCCTTTGTTCCTTCAAAACAGGAAAAGAAAACGCAGTTAGAGAGAACTATTCCAAATTTACTGAGACTCTAAGCAGGTAAGATTTAAAATAAGTAGTTTTATTCAATTATTACTGCATTATGTCACACTCATTCTCATGAATCTTCCAAATAGCTCCTAAGTGCAACGTGAAATTCAAAACGCCACAGAACAAACAATAAGGAGGTGAAGAAGTTACACAATATCTTATTTTTTAAACCAAAAAACACAGATTAGAATAGACAGACTAACAGCTATGTTATGATTTATTTCTACTTTGTTTTATAAAAAAAAAAGGAAAAAAAAAAGGAGACAGGCAATATATTTACTTAGTTCAGGCATCCTTACTAAGATTATACTCCAAGGTACCCATGAACACACGGACACTACAGGAAAAGCCTCTCCTTCACCTTGATGCTCTGTACATGCACTGAAGTTTTTATTTAACACATACAATTGCCCTGTTTGTTCCCCCTAATTAGCAGTTTCTCCTGATGCCGTTGCAGACTGCTGCAAAGTGCCTTTTCCAGCTACTCAGCTTGTGCAGGTTCTGGCCTCACTTCTCCTTTCACAGCGAGCAGGCACACCCCTGTGTGATTATTAGGCCAAACATTTCTGGGTTACTCTCAGCAAAGCTTCTGCAGCGTGTTCAGGATACAACCAATACATATGGTCACTGGCTAGACCAGCTGTGACTTCAACGCTCTTGCTCTGCGTTTGGTACAGAGTGTGAATGAAAACAAAGATACACCACAAGTTTTGATACTTATATTAGTTTCGTTAACACCAGCCCAAGACATTTGTGCTCTCTTTCCAGTAGTCCCAATTACTTAATCTAGAATAGAGTGTTCTCTCTCAAATACCTATGACCACACACATAAAAATCTCGTTCTTCTAGGGCTCTTTCACTCCATTCAGGAGAATACATAATATTGTAAATAAACCTGAACACGCAGCCGCAATCTGATTTCCCAGCTGTCACATGCTGGAAATACAGTTCATGGCAAATGCTCAAGTCTCCCTGTAAAGGTTGGGCTGGGTTTACTTAGTTCATAATTAAGTATACGTTTGTTTCCATCATTTTAACCAAAATAAAGTATCTAGAGTGTTTCTGCTTTAGCACACAGAATTTGCTGCACAGCCCGTACTGGAAGTCATGCAAACCATCTCCCAGAACACTGCTTTTCTGCAATTTACTCGACCTAAGTGCTGTCTGTCGCGGGAGCCCTTCGGGTCACACAGGCGCGCAGCACCTGCCCTTCTTGCAAGGCCACATCTTCACGGGTCTAACACCTCCCGGAGGACGACAGAAACCCAGATGTGTAAGTGCAGAACTGAGCACTCGACCTCTGCTGGAGTTGAAGGGAATCCCACAACCAGAGCAATGAAGCATTCACCTGTGTTGTGTGAGAACCTCGGCCACCACTCCTGTCGCTCAGTCTGACACTCATCCCATGCACATTTGCACCACAAGCGCACACCCTCAGCATGCAGATTTTAGAAAAGGGGAGTGAGGAGAAAAAAAGAAAAGAAAAGGAAAAAAAAAAAGAAAAGATATAGACATTCCCGCATCTATCCAGAACAAAACCTACCCATATTGCAAGTTGCACTGCATGGCCATCTATCACCATTTTCTTCACTTTAAAATCAACACCTAAGATGTGAAAAGAAGGGGAGGCCTGTCAGAACGAACCGGACGAACGGCGGGGTCTGTGGCCCACACAGCGGCCGGCTCCCGGGCTCACCGATGGTGGGCTTCAGGCACGGCTCAAACGAGCCGTCAGTGAACCTCAGCAGGAGGCTGCGGGGAAAGAAAGCGAGAAGTCAGGCCGGTACCGACAGCGCCCGCCCAGGCCCGGCCCGGCCCGGCCCGCACCTGGACTTCCCCACGGCGCTGTCTCCGACCAGGAGCAGCTTCAGGGTGAGGCCTGCAGCGTCCATCTCCCGCGCGGCGGGGCCGGGCAGCCGCAGCGCAGCACAGCCCGCAGCGAAGTGCCCGCTCCCCGCACGGCTCCGCGCCTGACCCCGCCGGCGGAACCAGCTGACGGGGCTCCACCTACCGGGCGGTGGCC
>VXAL01008452.1:137614-164276 GCA_013399475.1 Chauna torquata | reverse complement strand
GGCGGAGGAGCGGCTGGAGCCGGAGGAGGGCAGGCTGCGGGGCGGGCCGGGGGTCTCGGGGAGCCGTCCGCGGGGCGGCCGGTGGCTGCGAGGCCCGAGCAGCTGTCAGGGGGCTGTCTGGGGCTCCTGCTGGCGGCTGGCACGGCGAATGACTAGGCACGGTCCATAAATGGCACCTGCTGAAGTGTGCAGCGGCCTGCAGGCCGCCCAGGTCTAAGCTAAAAGAGAGCTGAAGCAAGGCTCCAGCAGCGTAGCGCGGTCAAGAGCGGACCTGGCCGGTTGTATCAGCACCGGGCTTGTGTTTCCTCCTGGTGTTTCCTGTTCTCGCTCATGAGCTGTGGTCAGCACCGCTGATTGTCCACACAGAAAGGGAGGAGAGACGGGATGCCGCGAGGCGTGTGTGCAGCATCGTCTGCTGAAGCCCAGTCGCGACGCCAGTGCAATAACCCTGTGTCAGATGAGTACAGTAAGCTGGAACAAGAAGAATGAGCAAAGGAGCGGTAGGCATATCAGGTCTCGGTTTAACCGTGTGCAGAGTGACAAAAAGAAGGCAAGAGTTTAATAGGAGTTGCCTTCCCTCCCCAGTCTGCGATTGGTCAAATGAATGTTTCTCCACTCTAAGCCCTGAATAACCTCAATTAAGTTGTAATATACATGATGGGAGCCAGAGGGATACAGATACAGCTATGATAAAAGCCCTTAAAAAGGGGAAAGATTGTTCGTGGTTCACCAACAGCTCTTTTCTCGGTTGTGTGACGTTTATTCTTTGCACCAAGATTATTTCAGTTATCCGTTCCATTCCCATCATCTCCTGCTGATTCTCTTTGCCCTCTTTGTCTGTCTTTGTACTCCCGATATGCGTATAGCGTAGTGGATTACTGGTCTTACGTGGAGCTTCTAAAGAAATATAAGTCAAACCCACTGGTTTTCATTAACATTCTCCTAAGACAAGTCAGACTTCGCCTTGGTCACTGCCAGCTGATGCAAGACATGCTCATCTAGAGATAGGACCAAAATTATTAACTCAGTGGCCAGTCTGACTCCTGACAGCGACCTTCTCCTTCATGTTTTTAGTCGTTACCTGAAGATATGAAGTCATTGTCTACAAGGTCTGAAAACAGGTGGTTTGTGCAGTAAACAAATAAAAAATGATTTTGAGGATAGCTTGCTACTACAGAGTAGTTTGTTTTTATTGTTCAGTAAATGATTTTAGTTATGTGCTACAGATTTTAATACGTTCAGATTCAAGCTTGTCTAGGAACAGAGGATGCTTACGTAAGTTGCAGGATGGCAAATGTCTGTCTGTTGGAAAGCTTTTTCTCTAAGAAGCGCTTTTTGTGTAATAATTGACAATCAAAACCATCTTGAGCACTAGTGCCATTTGTAGGAAGAGAACGGTTTAACTGCTAGTTGGACTAACAGACAATGCCCAATTCTACCATCAGTGTTTTTAAAAGGATGCTGAGGAACTGGGGAGGACAGCTAGAGGTAAGAAATAACTGAATATGTTTCGCAATGGGAACAGACAACCTACTTCATTTATTAAGACTTAGGAAGCAATGATATATTTGAAGCATCCACAGAGAGCTAAGATAATGCAGTGCTCTAATTGAATGCGTGACTGTGTATTGAGATTCAGTCACTGCAGGCTGAACTTTGATAGCCTTAAACTGGAAATAAGACTAATTCTTAAGAGGATTTTTGTACCGAATGGGGTTGTGCTATCGAAGTTGTCATTCTGAAAAAAACTTTAAGCTGTGCAGGTCTGTTCTGGTGCCATTCCCAGCTACATGTCGCCCTTCTGTACTTGTGTTAAGATAAGGCTAACGAGAGATCTGTTTTTCTGATCTGACTCATTCACCTATGAACTGCTGGGGAAGCGAACCTCCTCTATATATGGGTCCAAAAGTGTACAAGGCATCAAGAAAGCTTTTACTGCTTTGTTTGGGCCCTGTATTTGCAGTTCATTAGCCTGTCTTGTTCCGTTCCAGCATCTGCACAGAGCATGAGGTACCTCTCGTATTTTAAGCTGTCCTGGTGCAGGATGCATCAGACTGGCACTTACCTCATGTCTTGGTTTTGGCTGTTGTTGCACAAATGTTACTGAATCTCGGAGGAGCTGTTGGAAGCACTTTGCACTGGGCTACGGAGGAGTCTGGGGGAGCAGTACAGCAGAACAAAGTGATGCCATCGTTCGCTCTGACATTCAGCTCCCTGCTCTGACTTGGATGGATCAAACGCTTCCGCAGTGTAAGGCCACATTTGTGACTACAAGTCGCAGAGGTTTTATAACAATCTGAGTTTACAGACCAGCCGCTTCTGTAGAGAATTTTAATGTGGGGATATTGGAATCCCAATACCTGGCATAAAAGCCGTAGAATGTGAACAGGCTTTGAGCAGGAATTCACGTGAGGAAACTAAAACTTCTGAGTGAGATTCAGAAAATTGCGTTTGAAGCCTTTTAAAATATTTTGCATAGGGGTGCTGCTGTCTGTCCTTATGAGTGACTCATCCTGGGATAAAAATGACAGTGCAGAGGCATTCAGGAGGATGAGATTAAATTGGGTCATACTGTAGGATAGCAATTTATCTGTCAAGTACTACATCTTCCATGCAATACATAAAAGTGATAATTAATGGAAACACAGAGGTAAAATGATAAAACAAAGTATTTTGAAAAGAATGCTTTTGCATATTACAGTAGACAGTTCTAACCTTTCAAAGAGATTAGACAAGATTTCTGAAGACGAGTTAACATGTAGTACCACTAAAACAAGAATTATTACATTGGTGACATTAGCACGATTATATATTTTCCAAGCAACAATACAGTAAGACAATTCAGAATATGTCAGAAGCGCAAATCATTTTCTGTTACTGTAAAAGTCAAGATATGTTGGAGTGTGTCATCTTAATCAATGACCAGGACAGTTGCACAGAATGTATCTTTATCAGGTTTGCAGATGACACATCTGAGTTTTCTGGCTGCTGGAGTGCGTGTGGTTAACCTGTGAAGCAATTCTTTGTTCTTAATGGGCAAGAAATGCGGGTATGCTGTACGGAGTATGAAAGGCATTCTCCCAAAATTAACATTAACTCGAGTGACTGTAAGGGAAGAAGTGGTGAGGAAACAATTTTGCATGAACATAACAGCAGAAATTAAAACGTGTTATCGGATGTTTTTTGCTCCGTATTAAGGACTTGGTTTACTTGCTTGGGTGACCAGGTGCATGAATAGTGCCGTACGGCAGTCCTGTACTGCCTCATGTACCCCTGATTCCTGATGCACGGTTTCCTAAGAACTGTGTTTTGTGGTTGGTAAAATTGTTCATCTCTGTTCAAAGAAACACTTCTTAATACTGTTACTCACAGGATGAGGAACAGGGAACTTCCATATTGAGAACAGACAAGATCCCATGAATTCTCTTGGGGAAACAGAAGAAGCTGATGTTAGCTTCTCTCCACCCTCTGGAGGAGCTAGCGTTTCACCATGGAACGTGATGCAGCTGGACTGAAATGTTAACGATGGGAGAGATCCGAGGACTTTTGGGAAAGGGAGAAAAAATGGTATACAAAATGCTGTGTTTCACCTGCAGCTGTGTAAGACAATCAGCTATAAATCAGCGAAAATCATTCACTGAGAATGCGTTTGCCTCCAGGTGAGCCAGTCTGTGTTGCCAGATTCAGCTGTGTCTCTGGGACACAAGCTCCTAGTAATCCCAACCAGTATCAGACACGTATGAACTACCTACTGTTACTTGTACCATATACTCACCACAGTAAGCACAGGGACTCACAGCTGAATTAACACTTCTTGTTTTGGCCTTGCTCTGTAGGATTTACTTTTGTGTTGCAAGCAGAATTCCCCTGGCACTGATACTTGTCCCCTGGCACAGATGATGTCCTGCCAGATGGAAAAATCTGTCAACATTTGTTTGGGTAATGAAGTCTTTACAAATATTTGGCCCATTGCCATAGTTGTTTGGCACAGAGAGCAGAAAATGTAGAAGCTTCACTCACGCATAAGGATTCTTGTGCTAACGTTATAATTTAAGGGGTGAACAGTCATTAGGAGAAAAGGAGCGCTCTAGGTGTTCATATAGCCTTGAATTATGTGTAAATTGTGAGTGAATGCACAGGACTCAGATTCATATAAATACAAACTAACTAATTTGGGTGTTTTTCTTTCTTTTTTTTTTTTTGAATAGCTAGGTGTCCAGCCAAAACCCTTAGGTTCATTGTGCATTGCCATCCATCTGAAATTTGTCCAAAAAGATAATGCACAAATGCTTGTCTGAGCTTAACATTAAGACTCCTCGAATTTGCAGAGAGATTTTTCTAAGATTTCTAGTTCCACATCCAGTTAGACACATAGTGAAAGCTGTCTTTAAAACCAAAAGATGTATTCGTGTCTGTTTAGGCCACCTCTTCTCGCAAAGCTTGAGTTATCTTTCAACCCAAGCCTGTTGCATTCTGCTACTGTTGACCAGTGGGCTCAAATTTTACTAGGCAACCCCATGGTGTGATAAAACATATCTTCATGTATTACTTTCTGTATTCCTGTGGCCTTGGGAGGAGCCGGTGCAGTTTCACATTGGTTGCAGTTACCCCCTGTGTGCAGGCTTTTGGAGGAGGGACAGGGCTGTCGGGCTGTCAGTCCGGCAGCAGAAAGCCTAAGTTCAGATAAGCGTATGTTTGTCTGGACCGTCTGCTAGAGTAGCAAGTACGGCTTACCTAGCCGCTGCAGCACTGGTAGTGGACAGTAGAGGCTTTTTTATAACTGGTTCTTAAATCAGTATATGTAGATAGAGGTTAATGTTAGGAGCGGCTATCCTGGGCTTTCTGTTATTGCCCATATTTTCTTAATTTGGTCAGAATTTTATGTTCAGAGAGAGTAATAACTTTATGCTATAGCAGGATCTGACTGATTAAGTTTGAGGTGTTCTCTGCTCAGTTGTCAGCCAAGAAAGCAGCATTCTGTCACATACGAGTAGGGACCATGGCTCTAAATATTTCTGTGAGCGTAGGATACATAGCTATTTTGAACACCGTATATTTAGCATCTATTAACAGAAAAATAAAAGCTTTTGGTTATCAGTGGCTTCTGGGGACATCATAAATACTGAGACAATTCACCGAGTTCTAATCCTTTTCTTGACACTTTTTATCACGCAGGTTCATAGCCAAGAACATTATGAGGCTGCAGCGTCTGGGGATAACCCATGTTCTGAATGCAGCAGAGGGGAAGTCATTCATGCATGTGAACACTAATGCAGAGTTCTATGAAGGCACAGGCATCAGATACCATGGCATTAAAGCTAACGATACACAAGAATTTAACCTCAGTCGCTATTTTGAGGAGGCAGCTGATTTTATTGAGAAAGCACTTTCCCAGAAGGATGGTAAGGCAAACTGAAATATCTTTCTGCCATGTTTTCTGTGCACTGCCTATGTTTTAGTCATTTATTTCACTGTTTAAGATGGTTCTTTGCTCAGATTTTCGGCTGAACAGACAGGTCAGTAATTCACATCAAGACTTGGGATCAAAGACACCTGAATACACAATAAATCAATCTTCTGTCTACACATGTGGATGTCTAGTATATGTTAAGTGGAAGTCTATCATTGTAGGGATGACTTTGCAAAGCGAAACGACAACGGCATCCTGAAGTAGTGCCTGTCTAGGACGATGTGTTCTTATTTTTTCTTAGACGTGGTAAAGCAGATGAAAAGTCCAGAAAATAAATGCAGGATCTAAATGTTGTTTAAGGACACTAGAAGTTAGAAATTAAAGACAAAAAAGATACAGGTAATGCATTGCTGAAGACTACTCACACAGCCTGCTATGTGCTGTCTTTCCAAATGTACAGTAAGGATAGTTTTTCTGGCCTTATAATTTTTTATTTATTTATATTATGTGACAATCACCTCATTATTCCCTAGGATTCCAGGAAGGCTGGAGATGATATTTGCAATGTTGTTGATTGCCACATTTCTCTACAGTGTTTCCTCAGAGCAGAAATCCTAGGACATAGTGCAGTGGGTCAGACAGTGCTTCTTGTCTGACGATTTCAGCATACCGCTTATTTCTACATATGCTTAATTTCTTTCTTGCGTCGTGACTGAATGTGAAAGAGGAGGAATGACACAATTCCAGGAGTTCGTTCTCTGAAGTGGGCAAAAGGGGAGCTAGAGCTGTGATGTGCTTTTGATGGAGATAAATTTTACCTCCAGTTTGGTAAAGTATAAAAATTCTAAAAATTAAAGTACAGCTCTTGCTATTACTATGAACCCCTTATACAGATTGCAGTAGGAAGAAGAGTTGAACAGTGCCAGCTGTGCCATGACTGTCCTCACCGAGTTTGACTAATAATACATCACAGTCCTCTGAACAGCTGTGGAATCAATCTGCATTTACAGTAACAGTTCTACCTGGTGATTCTTTCAGTCTTAATATTGTCTACCGTGCCTGCCGCTGTGTTCTTACCGTGGTAAACAGAGAGGAACTTTGTAGCTGGGTGATGCTGGAACCAGTTTTAAGATTAACTCACTAGTGAAATTTGAGCCTTATAATTTTTTATTTAGTGTAGAGTAAGGACAGTGAAGTGCTGAGGGATGCAGTGGTATTGTCTCCTGCAGTTTCATTTCAGCAGCATAGCTGCATGAAGTTCTGGGAGGTCGCTAAATAAAGGCAGGTCTGGTGTGCTAAAGGCAGCCTGTAAGACTCACTGCCTTGCACAGAAGAAGGCTAGAAACCCTTTTGCTTCAATTTGTAGAGAGGAAGTCAATTCTCTTCTACATATATGCTTAAGGATCTCTAAATCCTGCTAATTTATGGCTACAGGCTCTCAGGAAATGTAAAGAATTAATTGTTTTAGCTGTTTAACTTGCTTCTGATTAGAGATTTGCCCTGAGCTGAGAAGCTTCTGCAGCTCAAGGCAAAAGTGGTAACAGGCTTTCTGCTGGTGGGGTTCAGAGCAAGTTGTGGTCATCATGAAAAAGTGTACAGATGGTTCATCTGTTCTCTTGTCTTGGGAAAGAATTTACCCTGGAGAGTAGCCTGGGGCTGTATTTTATGTCTGGAAAAGCAGGTCAAAGAGGAAGCAGCTGAGAAGCAATGAAAACGACTCCGATTTCTCAAAGGAAGCAGTGGCCTGCTTAATTATTGTTGGATACCAACCTACAGCGTCTCCCCAATAAGTATGTGGAATGGTTTCCCTAATCAGTTAGCTGGAAGCATTTTATTGGTGCTAGCACAGGTGTGATTAGGTACTTGTGGTTCTTGTTGCTGCATAAACATCAGTTTCATGTACTGGAGTGTTAGTGTGACTTCAACAGCCAGAGAAGTAGCCAGCTAGGGTCCAACATGGAGTTAGCATAAGAATTGCCAGCAGTGGACCAAAAAGGCTGTGTATCTTTGAAGAGATGCAATATATGACAAACAGCACATTTCTCTGTCTTCAGCATATTTTAAACTGTGCAGCATTTCTTTGTTCTCTTCGGTACTGGTCATCTTTAGGGGCAAACCTTATTCTCAAATACAAAACTGGAGAAATACAAATAGGCACACATTCACCTTTGTAATATAATAGCAAAACATTTTAGTGTGAACATAGTAGAACTATGTTTTCTGCATTGTCCATGTTGACAGGCTGTAGCAACTAACAGAATGTGGCATATCTTCAGCAGCATTCCAAATTTAGAGCCCTCAGGCTACTGAAGGACTAGTTATTACGCTTTATATCCTAGCTGTTTCTTGTTGCGTTTCAATCACATGTTCCATTATAACCCACATTATGACCTGTCTTCCCTGCAGGACAAGTGTTTGTGCATTGCCGTGAGGGCTACAGCCGTTCTCCTACACTGGTCATCGCCTACCTCATGCTTCGCCAGAATATGGATGTCAAGTCTGCTTTGATCACTGTCCGGCAGAAGCGAGAGATTGGCCCTAATGATGGCTTTCTAAGGCAGCTTTGCCAGCTAAATGAGCAATTAGTGAAGGAGGGCAAACTGAAGCCCTAAAACAGAGCACTGTAGTATTTTTGGAAGTTTCTCAAACCATCAGAGGATGTGTTAAGTGCTTTAGATTCCCAACCCCAACCACCAAGCTAAGTCACATAATGTGAGGGAGACAGAATTCCTCCTCTTGTGTAGTGAAAGTATCCTTCTCAAACTGTAGGTCTGTCTTTCAGGATGGCACAAAACCGTGTCACTTCTTGGAGCTGTTGCAATAAAGAGGTGTCTTCAGAGGGGTAACTCTGGTGATGACAGCTGTTTTCACATGTACTTCAGAGCCCCTTGCAGACTTTGTAACATGTGCTTTGCATTGACATTGCATTGTCTCATTAAGCTTTGTGTTTTATCCCATCAGAGCACCATTTTCTGAGAGCCCCAACACATCTCTCACTCTTAATTGAAGTACTGTGCTCTAAAGCTGCTTCTTCATGCATGCAGGTGCCTAAAGTTTGAGTGCAGGAGCTTCAAGGAATGGAGAAGCATATATGCAAATGCACAGGTGCACTCTCTTGTAAGATGAAGTTTGCAGTGTTGTGCTTAGTGTGGATATATGCAATACACAGTGTGTGGTAGTAAAGCCATCAGAGCCTGATCTTGATGCACACTGTATTTCCAAGACTATTTGTACCTCTTGCTGTTGTGATTGACATGGAGTCGTCTGATATTAAATGCTTTTTTATTTTGTGTTTTAAACTCATACTAGAAAAAATGTTGAGTAAATGTTGAGGAAAAATCTTCAGCAAGGAAGAAATAATGTCTGTGTTTAGGAGTGCTTGTACTGGGTGTGTGAAAAGTTCCAAGTATCAGAATAGAATGGCTCCTGAGGTTTATACTGAACTACAGTCCCTCTCCCCCTCCTTTACTGTTGCTGTTTATTAATGTAGAATGGAATGATCACGTATACAGATTACGTCCAGTATTGCAGTACAGGTGTGCTTACGGAGCAGTTTCTTGGTACACTCTGACTTGGATTGTTTGCATGGTTCCATTAAATAGAAACGAACACTGTTACGTACCACATGGAACAGAAAACATTTCCTTTCTGTTAAAATAAATCATGTCTTGATTCTGTTTGACATGCAGATGAAATGAGTCATTGCAATGATGGGAGAGGGAGCTTTGTTTACAGTATGCCTGATTCGGTGTGTGTGAATGTGTCTGTCAGTTATTATAGCACTATTAATGCAAAGGACCTCCCACCGCAAACTCAGAATTGTTGGTTAAACTAACAGAACCCCGAGATGTTTGTGTTCCCTTTTTATCTGTGCTTTAATGTAGATCTAAATTTAAAATCTTAACACTATTTCAACTAGAAACACTGTTGTATTAGTAATGCATGTAAGCCCAGATCCAGTTTTGTGTATTCATTTCACTCAACAAAAAATCTCAAAGGACATACATGGTTTTACTTCTGGTCAGTTCAGTTTTTTGTTTTCCATATAGCTACATAACTTGCTTGAAATTGAACTCCAGAGGTGTTTCTGCTGGTTGAAGACAGAACTTATTTCTGTTTCCTTGCATAGGATGGGAACTGCCAAGTCAGGTAGCCCTGCATTGTTTGTGGCCTTTAGAGGGGCAACTGGGCAACACTCTGCATAGTGTTGTTTCCTTTCACCTTCCTACAGTCAAGTCAGTATTTAGCCCTTGCTTTGAAGCAGGGTGGTTCAGTAATAATGAGCAGTAGCAAATTTCATTGGCTAATTACATACCTGTTTGCTTTCTCCCATGGTATCAGGATTAAATGAATTGCTGCTTCAAAATTCCTGGTTACTGCTTTTGTACTAGGTAGTTTGGGGAATGGGAATACTGGCCTTCCCTTTTTTGCTGTGCTTTTTCCATACTACACTCTTACTTATAAATCACGCTTTTAACATTTTTCCTATGGGCATAGATTTTTTTTTTGTCTCGTCTCATACCATATATTCATAATACATACCAACGCTACAAGAACAAAAAAAAAGGAGATTCATGTGCGTGTACTTTGGGCTTTGAGCTGTTACTACTTAGAACTCAAAAAAATTCCAGTCCATTAAAGAGCTAATAAAGTGTTAGATTTTTGTTACCATTCCACAGACTATAAAAAGGCTAATAGTTGTCTGATTAAAAACAAAATGGTTTGTTGAAGTGGAGTCTGTTTACGAGATGGCAAAGTCCATAATGAACTGTATAAACTGTTGACAAATCAAGAAGTAGTGCCACATCAAAAGATAAAGGAATTTCTTCCCATGTTCAGTATGCCGTTTTAGTTGATAGGTCCCTGCTTACTTCTGGTGGTAACTTCAGTGGTACTGTGGCCCGTTTATCTCAGTATAACAAAGCTTATTTAACAAACATTTTGTAATAGGAAGACTAAAGAAGACACTGTTACAAATTGATTTAAAAGGCTGAGTTCTGAGACAGTATATCCTGTTGTGAGGAACTGAGAGGTGACTCAGTATTGAAACCATTTCTAGCTCTGCTTTTAGAATAGGCTAAGTAGGTTCTCTGTAAAATACGCATCTATCATAGAACAAAAGTATCTACCATGTCAAATCCAGCACAATGAAAGAAAATGCAATAGCTTGGGGTTTTTGTACTTAAGAGTTAGAGAAGTTGGAAAGTGGGGAAGAGTAGGGGCGAGAAGCTATTGTCGTTTTGTAGCAAGGAACAAAGAAGAAAGTTCAGATACATAATAAGCCTTCTAAAATGATGATATGTGTAAAAACATCCACCTTGCCCCTCACGCTGAACTAAATCTTTCAGCCATTGCATAAGCACAGGAGAGAAGTTCGTATCTGAGAATTAAGATTCAAAGCAAAAATAACATTTTCTGAGTGCATTCCTCATCCTTTGGTCCTGCAGCTAAGACTACACTGTTGGCAGCAACAGCGTTGTGTGTAGCATGCTGCTCTGAACGGTAAGTACTGCCAGAAAAGGAGAGGATGTCGCAATAGGTCGCTGCTGAAAGGCACACATTTTGCAGAGTTATTTCAAAATTAGAATTAACAGCACCCAAAGATGAGTCTAGCAGCCACAATACATTGTAATATAATTCCATTCTGCGATGTTGAGCCTGTGTTAGTATTGGACACATTTTTCTCCTAAATGTATGTCTGGCTTACCTCTCTTGGTGCTCTGAGAATTAATCTTCAAAAAGGGCTCCGAAGGTGAAAAGCACTGTGCATAGTAGCACTACATGCTCCTTGAGTTGAAAGAAACTTGTCAGATACATCTTCCTCCTGCTGAACAAGAAAAGAGCAACAGACAGGATACTTGCAATGTTTATTTTCATCATTTAAATATTTTCACTGAGCTGTCTTCTGTTGTCCAGAACTAGTTAAATCTCTGATGCTAGAACTGGAAGCAGGTTTTTGGTTTTCCTTATTTTTTTAAAATTAGTTTTGCTAGTTTACTATAATAGTTTTAGCACAGAGGGACTGTCTAATGGAATCTCAGTATAGCACAGAGGTCTCTTCTAAAATTACTTTCTGGGCTCTGCCAATGAGTAAAACTGAAAATAGAACAGGCCTGAGGAGGTATCTTCCAAGGATTTGTAAGCGAGAATTAGTGTTCTTATTCCTATGTTAGCTCATGCATTCTCTGTATGGCATTACAATTCCAAATCCAGATGAACATTCGTGACCCAGAATTTTGTTTTTGGAGGGTATTTTGTCATGAGGAGTTGGATTTGGAAGTCTGTAATACCATTCTGAAACTATTATTAAACTCTGTAAATTATATAAAGGTCAAACTGGCATTAGTAGAGAGAAAAAGTCTGCCCTTAACTCTGTACAGTTTTTTTTTTCTCTTGTCATTCATTGTTTTCAGCAGTTCCACGGGATTTTTCACAACCCCTGTTCTTTCTCTGACATATTCTTCTTGTATGCCTGGAGCTCAAAATCTACTTTTAAATGTAAAGCACTCTACTAAATAGAAAAATATACACATATGGCAGCAAAAAACATGGAAGGTTTATGATGGCATTGACCTGACAGTAAGTTGGTGTCAGAACAACTGCCTTATGGAGACAGTTGTATTTAATTTTTGTTTGTAGCTTTTGAATGGACAATAATTATATTCCAGTTCTTATTCTTTGGACAACCTATTCATTTCTTCTATTTTGGAAATAAGCCCTGTAAATGTAGGTTGTATGAGTAATTCAGCTGGGCTTTTTTTTTTGTATTCCAGTATGCCCGGGTTGCTGGCTAGCCGACTCACCAGATGGAGCTGTAGGCTTGCTGTTCTTCGCTAGGCAGTCATCATTCCGTCCCTGAACAAAGCTGTTGTGCAAATCTGATGTGTTCTTGTCCTATCGCCAAAAAGGCAAGCCACCGGAATGATTTATCAGTGCATTTGCTGGTCTCTGGTGGGAGAATAATAAGATTCCACTTATTCTCGGCTACTTAGAGGAGTCCATATTCAGGCTGATCCATGCAGAAGGGGGCGCGTGGCCCAGCAGGACTCCGAGGTGACGTTAGAGTTACTTGGGCAAGGGTGGCTTAGCGGCATCATAGGAAAAGAACCATTTGAGAAGCAAACAAGTTCTTGTACACATCAGAAGCTGAATTGCTGGGCAGTGTGTAAGTCATGAGCCAGAGTTCATAGCTGAGCTCAGACTGCGCGGATACCTAACAGAACAGCCCTCGGTGCAGGTGTGGGGGTGCACGGGGAGCACCAGAAGTTGCAGTTGCACGTGGCAGAACTGATTGCAGAAACTGTTTTATATGTGCATGCCTTCACAGGACAGTGTTGCAATGCGAGCACATCAGGACACAAATCTTGAGTCCAGAAGGCAGCAGCAAGGGATTCAGGCTGAATATAGGATGCTAATGTACTCCTTGTACCTGCCCCCCCTTAGTGTCTTAGAATCAGACTCACGTATCTGATTTTTCTTAGCAAGGCTAAGGGTGGTGGTTTTTCAGCTCAGAAAATATTATCCTGGTTCTGATTGTAGTGGATCCAAACTCAGTTCATTCTCAGAGTATCCTTGATATAAATCACAAATTTTTTTTTCTTCCTGTGCTTCATTAACAGTGCAAAAGTCAATCGTTCAGGGGGGCTGCAGCCCATGCCATTTCTGCTTGCTTTGTTGCAGAAAGTGCTGTGAACAGGCAAGCAGCTACAGGATGTGGAAGAATGTGTTTGTAGTTAAGGAATCTGAATGTCTATGGGATTTGGATTCTTTCCTTGCCTCTGTTAGGCTGCGCTGCTGGATTGCAGACAAGAGGTTTTAAGCCGGAGGCTAAATATAGCTCCTGATTTTGACTTTCATAGTTTTTGGGATTATTTCTCCCAGTGGGTGATACAAGTAAATTTTAAGACAGTTAAGAGAGGGGATTGTTTAAGTACAGAGAGAAACTACCTCAAGAAAATTTTTGTGCTTTATCTGACAATAGGTTACTGTAAGTGTGCTTCTTCATAGTAGGACACTGCCACACAGACATAATAACTTTTGGGAATATGCTCTGTGCAGACATTACATGAAGAGAAATTAACAGAAACTGAGCTTTGATAGACAGAGACATACGATTTTGAATACATTTAAATAGGGTAATAAATAGTTAGCAGTGGCTCAGTGATTACAAGTACTTAACTTTCTTGTGCTCTCCTGTTCTGCTCTTTGGCTGGATTCCATCGAGCCGTGAGCTGTGTGATGCCACTTTGGAGAAGGTCACTGTCCTGGTGGTGTTCCACCTGACAAAAGGAATAGCAAGTTAAAATCTTTGTTAAGTTCCTGGCCATCCTTACCTACTTGTTCAGTTAAACAAACAAACAAAGATCAAACAGCTGTATTACAAGACTTGAAAGCAGAGCTCAAGAGGTCATTGTACACAATTTCAAGTATAACTTAATCATGATAGTCTAAGCCTGTTTTTAGAAGAAAAAAAAAGCAACAACAACAAAAAAAATTCTGCAAGGATAACTCCACAGCTTTCCAAGCTGGTGTCTACCCTTTCTTCAGAATCCTTTTTATTTGGTGGGCAATCATGTGATGCAATCACGTACCCCCAGCTGTTGAATAGATTTCACCTGTAGCTCTAAGCAACTTGTGAGTGAGAAAAATGATACTTGGAAAAACCTTTGCAATGGCTCAGTATTTGGGTTTGCAATATTTGTGAGACCATCATTAACTGTTCTGAGTAAAAGAGGAAGATATTAATGAAAGATAATCAGTGCTGCTGCTGCTGATGATTATAGGGAGAAAGGAAGCAGCGCATCTGAGGCAAATTATGTGACAACAATGTATTAAAGAATGGTATTCTGACTGGCTGTGCAGAAAGAAGTTTCATGTATGAAGAAACTAGCGTGCTGTATCCCCCCATAAAAACAGAGTAACTCCTGAGATGGTTGGATAAGATGTGGGGAAGGGGAAAGAAGGAGAGAGACAGCGAGTGCCCGCAGCTGTATGCAACACAATGCACAATTGCTTTTAGAGATTCTTTGGAGTATTTGGAAAGGAAGGCTCTTCTGAGACTTGCTAATTGCTCTCATTTTGGTCATTTGGTCAGAGAAAGGGAAGGAGAGAAAGTGTGTTAAGAGTATATTTCCAATGCTGTTATTTTAGGAAAAGACCACTGTGCAGAACAGGTAGGCTAAAGCTCATCTAACTCAGTACCACTGGTGCGTCTGCTGTGTGTCTGTGCGTGTGTGTGGAAGGCCAAAGAGGTGAAATGTCCTCAGGTCAGTACTGTTGTTTGTATTATTTATCATCAGGGTCACACCAAGGGAGAACACACCTCCACTTTAAATTTGGTGACACCTGTTTTCCGTGCCAGGTCAGGGGACTTGTCAGAATGGAATGCAAGCCTTAGGTAACAAGTTCCCTGCAGTAATCGGGAAAAAACAGACAGCCCCAACTGTTTTCAGCACTCAGAGAGGCAGAGGAGAAGTCAGAGGCTGTTATTGACATTCCGAGTAATCTTTAAAATTGCTGAAGCTCAGTGAATCACTTTGGAATACATGAAATATTTTCACAAGGGTGTACGCGACAAACGTTGCAGTAACATGCATGAGTGTCCCCTTACTGCTGTAAGCACACATTTGCTTTCAGTAGCTACGACGAGTTCAGTGTAGTATCTAATCTTCCTAAAAGATGAGATGCTTTCTGATTAATGTATTTAGCCTGATATCATTTGTAAATACCTTGGAAATGTTTGTGGTCTTGAGATGCAGAAATTATGCAACTGCCCACATTAGCATCTTATTTCTGCAAGGAAAAAGAATACCATAGATGAGATTTTAAAACATGATACGTTAATAAAGGTGCTCTAGGCATAAGGTCATCAATTCTCTTTTTCTTGGTTGCATCACGCATAGAAATTAGTCTGACCACGTTCTTGTGTTTGAAATAATCAAATGTCCTGTATTCCACACTTGTGCAAAATGTCAGCAGAAGTAGTAGTATGCAATGATATTACAGCAAATGCATTAAAAAAAAAGTGAGGAAAAAAAGCGAGAGCACCTCAGAAGCGTGGTGTGCAGCATCCTGGGTGTTTGCCCTAACAAACGTACTCCAAGTAGCTTATTTCTTGTAAGAAAACCTAAATAAAACAACTTCTCATTTTGAAAAGAAGCTCTTTCCTGTTTCTTCCAGTACATTTGTGACACAAAATGTAGAGCTCCTTGCTTTGTAAAGGAAAAAAGAAAGCGATCCCTCAGTCATTTGCCTGCAGACACTGAAAAGCATAGCTACTGAGCTACTGTTTCTTGATTTGCTTACTCTATACTTGGAGGTGGGGGCCAGAAGAAAAAGAGGAGTCAAAAAAACCCAAAGTCTCGAAAACTTTTGGAAAAGACAATAGCCAAAGATTCAAATATGGAGGTAGAAGCAGGTTTTAGTTAGAACATCGTTTAAAAAAAAAAAACAAGTAAACCAAAAAAAAACAAACAAAAAGCCTGCAGAAAGACTTGTCAGGTTGCAATTCACCCTAGTCTTGTCAATCACCAATGTTGCCAGGCACAAAAACGAAGAATATGGGAAGTTTTCGTGTAGTTGTAGAATACTGTCACTAAGCCACCCCCACACACCCATTTTATTTCACACTGACAAAAGCTGAGATGAATGAGTTGTTGTCTGGCCCTTCCCACTTTGTATAGTCATTGGCTGGCTTGGCTCTAAAAAGGATTTAAAAAAGGGGAATAATTTGCCTTTGCCTGGGAACTGAGACTGTCAGGGTGCTGAAAAGCTAATTCGTGGGCTGCCACCATGCAGGTCTCTTGGGCTGTGTGCTCTGTCTGTGTCCTAATCCAGATTGCATTTCGATCTGTGGAAGGGTGGCAAGTGTTTAAAAATGATGCTACAGAAATCATTCCTGAGATCACCGAAAATACAGAAACACCGATGGAGCAGACTTACAGCAACAACAACAACACAATGAACCAGGCAAAGCATGGGGGAAGACACATACAACAAGCTCCAGACCCTAATGGTAAGAAAAATAACATTCTATTACTGTTTTAGACTCTAACGAGGAGTTTGTAAGAGAATACTTGTTATCAGATCTGGTTATTTATTAAAACATTTAGGTGTGGAAGAGAAAATAATACTGTGATTTCTTAACATTGGGGAAGAGTCAGACTGGTGGTGTCTAAAATCACACAGCAGAAATGGCACGTGGAGGTCGCTCCCAGCCAGACGAGAGCAGTGTGCTGCTCGCTGTCCTCTGCTAACAGCCGGATTTTCAGCCAGGTTCCCTTAGCCAAAAAAGAGTTACAGCCCTCCCAGTGGGAATTCATGCCCAAATGAATCGGAGGGGACCCTATTTTGCAGAGGTGTGCAATCGTGGAAGTGATTTGGTTACTTTGGTGGCACTGACACACTTGATAAATAGATCGGTACTGCATTTGGCCAGACAGCTGGCGTTAGCAGTGGTGCAAACCCGCAGCTTTGCGAGGCGAGGCAGAAGGCGGGGAGTTAGCACCAACCAGAGAGGTAGTTTTAAAGAGAGTCCTCCCAGCAAATAAGGCAAACTTGGTCCTTCAGACCGACACATTTGGCTGCCAAATGCACGTAGCAACTCATCAAAGGTACGGTTTCCACTCTTGTGCATTGCAGATCTGAGCTAACCCCCCCCCCTCTTTTTTTTTTTTCCCTTTGGAGGACAAAGGAAGGGAATTGTGTTTTTCTGCTGCAGCTGTCAGTTAGGGCGTTTAAAGCAGAGTACTATTTTAAAAGAAAAAATGAAGTAATCTTTTTGAGAGTGCCACTTCATATGGGTCTGAGATCCCTAAAAGCAGAGCGCTCTGCTTCTCGCAGGCAGCCCCACAACCACCAGGTCAAGGCAGGTGGGTTTTGTAGTCACGTCTGAAAAACCTTCATTTTCTAGCCTCTGACCACTCTGGCATCAACTCGGGGAATCTGTCCTGCTGAAATGAGTGTGGTTTTTGAGGTGGAAAAGAGAAAGAAAGGGAATGGACATCATTCAGGATATGCAATGGTCTCGCATGCTTATTTTAACATCTTTAACACAAGAAATCCAAGCAATGATCCAAAAGCAGCCAGACCTTCCAGGGACACATGAGGTTGCAGAACACCGTGAATAATTTTGCAGTTTGTGGAACCCACCCGCGAACAGGACAGGGCATACGTGCACAGGAAAGAAGCCTGTGTAGCTGAGGCAAATGCCCACGTCTGGCTCCATCTGCCTGTGTGCTGCGACGTGCTGGCCTTTTCACTGAGAGAAGAACTTTACCGTGTGTTTATCTAGATGAAGTTCTTCGATAAATACCTTCAAAAATCAAATTCTGTGTCTTGCAAACATGACAAGTAGCAAAGCATCCCAGCTGGCAAAAGAGACCCCTTTGGAAAAGGGGTCCTACAATAAGAATGTTTTTATAAATCCTAAATGCTAAAAATCTGCTGTTTCCTAATGTTTCGCTTGCCAATAGCTGTCCGTTAAGGGGGGGGGACACCATAAAATTCCTAATCAGCCAGAAGATGCCTCTAGCTATCTGAAGGAAATTTTGTGGGACATGGGATTATCACAGAGAGCAGTAAACTTAGAAAAAGTAATGCCTGAAGAGCAGGAATCCCATAGCCCTGTTGTTACCTGCTGATTCCCTCACCTGGAATATGTTATGCTAGCTAAAAGTCACTGAAGGAACACTTCCCTTGTTGCAGGAGAGTTTAAATCTGGAGCGAACCTCTGAGGTCAACAGAGTTAAACTAGAGCACTGGGGACGGTTTTGCCCACGGGTAAATGAAGCCAGCAGAATCCCACCAGAATTCCCCGTGGAGTGACCACCGCGGGGTTGCACTTCAGCAGCTCCGCTGCGCACGGCGCAGCCCTGGCGTGGAGCTTGCCTGGAGGATTGTATCCATCAACCCGCGCTTGGTGGTCCGAGGCTCTCACAGCTCCAGCAGCCAAGCGTCCAGAGCGGGTCCTCGCGGTTACTCCTCCCAAACCCCATCATTCAGGATATGCCCAGCTCAGAGCTAGGTGCTGCAGAAACGAAAGGTTGCTGTCTCAAGGACGGGGAAGAAAGCAGTCGGGCATTAACGTGCTTCTTGTTTGCAGACGCTTCCGACTTCAGCTGCAGAGAAATGCGAACCACCCGCTACGTGACGGAGGGGCCGTGCCGCAGCGTCAAGCCTGTCAAGGAGCTGGTGTGCTCGGGGCAGTGCGTGCCCTCCCACCTCCTCCCCAACTCCATCGGCAGAGGGAAGTGGTGGCGTCAGAACGCCCTGGATTATCGCTGCATTCCCGCTCACACCCGCACGCAGCGCATCCAGATGGCTTGTCCTGAGGAAGAGACTCGGACTTACAAATTCCGAGCTGTCACGTCCTGCAAGTGCAAGCGCTACACTCGCTACCACAACCAGTCTGAGCTGAAGGACTTCGGAAAGGAGACCGCCAGGCCGCAGAAGAACAAGAAGCCCCGTCTGTCCAGAGCTAGGAGCAGCAAGTCTAACCAGCATGAGCTAGAAAACGCTTATTAGAAGGTCGCTCCGAGTGATACAGCCCAGCAGCTCTGGATATTTTACAAAACGTCAAATGGCACTCACAGGCCACAGAATGAGGTTCTGACTGCAGTGGGTCCCAATTCCTTCTGCTAAGCTGGGTCAAAGGCTCACATAGTCAAAATCTGTCAGATTATAGCAGTTACGGTCTGCTAAGAGAATGAGATAAACCGAGCTGGTGGTAGGTAGCAACACCTAAATTCAGTCTGAGAGGAGAGGTACACCTTGGAGGTTCGCACGAGGCCACGTGGCTTGTACAAGTAGGAAGGCAGAGGAAAGCGAAGCTGTCACGGTGACAATCGCTATCACACTTTGTTAGGAGTCGTTCTGCTCACTGAACGTGAAAGGAACAGCGCGCTCCCTTTCCCACTCTCTAAGTGCCATGATGCAGGACAAGCATGAGGCGGGGGAGCTCCGGGGCAGGTGCCACGCTCCGAACGAGCTGTGGGACGTTCGCGATAGCCGGGGTTTCAGCCCGCATGGCGCCCGAAGTCAAGCTGCTGGGAAGCGAACGTCCTGTCAGGTGTCCTCGTGCCCCCCCAGCTGTTTCCTCGCAGGAGGAGAAACCAAACGTGACACTTGTTTTCTCAAAACAGACGTGTGACAATTCTATTTCACACTCTTGATTAGAATACTGTAGGGTCAACAGATTCAAAACTGAGATTTGGCAACTAAGCCATCTTATTCGCTTTGGGGGCAAGGATTTGTTTTAGCAACAATTAAATTTTACTAAGTGGAGCGGTTTAATGAAATGGATGCTCCTCTCAAACCAGGTAACCTCGCTGATGTTTGTCCTGTAAACAGCTAATGATGTGCGTTATGTAACATTAAAAGATACTGATTATTCCTAATTTCTTAGCACACAATTGACTTTAGT
The DNA here is from genome assembly GCA_013399475.1 of Chauna torquata. NCBI lineage: Eukaryota > Metazoa > Chordata > Aves > Anseriformes > Anhimidae > Chauna > Chauna torquata. Next base: position 144,444 of record VXAL01008452.1, on the reverse strand, counting down.
ATCAACCTAGATATCTCAATTCACATTTTCTGTTCTGTAGAGTTTGAATTATCTGGCCGTACACTTTGTAGTGCTAAGACTGTGCAAGCCAAGTTCTGGGAGTAAGGTTCTGCACAAAAAGTGAGCCTCTGCTAATTTGAAAGTTGTGAATTCCTCTAGAAAAGTCTTTGGTACGTGCAGCTTTGGTAAGTCTTTAGTTTGACAGCAACTTTACTTTACTTAGCTTCTCAACATTCAGACTAATGTTCGTGTTTTACATTAAAGAATATTATTGGGAAGTGAATAGTCACGTGCTGTATATATCCTGTAGAAGTGCTAGGCCTAGTGTCAGATGAACACAATTTGGGATAAAGACAGTTCCTCGCTGTTCTTATTTTCTATGTAGAGTTTATGCTGAAATCATATAAACTATGGAAATTTGCAATGTTGATAGATTTTGCCATTATTTTATGTGGGACCAGAACCTAGAGAGAAAAGCTATTGTTTCAAAGAGTGAATTACGTATTTATTTTTTCTCAGAAATTATTTATGCAATGTTTTTCCTTGTAGAGAATGAGAAGTAATACTGCTTTAAAAATATTAGTCTGTTATTTTGAATTTTAAATACGTTGTTAATAAAGTAGAAACAATGATTAATTATAGGAAGACTCATTGATTTTCAGCTGCAGTGTGAAGCTGGTTTGCTGCAAAGCAAGTGAATTACAGGACAGTCTGGGCCTTGACTCCAGTCAGGGGAGTACGTATCTGTGACAGAGAGCATCAGGGTCCTTAATTTCCAATTAATAACCTACAGATCTCTAACGAAGCTCCATCCTGGAACTTCTCACTCCAGCACATGACATTTCTCATGAAAAACATCATCTTGGGCAGCTCTGAGCTCCACATCGATATTCTCATTTCTACTTCCCAAGGGGAAAAAAAAAAAACTCAGCAGATTCCAGCTCCCTTCCTCCTCCCTGTGACACCGATTCAGATGTTCACAACCTGGTAAAGCCACCGAAGAAAACAAGAAGGCCATCAACTTTCAGTCAAGATTTCTTGATTGAAATCTGATTGTTTCATATTTCTCTCACTGGGGAAAAAAAAAAAAAAGTACAGAATTCCCTTGCAAGAGCTGCAAAGCAACTGTTAAATTTTTTAACAATTTAATATTGTAGACCTATGTCCATCCTCATTTATAAGGCCCCTTTCTTTAAGAAACAAAGACCTCTTCCCATGAAGTCAGGAAGAGCTGAGCTTGGACAGCACACTGGGCGCGGGTCTTTCAGCACTGCTGTAAAAAGGAAGAGCTTTTCCAAGCCAGCCAGTCGATAAGGTGTCCTTTCACTACCATTCCTCGATACCTCATGTAGAAGCCTAACACAAACATTTCTCAGAAACCTGGGACAACAGTTTCCAGACTGATCTTTGACTTCATGAATTTGACACCTGCAAGCCAGTGAGAAAACTTCACGCTAGATTCCTGGCAGTTTGGCAGTACAGGGTCTGCCCCAGCTCTGTCTGGGTTCTTTCCCAACAAACCATCTGTGGGTTTTCTTTCTTCTTTTTCTCTTTTAAAAATTTTTTTGTTTTCCATTTTAAAAAAAATCTCTAATACAAGGGTGCATAATTTTAGCCTCAGATTAGTACATATTACTTGGAGCCATTAATAGGTGTCTAGAACAGGACAGAAATTTGAAAAGAGAATTACTGTTTTAATCAACCAAGTCTGTGTTTGCTGGAAGTGTTATTTATGGCCCAAGGGATGTGCTAAACAGAGGCGATGCCATCTCTAAAAAGGGATTTGAGAATGAGCGGCTGCAGGAAATTTCAGTTTGTCTTTCACACCAAATCTATACACTTCGAGTTCTTTCCAAAGAGAAAAGGTTGACACTGTACCCAGAGGAAATAACTGAAAACAGAGTAACTTTATAGATTATCCTTACATCAGGGAAACATTACTGGGCACTGGACATCATGGGACATGCTCTTTCAGAGTAACACAAACTCCAGAGGGGTTTCTGTAAGTGACAGACCTCCTGTGCACTCTCTTTACACAAGCATTAAATAGCTTTGCTTCAGGACTATAAGCTCTTCAGGCAAGGGTGGCTTTCTTCATCATCACTTTTGCAATAAAGTGGAACAACTGTATGTCAGTTAGGTGCTGCTGAACCGTAAACAGTAATGTACCGGTCAGTGGCTCAGCGGCTGTCCTAATGAGCGGGCCAGAGGAAAAGAAATCGAGTTGCATTTTCAGACAGGAACCATGATACTTCCCCAAATCAGCTTTAAACATTCATTTGTCCCCAATTTTTATTGCTAAGTCATGCAGACAGTGAACCATAGCATATTGTCTATGACATACTCGCTCACAATAAACGGTCAGCATTCCTACTTCATTCCTTTTTTCTGGCAAAAACACAAGTCTGTTATTATTCCGTGGAAGGTAAGCTTACAGGGAGCACAAGCAGCCCGCTGGTATCCACCAGGTGCCAACGATTTTGCATGAGATTCAACTTTGTAATTACAAATTGCACAGCAAAGAACATAACTTTATCTGGTGGGGCCCTGGCCCAGCAAGCATGTTATGCATGAGTTCTGGGTGGCTGAGAAAGTCAGCAGCGTGAAATACAGAAGGAATAAAAGTATTATTTTAGCCACATGACATCGACTTGTAATTGCCTTGTTGCACTCAAACTAGGGCAGTATATGGGAGCACAGAACAACTTTTCTATAGGAAACAGGCTCAAAAGTCTTAAATTAATATAGAACATATGTAGCTTGAGTTTGGATTGAACATACGGTACATCTGAACAGACTGAAATCCCTGTGCTAGGCAGGTGGTGGAAGCCCACCGCGGTTTGAAGTAAAGCCAGCCCAAGCTGCAAAAATTGCAGCAAATGAAGCTCTTCGTACTCTGGCACACACAACAGAGCAACTGCTCTCCTTTCAGTCTTAGAGCCACCAGAGGACAACTCTGTACAAAGTTATTTCCAGTTGTATAATAATAATATAATCCTGTTCTCTTCCCAGATTTGTGGGAATAGTTTTCACACTGAATGCTGGACAGTTGTAACATTCACTTGCACTGGTTCATAGTCACGGCTCACGATGCCTCCTTGTCTTTTCACCAAATTGGGCATCTGGTGCCTTTCTCTATTTTTTGATGCCAAAATGAATTTTATTCCCACTAGAGCATAATAAACACACTGCACCTGAAGACCAAAGGTAAGGAAGTGATGCTGATTCTTCTGTCTCTGTCAACCATTCCTCACACGGTATCACGAGCTATTTCTTTCAACCCTAAAAGCTCTCTCTGCCTTTTATGAGGATCAGTCAGTACAGTGAAAAGAGGAGACTAAAACTAACCAGTAAAACCCAAGTCAAGGCAAAACACATCAGCACCAGCCCCGCTATTTCTGAAATAAAAATATAAAATATACAAACTTTTATCTCACCCCTGCTGCATCACAATATATGGCTAAATTGCACGATTATGCTCACAGGAAAGGGCAGGGTCATTTTAATTTGTGCATAAACTGCTCTGCACTGTTGTGGTGCTACAGCAATGGGATGGGGTAAGAAGGGAAAGGATAAGAAGGCTTCGCTTGGAAGAACAAACAATACCACGTAGTATTTACGCAGCATTGTTCACAACGAAAGCACATTATAATCAATTATTCTCTACAATCTCCCCAGGAAACAGGTCACAATTAATATTCAGGGTTTATAGACAGAAAAAAATGCAGTAGTTCAGTGAGTCACTTAAAGTCACAAATGGCCTTGCTGCCAAAGATCAGCTTAAAAGCTGGCTTCTGCCTCGCTGTCCCATGCTCAGATCCCTGGACTCGACTTCCAGCTAGGGGAGGAATCCAGAGAGTGTTAGGGTACGGTGCCACCTCTTTTCTGATCTGGTTGATGGTCTCAGGGCCCCTCAACAGCTCTTTGCTTTTCAAAGTCTGGGGGTTCTTTTGCTTTTAACGATTACCCCCTCCCTCCCCAGGGTACCAATGGTTGGGTTAGTTCGGGATGGGTTACGGCCATGTCAATGGATTTTGGATGCGCAGAGGGCATTGAACTCACTGGTATTTTGATACAAGCATCCCTGAATGGAAATATCTAAAAACGCCAGTCACCTTTGGCAATTTGGGCATTTTAAGAGCAAATGCCTTTTATTTGCTCCTGAGAGATGGGATGAAGCAATCCATACAGGAGTAACAGGTGAAGGTAGAGAAGAAACCTGCAGCACTGCTATCAGAAAAGCATCTTATATCTACTGTATTCTGAACACTTTGGTACCTGGACTTGTAACCCAACCCAGCCCTGCTTCTCCCTGGTGCTGCCTGGGGCCAGCTGCTTCGTGCTGGGGCCATGAACACCCATTTTGGCCATCCCAGGTGAGGCAGTGTGTGATGTGAATCGCTTTTTTGCCGTATATTGGCTACTTGGATTCCAACAGCTCTAGCTGGGACTCTTCTGGCACTTGGGTGCTGGCGTTCTAGATTGAAATTGCCCCTTTCTTACGAATTTGTGCAGCCTTCAGGATGTGAGAACGTTGGCTTTGTTTGTTTGTTCTCGTGTCTGAAAGAGTAATACCACCATCTCCATCTCAAAGGGAAGGATCCTCAACTCCTCGACTGAGTTACAAACCCAAATTCCGGCATCTCCTTGCTGAAGGCTCCCACATCAGGCTGAGCTTCTGGCATTAACCTTCAGGCTGGAGCTTTTTTTCCTTCATTGCCTTCCAGGCAACTTAAGATGTACTCTCAAACCAAGGAATTAAAGTGTATTTATTTAGTGGTTATCGAGCCCCTAAATTAAACAGACATCTTTATCACTTTGCCAACAATTTAATGCTTGTGGCATGAGGTTATTTCAATGTCTTAAGAAAACAGCTCAGCTCTGGCTAAATAAATAAGTGAGGTCATTCTTCGTTCAGGCTACCAGATTCTTTGGTGCAAAAACTTCCCTTTGGAGAGGCCTTGGGACATAGTGGCTCCTCTGAGACTATTTCCATCTGTCAGATTCTCTAATCTCTTCTTCCTTCCTTCCTGCCGTCTATTTCCTTCCCTTTCACTATAAAATGGCCAGTGTTTAACTCTAATGTTTCCAGTCTGCACAACATGCTTTTAGAATTGGGTGGGTATTTTTTTTTTTTAAGCCAGAAATAAGGCTTAATTTGAGGTAATTACTCTCCCATTTGCAGGGTTTTGCTATTTGCAGGGCCTTATTTATTTTCTAGTCAAACTAGCAGGACAAGTTAGTTCTAAAAGTGACAGTTTTCTTCTAAAATTGTTCTTCAGATTAAGGGTGGTGGTCAGAACCTGAAACTTTTCACTCATTATGAATCTCTGGGTGTCTGGAAACAAAAGTAGTGCTCTCAGGAAATGGTTGTTGAGGGGAGAAGCTATCACACAGCCTTCCAATGAAGGGAGGAATTGCCTGTGAAATTTCAGCCTGCTCATCCATTCATATGGGCCTCAGAATAAGTTTGTCTTCAGATCAGAGGTGTAAGCTCCTCCAGGAGCCAAAAAAAATTGAAAGGTAGGTTTTTCTAGAATGAGTTTTGTCATTAACATCTGTAATGTGGCATCGAGGAATCGGTCATAAGGATTATTCTTTGCACGTGCCAGAGCAGCAGTGCTTTGGGGAGTGAGAGGTGTTAATCAATGGAGCACGGGTCAGAAACGAGAACTGGTGAGCAGCATATCGTCACTGGGAAAACTGGCATTATTTCAGAATTTGAGCATCATATCCTCAAACACGTCCCTTTTTTCTAGTTCGAAATGCTGTCTGTCTAGAACAGAAGGATTTTAGCTAGTTTTCTGTGATTTGGCGATGCTTGGAACCTCACAGTCAGATGTGCAGGCAACTGATTTGTAGCATGGGCAGATGCTGTGCACTGAGCAATAAGCTCCGTCCACATTCAATGTACTTTTAAGCTACGCAGCCCTCAAACGTGTAATTCTGTCTTGGTCAGCAGCACTGTCACCCTCTAGTTACTGAAATACACCATCATCATTTTGAAGTACGTTTCATACAGACATCGTACTCAATTACTTTCCATTTGCTTGTATTTCTCTGAAAACAGCAATGAAAATACAGCTTTTAATACAGAGAGATGGTCTGCTGTTTGGCAAGCAAACAGATGGCCCAAGAGCAGTGGAAATGACATGCCCAAGGGCACTCAGGTGACCCACCGACTTAGTATAGATGTCTGGGTGGTCTTTGGGGCAATGGCAGCTCTACTAAAAATGTGTTTGGCACTGCCCTTACGTGAGACCTCACCCACAAAGCTCATGAGAAGCTGCTCCAGGAAGCTGCTGCTTTTTTTTTTTAATTTTTGAACAAAGCATAACTAAGAGGAAAATGTTGTCCAAGAGGAAAGTGCAACAAGTGGAGTTGGATCGATTTTTTAACGTCTGGATCCCATGACCATCACCCAGATTACATTTATGCATTTTAAAAAAAAAAATCTTTCTGCTTACAAAAAGAGAAAACAAAACAAAACAAAACAAAAAACCTAAAACCAAACCCATACAAATCAGCAAAGAAACATGTTTGGTGGTAATAATGGAGTGATTCTTCAGATCTGCAGCACCTGACAATTTAAACATTCAAGAAAACCACCTAACAAAAAAAAAATTCAGAGAATTTCTGGAGTCCGTGGGCTAAGAACACCTGGTCTCTGGGGACTGCTTCTAAGGGGCGTGGGGGCTGGAAACTATGAAAAATAGCCCTACACCAAGGATGTTCACTACACAGCAGAGTGCACGTCCAGTGGAAATTTCCAGGTGTCTGCAAATTTAAGAAGCCTGAAAAAGCAGCTTACTTCTGATTACTTAAGTACC
>VXAL01008452.1:82587-137602 GCA_013399475.1 Chauna torquata | reverse complement strand
TACTAAAAAAAAAAAAAAAAAGTTATGACAGTATTCCAAGGAAAATTCAAAACCTTTGCAAAATGCTTCACCAACGAGGAACTCTTTGGGCCATTATTACACAGCTGTCAAAGAGAAACCTTTCCTATGCCTGACCTTCCCCATGCTGGCTAACGTTGTTGCCCGATTCACAGGGAGAATCGCGTTCTGAATATGGCGGTGTTAAAAGCTGCCGTTGTACCCCCACAGCCCTTTCTACTCTGTTCTTTCCGGTTTATAGCAGGGGTTCTGCGCCGGTCACAGGCTGCACTTATCCCGTGTTTTTAAGACCAAAGCCGTCCACCGGACTCAGCCGTGTCTGCTTCCTGCCCTCCCGGGGAGCTATCGTTCTCAGGAACACCGAATACAGAATTAGCGCTGGTTTGCAGAAACGAGCATTTTAGTCCAGTTACCCACGTGGGCATGAGTTACATCTCCTGAGAGCCAAAACTGAGAATTCTCAGTAACATTTCATCTCTAATAAAACCTTGACATACATAGCAGGTAAGCTTAAGCATCGCATCCAAATATTCTCACCAACCTCTCAGAATGTAAGTAAGTATTAGCTTGCTGCTGGTTTGAGCTGAGCTCTCCTGTCTGACTTCATTTCAATTACATTTTTGGTTCATTTCAATCACACTTTTGGTACATGAGTGAGGACAAGGACAAGCACCTGTCCTTAAAAAAACACATACATCCTTGTGGCCGTACTTTGTAGGAAATCATCACATAGTTGTGTAACTTTGCAATAATTTTACTCAGATCTGATATTAAACTCTACACAGGCACCAGGTAGGATTTATTTCTTTAGTTTTCTTCAGTTATTACATTAACAAGCATAGCTCTCTTCCTTAGCATACTCAATACTTTACTTTTTAATTCACATTCACATTCATTTAATTCACTTCAGGAAAAAAATGTAGACATCGTCTGATGTTCGTCTAATTGAAACTGCAGGAAGAATGTTATAGCATGCTGTTACGCACATGGTTAAGAATCAGAGAAAATGTGGCAATATTGTACGCACTGTAGTGTATCAACAGCCATAAAACTGACCTGTGTTTCCTAATTGCAAAAATAAAAAAATAAAAATTTGAACTTACAGGCTTGATTCACTCGTCTGTTTCTCAAGAAAATGACCCTGGTCATGCGTTGCCTTACAGGGGTGCGTCAAACAGATATGTTTTAAAAGCTAAATAATACAGCAGTAGGAGTTACCCGTAGGCTAACGAAAGACCTACACCTGCAGCGTTGCTAAAGGTTCTTTCTCAGACTGTCACACACATTAAGATGCTGCCATTGTTAAAAGTTCAATTTAATTCTAGCCAGGTAGACAAATTTGAAAGGTCTCAAACCAGCTGGGACATTTTATGTCTTTTTTAGTCATGGAGGCTGTAGCACTCATCTGTGAAAAATAACAGATAAGTAAAGCATTCACTTCGCCATAGACAAATTATACTAGATGCAGAACATGGCAAAATATAGCCTGCAGGTATGTTAGAAAAACTCTCAGGCTGGCAGTTCTTCGTGTGCCCAGCGAAGGTACGGTATAAATATCAAATAATGACAGAAGAAAATAACAAAAGAAAAGCAAGTTAAACATTCTGGCACTTCCAAGAAAAACCAAAGCCTCAGCCTGAGAAAGGCACACGGTGCCCTTACAGAGGGTGTCGGGTGCTGCCGCCAGCTTGAGGCTTTGCAAGATTTAATTGCAGAGTGAGTTATGAGTCAGGAGACTGTCACTGCGAGGGGAGAAGACGTAGTTAGCAGCTGCTTTTTTGTTTCTGAGAACATCAGTTTTTTTGCTTGCTATTTTATTACATTGGAGGCGGTCTGCTTTTTTTTTTTATGTGCTGTTCTGTGTTTTCATTTTTTTTTTTCCCTTACAAATATTGGAAAGTGTTTTTAACAACTGTGGAAGTGCTTAAGCTGTGTACATATTGCTAAAAGACCCTCTTTGTGTGAGTGAGTGCCATGGTGAGTTTGGAAAGGCTGCTGCTCTGGGGGAAGTCATTATTTTGCTGTTGCTCTCTTCTCTCTTTTCTCTACAACATAACTTTTTTTTTTTTTTTTTTGCATTGCCTACCGTAGATCTCATTTTATTTTTCATGCAGTGGCCGATTCCAAGCCTCCTCAGTCAGCCATTGTGTTTTTCCTATTGAAAATGTGTGTTTTGAGGTGCTAACTCATCGCTGCTCTTTGAAAACGCTCGGGCACAAACCTCGTGGCAGCTGCCAAGGCTTCCCCACAGAGGGCTCCTCCTGCGCGTCCTGGCAGCTGCCCCAGACCGCACAGATACAAGTGGTTTATTTCATATCTGCTATATGTTCATGGACAGGACAAGTCTACGCATTCACTAAGGTTTATTTGGCAAAGCACTCCCTGACTGCAGAATGCACAAAGGGCGTAACGAGGGGGGACAAAACAAGCAAATCACCAGCTCCGGTGCTGCATTGCTGCAGGATCAGGATGCACAAGGCAGTCCCTTGCTACCGACTCCTGCTCTCCTGGCACTCCAGTGCTCCACCTAAATCATTGCCGAAAATCTTCTGTCAAGCATCACGGATCACATTCCTTTTTTTTTTTTTTTTCCAGTTTGCCATGGTAAAATGACATCAAAATAAGGCTCCTGTCCTTGTCCTTCAGGTAAAAACCGACTTCATGATAAACAGGCCCTACTTCCTAATTGTACTATCTGGAAATGCACCTGACGAGTAGAAAAGCAGCTGCCAGACACTCTCTCTCAGGAGTGGATCAGGACCTCCAGGTACCGGGATGAGCATCACACCCCGGATGCACGAGAGGCAGCTCCGGGGAGAGCCTGGGATGGAGCGAGGGTCGCGGCCATGCTGCTGCCAGAGCCTTCGAGGCAAAATGCAGGGAAAACACCTCTTCTACCAAACCCTCAAAACAGCCCTCGATTCTTTTAGTTTTTTTGTTATCCCTGACATTCTTTACTCTTTGCATAACCAAAATTGCTAATCACAAGGTTTTAAAATGAGCTTACCTCCCATAACTCACTATTCACGGGAGCTTCAGGCCTTATAAACAAGCACAAAGCTGGCAGCAGACTTTCAAACATAAAAATAAGTTTAAATAATTTCCCAGGAAGATGGAAATTTTATGTTCCGTAAAAATACTGATCTAGTGAGAGGCCTGAAGCTATATATCAGTCCTTAAAAAGAAACGAGCACATACATGTTAATTTTTAACTGATATTACAGCATGCAGAAGACTTAAAGTGAAGCACGTAATAATTTAAAACGTATAAACTTTCAGTTTAGAATGTTTTGTTTTGACTGGGACAGGCTACCAGAGAGGCTGTGGATTCTGCATCCATGGAGAAATTCAAAACCTAGAGGGACACCTTCCTGGGCAACGTGCTCTGGCCAACCCTGCTTGAAGAGAGGGTCCTGGTCCTGTTGTTTAGACAGTGATGGTTCATAGCTAGTCGCTGCAGCGCTGCTAGTTTACTAATTGCTTTATGTGGCAAATACAGAGAAAAATCATTGCAGTTTGCATTAGCTGCGTTAGCTCAGCAGGCTGTTCTTATACAACAGCTGAAATTCAAGGGGACTCTGAAAAGACAAGGCTTTGCTAAGCAAGTAAGCTGGTGAGAAATTGGGTACATATTAAATTCTGGGTAATGGAACAGTGTACATATATAATAAGCTCCAAGTAGCACATGCATAAAGGATTTAGACATGAAAGATAGAAATGAAAGTGGAATAGGATAAATACATTGCAATCGTGGGGCAATTTTTTTTTTTTTTAAGGAAAAAAAGCTGGGATATTGGCAAGTCAAATCAGAAAACCTGAAATGAGATGTGACTTGCACCTCAAGCCCATTCCATTTGGCTGACCAAAGCTTGGAGTCCTGTGTACGCCTGGCGTTTTGTATCCTACATTACAATATCTGGCAAGAAAAAAAATTTTTTTTTTTTTTTTGCCTGTGATCCTCAGTTAAAGCAGACTGAGAAAATCCCTTTATAATTGGTTAATAGTTCATGGGGCTAAAATTGTTGTTGTAGCACAATCTGTGGGAACAACACGGGAGAAACATTTCCTGCAGAAAGAATGCTGAAGTTTAATTACCACACATCGCATGAGAGAGGATTTCAATTTTTAGGGCCCCGTGTTCAGGCAGTTACTAGGTAGCCAGCTCGTGCAGGAATATTGATGCTTTAGTCTAATCTCTGCGGTGCCCGAGAACAGCGGAGGGGCCTCATTCTCATGATGGGGTGGAAGGAATGCTGCACATTTCGCTTTCCTAGGCCTTATCGCGTACGTTGCTACGCCAGGCAGTTTAATTAATAACTGTCGACATCTTGTCATTTATCATTACCAAAACAGAAGGTGGGGACCCTTCCATATGCATGCTGTACAAATAAATTAAAGTTTTCTCAATCAGTCCCACGGGTTTGCTGCTGTCAGTCACTGGCGGTGTCCTTCCTGCAGCTCCAGGGCCCCGTGGTATCTCGCTCTCAGGGCTGGGCAGCTCTTTACGGGACGAAAAACAAAACCATGCGCATGTGAGCCTGGTGCACAGTCAGCCTCAGCTAATGTGATCGTAGAGAGCTCAGTTGCTGAGCTGTTTGCTATCAGATTGAAATGTACATCAAGGAAGAAAGTTCCAGAACAAAGACATGCGCAGAGATGGGTCCGTGAGATCGTGGGGAAGCGTCGCAGTCGAATAACAAACTTGGTATAAACTTTTTCACTGACCTCAAGTTCATTACAGCAACATCTTACTTTTATATCACATCGCTCGATACAAAGTAACTCAGCATATGGAAATCCTTCATCTTTCCCTGAAATCAGATTGCCGTTCTGCGCTTGCCTAAAGAACACTCACAGTGGCTCTGTCCTGGACAGGATTTCATTTCTCATGGTCTGCCAGAACTTCCTCACTCCCATTCTTGGTGGCATTTTATAGGAAAGACCAATTCCGACAGAAATGAGCAGGCGGACAGAGCTCGAGTAGCAGCGTAACACACTTCCAAACACAACCCGTTTTTAGAAAATAAAAATAAACCCTTCATTAGAAGTGCTGCTGTATCTCCAGGAGCTCAGTATACCAGGGGCTGCGCAAAGAGATCCCACAGATCTCACCGTTTGAGTTAAAAGAGATTAAACTGAATTCCCCATACAACAACCTAAGCTGTGAGAAATCTTCCTGTTAGCTTGTGGATGTAGACGGAGCTCCCCGTGGCTGCTGGAGACACGACGGAGCGTCTCTGGGTTGGTTTTTGGCTGTTGGAGGCTATAGGAGGTGCTGGATTCCTGCAAGGGCTGCCAGTATCTCCCTTCCAGGAGAAGTGGCCTGGCTGCCTTTAAAGAACCACATTAACCTGCAACTCCCTACACTATGCGTTAAATCCACCGGCATGACTCGGGTCACCCTTGCACTTTCATCAGGAAGGGTTAAGCAAGATGTGGGACACGACAGCTTGCCACACTGAGTGTCCCGGCTCTGTCCTTGTGCTGCTTTTGTGTGGGGTGACCCTGTGTAGCACTGGGTAATCTCTGTTTCTTGCAGAAACTCTACACTACACTAAGATTTCATGAGGAGAAGATGATCAAAGACCCCAGCATACAGCTAAGTGCAAACAAGAAAATCCTGCACCAGGGCTTGCGAATTTCCCGTATTGAAAATGTCAGAGGGACAAAAAGGGACAGGCATCAGAGAGACCCAAAAGAAGGAGAATTTCACATGCCATCCATAGCAGAAGTCCATGCTGGAGCTCCTGCTCAGGGGTCAAGTGGCTGAACTACGAGAGCATTTTAATAACGTGACACGGTTGTAACGCTGGCCCCTTCTGGCCGCAGCTAATTGCCCTGTTTGGCTGGAGCCGAGCTGAAATAGCACGTTGTGCATGCACCAGGAAATGAGCTCATGATATACGGAGCCTCGGTCTGCAGGTGATAAGTAAGGGCCCAACAAATTAATCTCATCAACTGCATTCATCTTCGGATGATGCTCTGTGCCAGGCCACAATGTGTGGGCTGGAGGCTATTTTTTTCATTTGCCTGACTTAAACAGGTAGTTTGAGTGACTATGATACAACTGTTCTATTCTGTGCTGTCTGCGTCCTCGGCTCTTCTTGCAGAAATGGGAAGAACTGTCAGGTTGTATTTTACAGACTGGGAGACAAATTATTGTGCCGACAGCTTGCTTTTGTCAGTATAGTTTGGATTACACACACTGTAAATCTAACAAAGTGAATTTGTTGTTTTCCTTAATCTTTTCCTTTTTAATGGCAAGCGTCTTTACTAATAATTGTAATTTAATTATTTATGATGCCATTCAGAATGCATTGTTATTTAATTGCATTCCTCACCATATTATTAAGTCCTTGCAAGATCAGAAATCACATCTATGTGAAACGGAAACAAAGACTTGCCTTAGGCTCAGGAATGGGGTTAATGAGTTGGTATGCTATTAAAATAAACAAACAAACAAACAAACAAAAAACCCACATTAATTTAGAGAGAACAACAACACCCCAGTTTTAAAGAGCTTTTCTTTTTTTACCCCGGAATACACGTCTGCACTGCCAGTAAGTTTTGCTGTCATGTGAAAGCTTTGCAGCAGAAGGAACCAAACCTTCACATCCCCCCCTTTTCTGTGGGGCTCACGCAGTGGCTCTGTTGCAGGCACAAGGCAGGCAGGCACTAAGCTGACTGCCTTCCCTCTTTCTGGTGTTCATCTTGCAGTTAGCAAAGAGAAGATTTTCGCTTCTTCCAAACATATTATTTGTTCTCACACCCAACCATTTTTAGGAACACGAAGACCAAGTCTGTGCGCAGAGTCTGAAGTTTATGAATACGTGCTCGACACATGCCCGGACCACACATTACCGAGAAATATCCATTTTACTGCAACACCAGAGTGCTTTCTAATGAACTTCTGATCCTTGGCAGATGATAAAAAGCTTGACAGTAAACAGAGAAGAATATCTGTAATATCATTTGTTTGGCCAGCTTGGTTTCTTTGTTTCGCAAACGGCAGCGAACACCACATTTAACAATCATCCCCGCACACCCCAGTGGGTGTATATGACAGAGGTACCAAAAGTGTCCGCTCCCGATGCACTCACAGCACTATTTAGTCCAAGATCCCTTACTGATCGGGCACAACGCCAGCTGTATCAGGCAGCCTCCAAACTAGTAAATGCAAAGGTGCGGGAGGTGGATAGCTATCGCGTCTGCGGAAGTCCAGGGCTCTGCAGAACAGCATTCGGCACTTTGGTGATCAGAGCAGAGGCAAGAGCATTATTCACCTCTAAGAGGAAAGCAGAGAGAAAGGCTGATGACTTGATTAGCAGGTAACGACATTTTGAAGCTGTCACTGAAATAGCAGACTGCAACTACAGCGGCTGGAATTCAAATACCAGGACGAGAAGTTTGGTTTTAATTCTATGGGCGAGGAAAACCAGTTCAGGTTGGGTTTATGCTTGCTGTCCTTTTGTTCACGCTTCTGTCTGCTGCCATACGGCATCAGCCTTGTGTTGGTCTGGCTTTTGGTCGTCTACCTGTTACCCGCTGGGGTCACCGCATCACATTGGAAAACACGGACTTGGTGAAACAGCACACGGGCTGCTCCTTGCGGCAGGACTGTAGCAGGAGAACACGCGGGGGGTCAAATCCATTCTCCGCATTGTCCCTTCTGCTGGATCTGCACCCTCGGGTGCTGGCTGAAGGTGCTTGCAGCTCCTCTTGCATGACAAGCCAGCCAATTTGGCTTCCGCAAAAATTCCTGTCTTCAAACCCTAATTATTGTGTTGGCACAGGGCTCTGAGTGGTTTCCTGATTGTTTGTATTTACTTGCACAGTCTCTCCTGCTCAGGGTTCTGTGACAAATATAATTCCACTCATGGCTAATTTGGTGTTTTTTGGAGGGAGGGGGGAGCAGGGAGGGTAATTTCATGGTAAACCATAATTACCAGTACAACTAGTACCTTAATTGCCAATCCAATCTGAGGGGGTAGCTGAGGCTCGAATCAGCCTAATTTGAATTCTGCTTGTTCATAATAAATAAATAGTGATTGCTGATTGGATCTAGCCTACCTTGTTTTAAAATGGAAAACCGTTTTAAAGTGTGAAATTTTATGTCCGTTTGTCTCTATGTTTGGCCATTTCCTAATCACGTTATGCTGACAGCCCAGCACAGAACCGAGAGCAGGCATCCGAGGCCTCCACAGCTGCTACTGCTATTAGCTCCCGATGGCACAGAGTCCTGGCAGGACAGGGGACCTCATAGGGCAGCCTGTCCCCTCCTCTTCCTCTCCAGGAACCGCAGCAGTTGGTGATGGGAGTACTGTGCCAGACCTATAGGCACGTTCTGGCTCCTGATTGATACCTGTGTTCAGCCGACCTGAGAGTTCCAGTGGCTTTATATTTTACGACTCCCCTAAAACATACAGGTAAGAAGCAAGGTGGAATGTGGCACAAACAGCATTTTGTGGCAACAACCTCGAGCCTTGCAGCCCTTTTTAATGAGCAAGAATAATGCTAACTGCAAGACTGACTGGCCAAAAGCCAAAATATGCCCTCCAAATCCTATCCACTAAGTTTGTCCTTAGTATAGAATCTTTAATTTATGAAC
Organism: Chauna torquata; assembly: GCA_013399475.1. Classification (NCBI taxonomy): domain Eukaryota; kingdom Metazoa; phylum Chordata; class Aves; order Anseriformes; family Anhimidae; genus Chauna; species Chauna torquata. Next base: position 128,976 of record VXAL01008452.1, on the reverse strand, counting down.
ATGTAAACTCTTACAGCAAAAGTGAGTCCTCTGACTTCTAAATATGTCGGAATATACGGTAGGTTCAGGAAAACCCAGTGTCAGGGTGCGTAAACCTGCCGGTGGCAACGCATACTCCTAGCTGCATCTGGTGCGGCGTAATACCCACTTCGGAGTGGATGGATCGGTAGCTCCTATTAGCCCCATTTTTAGCTCTTTTTTGCAATTTGGGATCCTTCAGATAGAAATGGAAGATTTTCTTGTGTGTGTGTGTGTGTGTGGTTTTTTTTTTTTTTTTTTTAGATAAGCTTCTGTTCTTATAGCTTCTAGGCAAATACCTCCTCATTCGCAAGAGGGCTTGGGGCCCTGGGAACCCAGCAAGGGGCAAGCGGAGGAGCTGCTCGCACTCTTTTTTACCAAGCTAGAAATCACTTCTTCTATCAATCAAACCCTCCATGAGGCCTCCTTCGACTTGCAGCCTCCTCACCTTTGGACGATTATCCTGCTAGCCACTGTCATGGCAACCGCAGAGGCTGTTCCAGCAGAGAAAACTGCCTCGGAGATTAGGGGAGAGCCCACGGGCCGGGACAAAGCCTGCACAAAGATCCAGTCCCCACCCGTCCAGAAGCGCTGCCCTCGCTACCCAAGCCTCCCTACGCGGTAGCGCCTACTGCATCCTCTGGAGCATCCTCAAGGACATCTGTGCCCTTCGCCACGTCCCTCCAGCTGCCTGCGAGGGTCCGTAACAATTCTGGGGAAACGAACACTATCGTGCCGGAAAGCTCGCACACCTCACTGGGCATTCAGTCAAAGCTCTGATTCAGATTAGGCTTTTATCTATCAGCCACTTTCTGATAGTTAAGGTGATGGCTGTGCTTTGATTTCTTGTGTCTTCTTTTCACTGCCCAAACTTGTATTTACTTGTCCTTCTCTTGTGAAGCTCCTAAGGATCACAGACAGCTTTGACCCACAGAAAATATGTTCTCTCTACTGTCTGTGGAGTTTCATGAGACAAACGTCTTCAGGAAAAGAGAGAACTTCCCACATGAGTAAACACTTTGCAGCGCCGTAGATAATGGCACCTAATCTGCCTTCATTTTTATGGCCAGCCTTAATATTTCTGTCCTTCAGCCCGAGGAGGACTAATAGCAACAACTGTAAAGTAACTAGTTAAGCAGCCCAGTCCCCTACAGAAAAAGCCCATCGCATCTTTCGGAATGTGTTGACAGCATTTTCTTGCTCTTTGCTTGTGGAAGTCACTGACAACAGCACGACAGTGTCCATAACGTCTCATTTTGAGGCTTTGCAGCACTAGCACTGATCAAAGTTTCCACAACACTTTATAGCCCCAATACAGACACACCTATTAGAGGGTCCTTTTTGTAAGATATTAAACCTAGAGCGCTTTGGCAACAGACGCAATTTATCTGTGGCAAATTCTGAAGGAATAAAACCGAGCCTGGTTCCACTCAGAGCTTTTCAAAGTTCTTGCTTTCATTGCTTCTTTGTGCATTTTTATTCTCCTCTCTCTTGGATAGAGGAGAAGGGTTCTGTGCATTAATGAGAAACATTTTCTGCAATAGACCAAGGCCTCAGCACCTCAGGCTTGGTTTCTTGTTTACAGACACTTCTGCTGCTAAGAATTCTGCCACAGAGGCTGCTATAGCCATTTTTTGGCATGAGCCTCGGCTAACTCATGAGGTTGATACGCAGCTGTCAGCTCAGTACCTATTCAGCCTCATGCAGTGGTTGTCAAATGCAACAGCGGTTCCTTCCCTCAGTGGCCGGTTGCAGCCTCTCTCCCTGGGTCACTCCTGGCCCGTCTTCTGCAGTTGCCCTGCTCTGGTGTGAGAGGCTTTTGTTCATAGCATCATTATCCTATACACTTGGGCTTAGGGAATTGCACTTCAATTTCCCTGATCTCAAAATTCACGAGGTTTTTGGGAGCCAGTTGCTTCACACTAAAAAATAAGGCATCCACTAGCATCATTTTACAATTATTTTTTTTTTTTTCATACAGGGAACTAAAAAGAACAAGACATGTAGTGCCCAAGAAAATGTGGAAATCAAATTTTTTTTTTCTGCATTAACCATAACTGTTACATCCTGAGTCACAGCAGAAACCATGGTGCCTTGCTGTCTTCGAGCAATGAACCACAGGAGTGACTGCCGCGGTCACCTTCTAGCAAAGGATTTTGTTCCTCAGACACATTTTTCCCACAATAGCAACAGTCCAATGACAAGAAAAAAAAATAGCTTCTTCCCTTAGTCCCAGACAACAATCTGGCAAACACACTTATAATTTGCTGAAGGGGCCTGGAGCGTAGAAGCTATAAACATAAAATAAAAACAAAGGAGAAAGGAGACTACAGCCATGGAGCAATGGATGGAACTGGGGGGGGGGAGCACAAATTCAGCAAATCTGGACCCGATGGCCACACAGGATGCCAGGAGCCAAGAAGTGCAGCAGCTCCTGAGCTTGCCCTTGTCTTCCTGTTGCAAAAACAAGCCTTGACATTTCTCTTTTGAGAAACCCAGCATAATTGCCCTGCCTGGAGCCGTGATTTCCCTCACCCTTCACCATTAGCTGCAGTGGCTGAACTTGTTTGCTTTTGCTGACTGACCACGGAGGCATTCACCTGGGGATTTATGAGCTACTCCATATGCTCAGGGGCGGACTTCCTTCACGCAAAGGTGTTCCACGCCGTTTTTCCTTGCCGCTCAGCATGCTCCCTGGCTCTCCGTTGTGGCTTGCAGGTCGCACAAGCAAATTCAGCCCGCGGGCCCATACGACGGGCACTGCAAGATTCCCTGGAACGCTCCCACCCGCCACCGCGCAGCGGTTTGTGCGCTCCTGCACCGCAGTCCCGGAGATTTTTCAAATTGCAAAACCAAAGAATAATGAAGTTTCTTAAGGAAGCGTCTGCAGGCTTTGCGTTACGCTACGTTATTATTTTTAGGTAGAAAGAGGGGAGGAGGAAGGCAGTATTTTATTTAAACCTCAGCTACAACTTTACAGTTGAAATTTGGGTCATTTAACCAAGACTCGCAGGTAGACATCTCCACCTCGTGGTGGGAAATTGAAGTGTCTTAAAAAAAAAAAAATCTGAAACGCAGTTTTATCCAAAGGTGACAACATGTTGAATTTACCGTTGTAAACTATTTTCCAAGGCAAACTATGCTCCTTAGCAGCGTGCTTTTGCAGAAAGGCAGGGAGGAAAAATACTCTGTGGAAAATTGACCTCCTGTATGTCTGACAGTGCATCTTACAACGTAAGGATGCTACGCTCGGTCATCCTTCCTATACACAACGATCTGTATCCTGCACAGCATGAATAGCTTTCTGGTTTCTGGGTTTAAAGCATTTTTCTGTTAAAGTATTTTTTTTTTAGCTATTTAATTTTTTAAAGTGTTTATGATAGCTCTGTGTAATTTAATACAGAAAACAAGGCCTAAACCCTTGACTTCTCCTCAAGTCACTGTTACCTAAGTATTTAGGTGTTTTTACGAAAGTTAAGCATAACCTGCATAACCTGGTTAATTCTGTGCAGCGCTGGAATATACATGATTTTTTGTAACCGTATTCTGGACAGCTCGCAGTCATCTCAGAGCTCATGTCCCCCTGCTCCATCAGCACTGTTAGTAGGTCAGTTAAAATTATATTTGGAAAATTATTAAAAAGTATTTTAAAGTCTTTAGAAAAAAGATACTTTCTATTTAAATTTCTTCAAGAGCTCTAACTGTTTACACAAAGCATTGTTTTGTGCTGCATTGGCCGTCCATTCGCATCACTTTTGTTCATCGCCCAGCATGAAATGGAAGCGAGCTGGAAGGCTTTTTGAGGCTGAGGGAAATGGCTCAAAACCTCTTTAACTTATTTTTTGGTCCTGGAAACTGATTGCTTCACAGCAGAACTTCCACCTCACGCTTCCTCCACGCCAGCAGATCTCCTGGCCGGGGGCTTCCTTCCACGCAAGGAGGAAGTGCCCGGCCCCACCAGGCGCCCGCCCAGGGAGAGCTGCCCCGCTTCTGGCTCAGCGGCAGGAGCTCCTGTAAGTTGTACGCTATCATTTGAGACAGTAAATTCCAGGATTTCATCTTTATTTAGCCCTAGTTTTCAGACTTTCAGATGATTTACCCCGCAGTGTGCAGGAAGCTATAAATCGCTCCTTTATGTGTTAAAAAAAATTTAAAAAATCAATTGCCATTTGACACTTTACCTTACTATTGCTAACTTCTTTCAACTGCAATAAAGCATCCGTCTGCTTTTTATTTTACAGGCAATTAGTAAGTCACCTTTTAAAAATTTCTTTCCATTTTCTATTAAACCGGCTCCAGCATTAAAACGAAAGAAAGCTGCTTTATGGCATTGAATGTACTGAAGGGATTTACCTGTAGCCTTGCAGAAACTTTCAGATGACAGACTGTCTTTGCCTGCTGGTTTGACCATACTACCTCAGTCTTTCCAAGTGCAGGTCGTACACAGACAGTCACACTGATTTCTTTGTTATTGAAATTGCTATGGAAATTCTCACAGTGTTACTGTAGCTTTTCACCAGAATTTTCCAGTTGGAAATTAAGTTTTTTGATCTGACACTAAAGCATTTAAGCTAATTTTAGGATTCTCTGAATTTCCCAAAGGTTTGAAAAGTCATTGACAAGGAAATGACTTTTTTCAAGTAGCAAGGAGAATTTCAGAGCATCTCATCTGCACTCAGTCTTCAGTGATACCTGCAACAACTGATACATCTCAGGTGGTTTGAGGGCTGGGGTGAAGCAGGTTTATGCAAGACATGGTCATATAAATTATCCTTATGGGTGGATGTCAATTTTTGTTCTATTTGCCTTTTTTTTTTTCACAGAAATACGTAAATATTTGAAATATTCATTAAAAAAAAAAGAAGATTACAACTTCAGTGTAAGCCACATATTAGTCATATTTAATTTTACAGTAAAAAACCCTCCTGCTTTATTTTGTGTGGTCTTGGCTTTATGTGCAAAAGGACTCGTTTTTCCCTGTCCGTGCTGAGATTTATTTCCTACCCCACGCATTAACCCTTCCACTTTCCATGTTTTCAGTCCTATTCTCTTTCAAAACTTTTCCTCTGCAACAAGACAGGCTGGAGAAGGGTCCCACAACATCTCCTCATTTTCTGCCTGGTACTCCAAACCCATGAAAAGCAAACCACTCTTTTCACCATATAGATGCGTGAAGCTCCCTCGGAATTTCCTTTCAAAATCATGGTTGGGCAAGCGGCTCTCGGAGGACGGAGCACCAGGCGAGGGGACAGGGACAGCCCAGATGCCACCACCAGCTGCTTGCGTTCCTCAGAGACACCAATTACATCGCCTCAATTACCAGCCACAGATCCCCAGCGCTCCAGCCCTAAGGTACACAACACAAGGCAACGGGTGCCCCAGGGGCTCGGCGGAATTCCCGGACGGAATGACAAAGGCTGCCGAACTCTAATTGCTGTGTAGGATTCCATAGGACACCTTTAACAGCAGAATCTGTGCTGCTCTCTTCCAGACTATACCCCCCTCCCCATGACTATACTCCAAATAACAAAATTTTAAAGAACACTTTTTATTTTTAATTGGCCTAATTTCAATGTCCATAACAGTCATTCAGCATAGGGATGAATTCCACCTCTTCTGGGAATCTTTTCCATAATTTTCATTTAACTGCATTTAGCGCAACTCGCTCCGGTGAAAGGGATCATGCAGCAAAGCAACAAAAGCAGCAGCAAGGGATGGTCCCAAGAAAAGAAACGCACAAGTCTAGCATTGAAGAAAGAAATTGAAAAGCTTATCAGCTGGCAGATAATCCACTAAAATTTCTTTATCTTTTAGGATCTCCAGAAACATATGGGATTCTTCGTATAACAAAAACTCCAAACAAAAATGTTGCACTCTATCCCACCTCAAAATGCACAAACCGTACACTGAAGAATAAATATAGATTTGTTAATCTATACCCACAAAAAATGGCTCAAAAAGGTTGAATGTTCTGTTCCTATCAGTTCCTTGGGGATACCATGGTTCCTGTTTCTTTAGTGTGGTCTGATGAAAACAACAGATGAGGTTTGCAATCTGCCAAAAGCTGAGCTAATTTTGTGTTTTTCAAAAAATTTGCCTGTCAAACTCTTTAACTCTTCCTTTGCTGACCTCCCAAGAATATTTGTGATTTCATAGAAAGCTTCTGGTGCCTTGGACCTCGTTCAGGACATCCAGCTCTTCATGAAATAACCACAACAGCATGCACAGCATAAGGGCAGGACTCCATGTTTAAAAAAAAAGGTGATTTATTAAAGTTTTTTTGGCAAATGGTCTTTCCTGTCTTAAGAATTAATGCTGAAGCTGAGACTCTGTTTGCTTGTATGACCTTTCAGGGAAAGGAGATTCCTCATCTTTACATGGCATTAGGCCTCAAATCCAGGAAAAAAAAAAGAAAACTACCACCAACAAGAACAGAAAAAAACCACTGAAGGAGGAGAGAGAAGCAAGGAGCCCAGAAGCTGGTGTCTGGACTTGCAAGCACAGATCTTTGCTCCCTTAGCACACAGCTGCTGAAAACACGCTTTGCTTCCTGTGATTGCCAAGTATCACGACACAGATACACGTTTACCTGGTTCCATTCATAGCCATCCCTTAACAGCAGGGAGAAGCCAAAAGCGAAGTTTCAAACAGTTCGTACAAGAGTAGAACTCCAATTAGCTGGGGACAGATCCAAGGTAAAGGAACGAGCCGCACACCTCTACCCCGCCTAGAACTTGCTGCCTCCATTCTCTAGTTTCAATCACAGCAGCACCGCCAATTTTTTGAGGGTTTCATGTCAGCTTTTTAGGAACAAGACATTGCCAATGTCTCTGCCAGAGGGTTTTCTCCAGAGCTCAGGTAATACTGCTTGTTACTTACTTGTCTTCTGCGGACTTTGGCTTTTGATCATCGGCCCCCTTCTCTACTTACACAGCTGGGTGGAATAGCAGCTCCTCCAGTAGGAAGAGCTGGGGTTTTGCTTTCACCCTGGTACAAGGGAAGTACCAGAGAAAAACAAATTGTGAAGTGGCAAGGCAAAGTTGGAGCTCATTTACACGATATAATTCTTACAGATGCAAGCGAGTGTTTGCTGCGCGTGAACCCGCTGCGTCCCGCTAACCCGAGCCCTCTGCCATTTGCCCGTGGCTCTTGTCACATCTTGCATTCCTGAAACCCAAGCCCCTCACTGTAGTAAATGCCGTAAGAATAGCAACCAAGAAATAGTGGTCTTTCAAACAAAAATGTTAAAAGTGACGGATCATGCATCATGTAACATGATTAAGCAGTTTCCAGCTAGCATTTTTTCCTTTTAATAATTCTCCAAACTTGGAGCTGGCCGCCTGTCTCTTCTGCTTTTTGCTTCTACTGCTCTCTGTCCTAACATAAATTATCACATAAGTGTCTCAGAACACATCTTGATGCTTCCTGTACCTGAAACGTTTTTTTCACCACTGCGAAGCCATCCAATTTAATTAATACCGGAAATATTGACTTAGTGCTAAGAGAAACATTATCATTAAATTAGAATCCTTGTGGTAGTGGTGCCAGCTGCAGAGCGAGTCAGCCGCAGCCTCTGTGAAGTATTCGATGAGAGCAGGGAAGGGAGCATGGCAGGAGAAAAGCCTCCACAGCTCTGCTCGGTGCTTTGGCTGCGCAGCTCTGGCTAAATAACGAGGGCTATACCTGCACCCTCGGAGCTCACCGGGTACTGCCAGGGCCAAAAGAAATTGAGGGGAAAACCTGAGAAAGTTAAGGAAAGTGAAGAATTCAGCAGAAGCTGCAAAAAGAAAAGTGAAAAAGCAGCAACAGAAGGATAGAAATGAGACTGGGAAAAAAAAAAAGACATGAAATGAAATGAGTGAAATGGAACAGTAGGAGATGAAGAGAGAAGTTGAGGAAAAAGCAAGGTATTTTAAAATAACTTACTTCACATTGCCAGGTTCTTAATCTTTTTAAGAGGTGAAAATTACAACCTCTTTTGAAAAATGTTACGTTCAGAGTGAGCATGTTATCACACGTACTTCTTTAATTTGTAGGGAATTAAATAGAGAGACTGAGAAATGTGAGATGTACAAGTGCTTTTGAAGAAAAGGAAAGGGCAAATGCAACAACCAGAAAATTCCCATCAGTCTGTTTGGAAGTACAAACGTAACAAGTAGATTTTGTCAGATTCAACTTGCAAATGACCGACCACAACTAAGAGTAAATAGGTAACATATTCTTCAGTCCGTGCTTGAGCTGCTATGGGTGCGGACAAATAGGAAAGTACGCGTTCTGATCGATTTATGCTCGGCTAGCTCTACCGAGGCTCTGCCAGTCCTGCAGCCCAGCCAGCTAGGTTACGCTGCAGCAATCCCAACCAGGCGCACAACATCTGGGTCGGGAAGAAGTTAAACGGTATGGCATGGACTCAACCAGTTGCTCAGGTGAAAGATGCCCAAATATTACGCTACGGTCACTTCTCATGATTGCTAGAGTTTTGAGTAAAGCAATAAGAAGGAAAACTAGCCAGACAAAGCTTACAAACTAATGCAGAAACAGCGCTCAATCATCTTACCCTTCTTTTTTTAAATCAATTGTTTGGAGCAGAACAGCTAAAATAAGATGTGACGAAGAAAAGCTCAAGTCATTAAATCAATACAAACTGAAATATTTTAATAAAATCGCTCCTGAGATGCAGCTTTTCAGAGTACCATATTTGCATAGCAAAGGGACCATCCAGATTAATTAATGTATCAGAAGCACCAGATCACCTGGACTTAATATTCTCTGTGATAATATTGCCTGTAACTCTCAAAGATGCAGCTACAACATTAATCTATGAGATTAATAGGTTCACAAATGCTACGTTCACAATTTGCTTACAAAAAACATTTCTTTAATGTGATTTTGTAGTTCTCACCCCTTATTCAGCTTGAGTGGTTTGTTCTCAGACTATGTGCTGGGTTAAGAAAACATTAATTCCACAGCTATTCCCTTCAAATCACCTTCATGTGCAAAAGAAATCAGGAGTGTTGCAGTGAGTGACAAATACGTTGCCTCAAAACTCAAGAGATGCAACAGAAGCCTGGTTTAATCTACGTATTAATTTTGCAGCTGAAGCAGAAGATGATTTTATGATGAAAACGTGGCCAACAAGAGATAATAGTTTTTTTTTTTTAATTCATTATTTTTTTTTAATTTTACTGTGCTCTTGGCAAAATTATTCTGGGCTAAAAGCATTAATTACCCACATAACCTAGGGTGTGTATTATGCTACTTCAGACTGAGAATCCAGGAGCTTGGCGTCTTCTCCCCAACATTATTTCTCTGATACCACGTATGATTGCTGCTTGAACTCTCCCTACAAACTGACTGAAAACCTATTCCTAGAAGTTTGGAGAGAAGAGAGAAATACGCAGCTGTGATACCAGTGGTACAAAACCACTGCCTTTTTGAGAAGTAGCACAGACTTTCTCGCTCTCTCCATCTCCTCCCCCCAAATCATCAAAAACCTAATACTGGTTTCCTGCAAATACAGGCCTTTTAAACCGGACTAATTTGCCATATGGGATTACAGCAAAACGCAAGTTAATGTTTCCTGACATTTTGTCCAATACCTAATGCCTTTTAATATAGCTCTTTAACCACAGAGCTCTTTAGCTTCCATTGGTAGGAGATCATCTTTCCCTTCTAGCTACGCTGCCTCTATTAGTCCAAGCTTTACACTTTTTCTATCCTTTTATTCCTTCAGGATGCTGAGAATACTATTAAAGTGACAGATAGACCCAAAGAGCCCATCCTTGGGCTTGGCATTTCCTCTCCAGCTCTGTTCCAGCCCCTCGCAGGTGCTCGCTCCGTCCCCCGGCGCAGCCCTCTGCAGGCTCTCCTGCCGCGGGGCACGCTCAGCACCGCTCTCAAGCGCCCGATTCTCCCCTCTTCTCCTGCCTCATGCATCATCTCTTCACACGTTTACTACCTTGCCTACCACGCATTTTGCTTACCGCTCAGGCTGTAATTTCCCCAGCAGCTATGTTTGTGCACAATGCTATAGACGGCCCCGTTCTCAATACTGCAAACCAACAGTTGCAACAAATGCAAAATTTTTAGCATGCGCTAAAAATTGCTGTGTTCTGCAAAACCTACTGCTGTGGTTACTATTGCTATAGATGTGCGTGTCAGATATTAAACTCTGCTACTGCCAGTAGTATATCCCAGAGCTTTGCATGCACAGCAGAAGAGATATATCCTGATATACCTCGTCAGCTACTCAGGAATACAAAATGAGGACCAGACACAGAACCCAGGACTCCTGTTTCCTAGAACCAAGCTGCCATTACAGGCCACTGCCTTTTTAATAAGTGGGCCAGATCTTGGTATTTGGGAGTAAAGCTTTCCTTAGTGAACTGCTTGATGTCTCTGTGCCTCAGTTTACCACCCCCAAGTTCCCCTCAGAAGTGAAAAGGAGCTTGCAGTCGATCCTGTCGAGTTCTTCGAGCTCCCCACGTGCGAAACAACCTGCAAAACCCCACATGCTGTTGTTCCAGGCTGGGAGCTTCATGAGAGAGGACTGCAGGGAGGGTGGAGGGAACTTGCAGAAAGAAGGAAGCGTCCCTGGGAAGGGGTGCGTGAGCTTTCAGAGGTATCGGTGGCAGTTTAAAAATCCTGATATTTGCAGGGAATGGCCTCAGTGTGCAGACCCCTGGGGAGCTTTGCTCCACCGCTGACTGCAGACAGGCTCCTGAGCTGCTGAAAACCAGCGCCACAGCCTCGCTCCTGCCGGGGGATTCATCCGATGGAACTTGGGCTCCTTCCTGCAGTGTGTGCCGAAGCCATATCTGCTTCAAAAAAGGTTTTCTGCTAGCACAGAACTTCATTTTCCAGAGAACTCGCATTGACTACAGCAGAAAAGACAAATGTTGGAGAAACTACATTCTCTGACTATGGCTCTGCTTCTTCAGCCTCTGGAGAGCTATTTCACTTGTTTCTGCCACGTAAGAATAAGAACTGTGACTCATTGTCTGCAAAATGCCTCTGAAAATGCACTTCAGAGATGCTGAATCCAGTCCTGCGATGCCTTGACCCATCAAAAACCCTCAGAGGATGAGGCAAACCTAGGGCCATTTCAGCCTTTTGTTTGGAGCACTCATCCTCCACCTTCCCACCTCACGTGCTGACGCCAACACGTTATTTTCGTTTCACAGACTCATGAAAGCAGGCCAAATACGAGATGGCCAAATGACCAACCCTACGTACGAGAACAGCTCAGGGAACAGTCAACAACAATTTTCCCTCACAGTGCAATGACTTCCTTGTGGCAGAAGATGACGTCCTAATGAGATATTGAACTATTTCCAGGAGCATCTGCCATGCCAACAAGTGTAATCTTATATCAGTGCCAGTGCATTTATCATTGGGTCTTTGCTGATACAGCAGCCTCAGCTGGCAGTATAATTTTTTTCATCTCTATTACCAAAACTTCTTGCTGCAATGGATTTTAAGCCTATCACATTCCTTCTTTAGGGAAATGCTGCTGTTCAGCAGATATATGACACTTAGGAGTATTTGCAAGGGAGGTTCCAGGCGCAGGGAGCACAGCCTCGCACAGATAATCCCTTGGAAACTGAGCTTTGTGATCCTGGAGTTTCCTTCTTCACTGAGAGGATTTGTCCCAGCGGTCACAGCTCGGTGCAACGAACGTTCATTCCCAGCACTGCAACCTGGAGACACTTCAGAGCACAGAAATGAGATTAAGAGGCCGTAGTGATTGACTTGGAGGAAAAAGTTGGAAATACGTCTGGCTTGTGGTTAAAATGACTTTTCGTAGGTGCCACAAAATTTTAAAACCGGCTTGAAGATTTGCTCTCCACCTGTGTAGTGCCAACATGTTGCGACTCAGAATAATGAGATAGAGTCAGTAAAACTGCAAACTAGGTCTAGACACCAGGAAAGAGCAAAGAATTGTCTTCCCCAAAGGGAAACAGAAAGACAAACTGACAAACTGGGACACTTACTCAGATCTGGGCAATATCCTAGAAAATGTCTAGGAGAGAACAACAGAACCACTATCTGTGGGGAGACTAAAAGTAACTTAGTAAACTTTTTCCATCTTTAACTTCTGCAGCTTAAGCATCAGCTTCCTGAATTTATTAAGAAAATCATCAGCCATTTGTTGTTCTCCAGCTTTCTTCCATCAGTGCTAAAACGAGCGATGGAGTTCATAGCAAGGGCTCCTCCACGTAGAGGGAAATCCCCAGTCTTGGTCCAGTGCCCACACAGAGGAAAACTTTCCCTGCTACTTCAGCTGCGTGCATGGCAGGCCATAGCATGGCAATGTTTATGATTAAAAAGAAAAATGTTTTAGAACAGTATTTTTAAATGAAGGGTGTTATTAACTTGCAATTTAGTAGCTCATAAAATTTCAAGAGGAAACCTCCATGCCTAGAGTTTTCTCCATGAGAAGCATACAAATTTTTCTTGAACTTCCGATGAGATTAATGTATAGTTAGCATCTCAGCTGCTAAGTAAACCTTCCTTGGCCTTGCAACCAGAGTAAGATCTTTAATCTAAGAAATCACTTTGGATTTCAGGTGCAAGAGCACCAGTCACAACCGCACAGGATCAGGTGCAGCAGAAGCAGAGCAGGACCGGGGTCCTGCCCCAGCGAGCTCCTGTGCTCCAAGCAGCACAAACCTGAAGGTGACTTAGAGGAGCGCTGTGTTCATGCGGCATGAGATGGTTCAGGTCTGTATTCAATAGGAAATAAAATTGCCTTGCCAGAAAAAGCAGATGAAGACATGGCACGGCCTTTGTGGTTTCACCCTCACGAAGTTATGCAAACTGCTGTGCAAGGTCTCGGGGTGAGCCAGAGCTCAGAGGCTTCCCAGTCTGTGAGATGGCGAGAAATGCTTTCTTCGGGAAGTCGTGGTCTGAACTGATAGAAAGCTCAGAGGCAAATCCCCACTTCCCAGCCTTTGGCTTGTTAGGGGAGCATTCATCACAAGAACTGGTCTCCATCCATCCCATTTTTCTCACCCAGGGAAGAGTTAGACAGAAGAGATGTTGACTTTACGGGGGTTAAAGGTGGCTGCCTCGTCCAACAAATGGGTTTTAGCAGGAGGGGAGGATTGTTGTTTTTTCTTCTTTCAGGAATGAAGTGTCAGGAAGATGTAGAGGGCAAACAAGCCCCCGCTGAGCAGCTGAGTGACAGCACCAGCTGCAGAGGGTGCTGGAGCAAGTCAAGACCTGGGGGTTCCCACATTTGGGGAGGGTAGGCCATCTCCTTTTCCCACATCTGATGTTAGAGGAACAACAGAGAGAGCTCCACTGGGAAAACAGGGTCCAAGCAGTTTAAGTCGGAGTGCAAAGTGATGTGCAGGAACCGAGCCATGCCCTACGGACAGACCCCTGCTCTGGCCCCACGTGGCTTCCTGAATGGGAACCTAAACCTTCTCCTGGCTGAATCGACTACCACATCAACAGACAATCCTCCCTTCCCTTCTATTCCCCCAAAGATACGTGCGTGGACATAAATGGGATATAGGTGGTAGTAAAATTAGCTGGACCTTGAGTAGGGCTGGGAAGCAGCACACCTAGGCTTGAGCTCATGCAGCCCCCTAATAGCCCGTATGACTTCAGTGAGTGGGTATTATACGTATGACAACACACACAGAGAAAGTAAATGAAATACTTTGACTGGCAAAAACATTCTGGACTCTGACTTGGATTCTGCCAGTTGCAGCATTCATAAATTCCTTACAACCTGGCCTTTCAGACAAAGTGCAAGCTGGGGCTTTCCTCCTACCAGTCAGCAGGAAACACGTTTTAATGTTTATTCTCCACTACGACACAGCAACTGATTTAATTATTTGGGACAGCTCCGCCTAGAGGATGAATCAGATATTCAATACTTTGCAAGAAATTCAAGATTCATGTGAAGATAAAATTGAGCTTGACGTTCTTGTTCAGAAAGATCTGCACGAAGCCCAGTTGATTGCTTGGAAAAGCCCAAGCTCTAAGACCCAACAGGTATCAGGATGAGCACACCTTTTTTCTCCTGATTCCTTTAAATGTTACAATTCTGAATTATACAGAAGCCAAATAAAAGAAGCACTTAAAGCCCTGGGAAAAAAACCAGAGGCTCTATGCCCATCTGGTAAATCTCTCTGTGTCTATGAGAGAACACAAAATCCAGCCCAAATGGTGGGAGGAGAAGGGAAAGAGGCGCACACCGCACAGCAAGGCGTAGCAGAGTAAGCGTTGGAAATGGTTGCAAGCAGATTACGGAACCATGGAACACATGCATGCGTAAATTATCATTAAAAACACGGAGAACAACCTTGCAAGAAGTTGCAGTAACCCTACTGTAGCTCTTCAGCAGGGTTTGGGGCATTCCCAGCTGCCACACCTCTGTGCAAAAGTGATTGAGAGCAGATTCCCTGCTAATGTCTTTCCAACTGTGATGGCTCTAGGATCTAAGAACCTGCTTTTTGTTAGGAAAAACTATAAAACTTTCAACAAAAGATGAAAAACATGTCTCACATTGGCATAAAAGTAGGAGATTTCCTTGTAGGAAGGGGTGGCATACTGAAAATTCCCTAGAAAGTAGGATTCAGAAAGAGTAACTGCCACTGGCAAGCTCCAACTATCAGCAAATACAAGTGTTATAAAGCTAAAAAAAACCATCCTTCAAAAATGTGCACGTGTGTACAAGCCAGATTTAATACTTTTTTTTAAACTTATGATTGGGCCTTAAATCATATATAATCAGTGAAGTCCTTTCTTACTTTTATTTCCCACTTTAGTTCTTGAAATTTGTCATCTGTTGAATTCTGTGTTAAGGCTTTTTCCAAATCCAAGACTTGGGGAATTTTGTTAACAGTGCAATAAAAATAACTTCATAGTGTTACAGGGAAACATTAAAGCCTTTTTGTGTGTGTGTGCTGCTTTTTCCTTCTTTTTTTTCCAAAAAAAAAAAAAAAAAAGAGGAGAGGGTAGGCCATCCAAAAAAAAAAAAAATACAGACATTGTTTCTTTAAAAGTCTCCATCTGCAAATCCCATTAGATGTGCATATAAGGTTTCGGATGATTAATAGGTGCCTGCTTTGCTTTGGTTGGAGGGAGCGAGTGTGTGTACGTTAACCCCTCCCTCCCCTCTCTCACATTTCACTTCACAAACTTGTCACTCTCTCCCCAGCACAGTATTTAAAAAGTGTTTCACTCATGTCCAGCACTTCACAGGGAAGCGAGCTTCAGGCCTTGGGAAATAACTCAGGGCAATCACTGCGTAGATCTGGTTACCATTTTTGAGTCGGGACAATGAAGACCTTTAGAAGAGTTCCCAAAATAACAAGTCTGCCACAGCACAAACCCCACAAACAAACTGTTGTTTAGAGAGGAAATCTGTTCCGTAAAATTTGGAAAATTTCCCCTCTGCTCCTCTTCTGATCGCGAAGCCTGAGCCACAACCGGCCCCGAGCACCGGAGCGCGGACGGCGTTGGAAGCGAATGGATCCCCCCATCAGCAGCTGCATGCGCGGTCCCCAGGCTCCCGCCCCGCTCTGGGGGTGCCTGCGCAGCACCCGTGCGGATGTCCCCGCAGCTTCAGGGCTGAGCCACTACCCACCGGCACCCTTCTCCTTCCATCAAAAGTCCGATTTTGCTGCCTACTCCGATTTCTCAGCCTCCTGCCTGGTGACCGCTCCCCATAGCTTCCCGCCCGAGGAGCAGCACCCCTCTTTCCACCCCCCCGACTGGCATCAAGCGGCAACTGAAGCCAGAAGACGGCTGAATCCAGGACTGGCCCTGGCTTCTGGGGAGTCAGAAGGTGGCAGCCCAAACCTCGTGAGCGCGGTGGTGGGTATGAATGAAGATTATGAGGTGCCGGTAACCACTACGATCGAGACAGAGAAAAAGACATCCAAAAGGAAAAAGGAAAACTCAGGTAGGTGGTACGAAGCCAGGGATGTGGGATGGTACGGGCTGTAGAAGGAGAGCACCTACAAGATTAGAAATAAAGCTGATGAAGAAAACATTTTGTAATTCTTGACTAGGGAAAACTATACAATAACACCATCGAAACGATGTTGCTTGTTCCTTGATGACCTCCGGTGTTTGTGTTTCACTCCTGCAGATCTTGTTAACCGAACGAGACATTTTGTGCACCAGCACAATGTAAATTTGCTGTAACTAAACAGGAATCACATGGTGCATGGACACTGAGCTCAGAGTCCTAGGCTGTGGCGTTACATCTTGCATACCTGCCATTTGTCTAAGCGTAAGAGCACAGCGGTCACAGGGTACAGATCCCTCATCTTCAGCTGCCTGTGCTAGCTGGAGATGATAGTATACCAGGGTTTTGACATCTCTGTTATGGTACGAGACGCATCAGAGTCTCCTTTTAGATACAAACTCTGTTTGGCCTCACTAAATATTAAATGCTTTTACTGCAGAACAGGAGGTACCAAAAGCTGCCCATCAGTGCAATGTCCAACAATGAGGAAAACAGTTTGGATGGGTTTCATTGCACCGTCCTAGCTAGAAAAACACGTTCTTTCTACAGTACTGTATTCAAGAGTTTCAGATGTATAACCTCTGATTTGCTGCTATTTCAAATTCAGATATGTGAAATATGCATAGAGCTGTTTTCTCCTAAGGAAGCTGTTAAAAATTAAGATGCCTACATGCATTCATTCGCTACGGTATTCGCTTACAAACCACAGTGTGCTTTTCCCCACAGCACCGTTACGAAGCAGGGGATATTTTCCAGCACCCCCATTTTACGGTCAGAGAACTGAGACACAGAGAGACATTTATTTGATGTAAAAATAATAAAAAAGCTTGACAATCCTTAAAACTTTCTTTGAAGCATGGATAGAATCAAACCGGTTAGAGAAGAGCTTTGTTGTGGCAGTAGCACCAGAGGCATCTGCTACGAGTACTCGTGTATGAACCCCCCCCTTCCCTTCCTCCACAAGCTTTGGTTGTTTAGATGCTACGTTCAGTCCTGACGTGCCAGGCTCAGCAAGTGGCCTGAGGACAGCAGATAGCCTGGGGTGAGCTCTCACAGCTGCCCCTGCAGCCCTGCCGCAAGCCACAGCCGTTAACATTTGCCAATCTTTTTCTTACAGAGGGCTACAAGTAATCAATACTGTACAACCTAGCAAGTCATTTGTAGAAATGCCTTTGTAATTACAGCATTAAAGAGGCTGGAAGACTTTATAATGACTTAGGGTTTAACATGTCTTTCATATACTACAAAGTAAAAAACTAGCAACTTTAGTCAGCCAGTAAGGAAACTCCAAAGCTCTAGATTAATCTTTAAAACCATAAACATTAAAGCCTTAGGGAGACTCACTTTAGAAGTGAACTAGTTTTCGGGCGAAGGTTGTGTGTAAAGAAACACCTTACTCTGGCTTTACACGCTGAATATTTTTTAGAATGACCAATTGCAGACAGGCAGTTTGGATATCCCAGCTTTCTCATCACATAAGCTGAAGAATAAGGCAACAAGAAATAGGTCTTATTAGAATTATATAATTATATATAATAACATACTATATTACAGTAATTCAGACAGCTTTGTTATTATGGGAATGAAATAATACAGAATGTTAATCAGAAAGTGGTGTGTGGTGACTCATTCCCTTAACAACATATAGATGTATGTTGCTGACTTTCAGCCCTTGACTGAAGAATTCTGGAAAAAGAAGTGGGTGAAAATGTGTAGAGTGGAGCTGAATTCTGGCCTGCCATTCCTTCTCAGTTGTGCCTCTGACTAAAGAGGGTTTTCTAGGCTTGCAATTCCCATTTACGGTCGTGGTGGCGTAAAAAACAACACGTAAGAGCAAATCGCAGCAGGTAGCAGCTGAAAACCTGAGGAAGACTGAAAAGCAAAGCACAGGCAGGTCCCTGGCCAATTTAAAGCGATCCGGGGGCAGAACTTCATCCATCACAGCCCTCCGTGTGCACCCTCTGTCGAGCGTCGTTCCACGAGGCGCACATTGAAGTAACTTCTGGTTACTTTATCATCAGCTGCCAAACGAATCAGCTATTCATGAAGTCACTTTACTTGGCCAACATTCCTGATAGCTTTCAGAATTTTATGTTCCATGACAGCAAAATATATCGTACTACTTGATTTAACCACTCACAGTAAATACGCCCTCAAAGTCTTTAGTATGGGGGGGGAAATTAACATCGTGCAGATGCCTCAGATTTTTCTTACATTTTCTTCTACTGAGGAAAAAATTGCGTGCACTGACAACAGCCTGCAGAATAACAAACACCACGTGCCTTGATCAGGGCTGTGGATCACTACCAACATCTACCAAGCAGATAGGATCCTGTGTTACAGGCGTTAGTTACCCCCATGCTTCTGTGCAGAAGCTGCTCTGAGTGATACCAGCACCCTCTGTGGTGCCCAAACCCTGCATCCGCACCCTGCAGAGTCCTTCTGCCTTCCTCCAAAGCACGGTTCGCCAGCTAACCGTACGTCTCGCTTCCATGTGTCTCTACAACGCCACGTGGGGCACAGCCTGCTCTGTTCCCAGAGACACTCAGCTGTTTAAAAATCTTCATATTGCTCAGAGACGAAGACCAGTGACACCCTTAGAAAGGATGCCCTTTGCAGAGGGACAAGTGGTGAACT
The DNA here is from genome assembly GCA_013399475.1 of Chauna torquata. Taxonomy (NCBI): domain Eukaryota; kingdom Metazoa; phylum Chordata; class Aves; order Anseriformes; family Anhimidae; genus Chauna; species Chauna torquata. The sequence goes on along the minus strand of VXAL01008452.1, from coordinate 110,330 downwards.
CCCACGCGGATCCAGCAAGGGATCCACACTTCAGCTCCCACTGCCCTCCCCAAAGCCCCATTTGTTCACCTTTGGGAACGCGGTGAGGCTGCTGTGGTTGTTCGGCGAGAGATCGGAACGAAGGGGACTGGGAGCCAGGACAACACTGAAGCAAACAAGACCAAGTTCCTTGAAATGGAGGGCAGTACAGCTGCAGCACGCGATACACTGCTCCTGTGCACACCATCACTAGCGTGAGCTATACTCGATTTCTCTGTTTCTGATGGACAGAGCTAAGATCAGATCAATCACAAAGCCTTCAGCTACACATGAGATTTTTTCAGCTTTATTACTCTGGTAACAAAAGGGACATCTAGAAGATGATGCTCATTTCATGCTCACTGCTACTGCCTTGTATAATAATTCTATGGAGAAATATTATGCTAGGACACATGAAACATCATTGCATGCTAATTACATACAAGAATTAAGTAATTAACCCCCAAAATAACAAAAACTCTACAAGTTTATTCAGTTCAGGGAGCCTAGCCAACCACGGGAGCAAAAGGGGAGAAAGAAAGAAGCCAGGAACTTGTAACAGCAACTCCCTGAAAGACTGGCGCAGCTTTGGCTTTGCTCACGAAGCAAGGGTGTTTTTCCTTGCACCATTTGGAGATTCTTCAGAAGCACCACTTTAAAAAAAAAAAAAACAAGAGAAAATAATAATATAATAAAAAAAAGATTGCCACCATCTCAGACAAAGTCAGTTTGTATTCACTTTTTAGCATAATTGGTGCAGCATCCCTTTGGCTGTGGCTTGAAATTTCGCTTTAGAAATACGCCCCAACCACCTTGATGACTCTGAAGCCAGTCACACGGGTACCAGCTGTCCTCATGGGTTTTGTTCAGCAAGGATTTGAAGCAGCTGAACGCCTCCAGTACTGCGTGCTGATTCAGGGAACGCCAGCTCTCCAGTGTTGCTCATTTTCCCATGTCCCCTCCCAATGTTCCCCGGCCGTAGGCTAGCCCAGGGTGCTTCCTCAGCAACTCTACCCTACCCCTTGCACCACAGGAGGTCACCGTGCGCCCATAGCACGTCGCACGTCGCGCACACAGCAGCGCTACCTCTGCTGCCGGTTGCCTGGCGGTCTGCAAAGCAGCAGCCAAAATCAGGGCAGCGATAACGTGTACACACGGAATGAGAGAGGTGGGGAAGGAAACTGTTGATAGCGCTGTGTGGGTGCAATGGGAGCAAGGGATGAGAGCTTCCTTCCCACAGCTGCTCACTTCAGACCCAGCCTGCGCTCCCGCGGTGTGGGTGATGCACCCTGTCCCGCCTTCACCCCCAGGAACCAGAGGCTGACAATGCTGCCAAGTCACGCTGGGCTCAGGGGGCACGACACGTGCTTTTACATCAGATCTCTGCAATGCACGTGTTCGCATAGGTCAGCGTAACTGCAAATTACGTGTGTGCTTTCCCCCTTAGAAAACCAGAACTCGAGCACCAAGGCAGAAACCAGCAGCAAGTCGCGGAAGGAAAGGACAGCTTTCACGAAGGAGCAGCTACGGGAGCTGGAGGCTGAATTTGCCCACCACAACTACTTGACCAGGCTCAGGAGATACGAGATAGCTGTGAACCTGGACCTCACCGAAAGACAAGTACTTCCCCAATCCCTGCCTGCCCAGCTTCTTCCTCCCCAACTTCTCCCTAAAGCTATAAAATAGACCTGTTACTCACGGGTGTACTTTTGCAATGTCACAGAGGTATTTTAATACAAAACCTCCACAATCTTTTAAAATACAATTGTTAAAAATTTCTGTAAGTAGTTAATACATGTAATTCTGTTTCTCTGAACTAAAGAAAAAGACATTTGAGAGTAACTGACACCTACTGAGCTGTTGTTTACCTACACCCGTTGGGATATCCCAATATGTCAAGGCTTACAGGTGGAACATGGATATCACCTTAGACTCCCATTGCCAGGATGTTGTTGGAATGACACGTTTGATACAGGTGTTCTTCCTGGGTCAGGTGGTATTTTGATGCTATGTGGGAAGACAAAAACACAAAGTTTTGCGGGGGCAGATATTTCTGTCTTCCCGCTGTGATCTCAGTCAGGGTTTCCTTATCAAAGCTTGGCGGACAGTAGAGGAATTGACCAATTAAATGAAGCCAATTACAATTCCTGAAGGATTAGACTGGATGGAGTGGATGTTAAAAGGCTTTTGGGTGTGCTGTGCCCGTTGGATTGGCACATGTAGTTGACATAAAGACGGATTCTAGGCAAAGCACTTGTGCTACCTCTGCTGGTCTCAGAAACATCTGCCTGGAACAGCTTAGAAAGAACTGTTCCTGCGTTTGTGAGAGAGAGAATTTAAACTTGCAAGGTTCCTTCCACCTTTTCTTCTAGAATTCCACAAAACACGTCTGTTGATGTATGTGCATAGGTGTGCTCGTACAGCTCAGCTTGAGGCAATAACTCATTATTTCCTTTTCATCACCCAGGTCAAAGTATGGTTTCAAAACAGAAGGATGAAGTGGAAACGGGTTAAAGGCGGGCAGCCAGTGTCCCCCCCCGAACACGACACGGAGGACATGGACTCCGCTGCCTCCCCCAGCTCTGACTAGTGCCCGCAGCAGCTAGAGGAGCATGGGGAGAAGAACTGGTCAGAAAGCGGGCACGACGCTGCTGCGGGTCGGCTACGGCACCGCGCGATGGCCCTGCCTGCAAAACCCGTCGCGCTGCGTCTTTGAACGGTGTACGATGCTGTAGCTGGCAGAGGCAATTAAAGAGCACAGGGGAAAAAGCCAAAGGAGGGCAGGACTTTGATTTTCGTCTGAATGAATTTAGCTCTCTGGAAATGTCTTACTGCCACAGGTCTATCTTCAGAATAAAAGCTAAAAACCACTGTATATAAAGCCGGAGTAATGTTGTTTAGGCTCTCGAACACTTAGCAAATACAGATTATCAGTCAGAAAGAAAGGGTCCAGCAGGTGATAACGCAACTCTGTCCTCATCCAGCCCTTCCCTGGTCACTTCTACTCATTCTGCACTCGGACTTGGCAAGGCATGTGCTCCCTGTACCTTCCTCTATGAGAAATGAGTGCTTTGATAGTCAGTGATTTTTCGTACAATACGAACTGAACGCATACACAGCGAGGCGGTAAGATTACAAAAGAAAACTTTGAGACCAAAACTACATACGCAGAATTCTGCTGACCAGCCTGAGAAGAGCTGGCTTTCCCATTCACAACCCGAGAGGACAGGTGCCTTGCTGATGGAAGCAATTTGCAGAGGGACATTTCTTCCAAGCTCACTGTAAATCCTGAAATCGAATTGCTAGATATCGATCTCAAATGTTTTTTCAAAGCAGCCATTACCAAACATCACAGCAGGTTCTCGGAATGCGATCACTTTTACTATTTTATTTTCAACATTTACATCTGTTTAATTGAAGGAAAACTGCTCTTTGATGCCACATTTCTTCTGTATTTATGAAATCTCTCCGGATACCCACGGTTTTATTTGTGAATTTAGGATTGTCAGGAGGAGCAGAAAACATTCTGTGGAGTGATTTAGCTGAGTTTACTCTCTACAGATTCTTGTTTCATTTTCCATTGGAGACAAAACTTTCCTCAGAATAAACATGCACATGTGTATATTTAAACTACATACAAATACGTCTGTTAATCCAGGTATTGTGTGGATTTACATTTACTACTTAGACTTCTAAATCAATATCTGCATTTACGAAATTTACAGTTAAGTGACCGACTTAGCCCTTTCTGCAAACTTTCTATGAATAGGTTATTTTTTGTGATTTTTTTCTTTTTTAATGTTTGCAACTGATCAAATATTTCATACGAATGAAAAGTATCTGTGCGCTTCAAAACACATCAACCTCTTGTGTCTTTTCTGTCCTTCCATTTTGGTTTTAATCCGTGTTTAATCACCTCCGCCTTTGAGAGCTTTTGACTGACCGCAGGACACTTTACCAGCGATCTTTGAGGCCACTAAAGCTGACACAGCCAACTGCCCCTATTTCTTGTGTAATTAGTATGTAAAAGCAGCTCTCCAGGATGGGATCACAAATTGCCATGGCACCACCCTGCCATGTGGTGTCTGAACACCACTTCCACTTGAAATTGTCCCCCTTTCAGTCAAAACGTGCAATATATCAAATTATGAAGTTTTAGGAAAGCATAGCATCCGTTGCCATTTCTTTTGTCTTTTTAATGTACTCTAATGCAATTTTTGCCATATTTTAAACAGAATTTTACACTGGTATATCACATAATGGCTATTGAGAATCCTGAACCTCGTGCTTAAATATTTGAAAGGTAACCACGACTTGCAGCTACGACATACTGCTGTACTATCTCCCCTTCAGCTTACTCTGATGAATTGCTGTCGGGCTTTAACCTGGTCTGCAGATATTCTAGATATAAAGCTGCATACATGCATGATATATTTGTAAAGCTATCTGTGGTTATCCCACTTGTAAAAGACCTCAAAAAAGATTAATAAGAACGTTTATTTTGTAACGGATGCCGGATTCTTTTCACAGAACTAAGAATCACTGTATCTACCACGAAAATTCATTATGTTCCTCCTTTTAAAACTTCCCAGCATTATTTGACAGATGACAAATGAACATTTTAGAATATGTATTTGTGGAAAAAGCAATTAAAATGATTTAAAAATACATTAAAAAGCAAAAATTTGGGAACTGAGAAATTATACAAGGTATTTTCCATTTCAGACAAAGCCCAGTAGGTAGAATGTAGGAAGAGTGAGAGTCCCTCTTGAGAAAGAGCCTTTAAATCTATTATGCTTTTGCGAAACTGAAGATTGAGAATTCTTTCAGCCATCCACGGTGACAGTGAACCATCAGGCTGTCCTCGCAGGGAAACAAGGGCCTTGCTCTGCAGGACCTCCGGCCCCAGCGGGGGAGGCCAGCAGCCAGCAGCGCGGGGCAGCTGGCCGCGTTCCCGCCTGGTTCCCGCAGCACATCGCGTGCGGCGCGCCCACGGTTCTGAGCAGCCAGAGGGATGCTCGGCCAGCACCGTTACCCCAAAGAGTCATAGAATGATAGAATCATTTAGGTTGGTCTGCTCGTCTCCCTGGAAAACGTGCACTTCTCCATAAGCTTCCCTAAGTGCTGCTTTTAACGCAAACTAATAATAAACAAGTTAAAATAATTAACAGCCTACATGCCCTCTCTCTGAGCTAGATCTACCTGTCTCTCTTCAGATCTTCACAGAAAGGGAATGTCACCCATTTTTCGCTCAGACTGTCCACACGTGCTGTTTCCATGGCAGACCTTGCAGATCGGCAGTTACAGCCAGAGCCCAGTTACTCCAGCAGCAATAAGCTCAGGCGTGATTTGACAGTGGTGTTATTTGGGTTACAACCCTGAGGTTAAGAACAGGTTAACAACCTCACTATTCAGTTTACGTAAAATGAGCTGGCTAAAAAAAATAAAAATTAAAAAATTAAAAAAAAATAAAAAGCGCCCATGCACAGAGGAGAAGCTGCAACAGTTCGTTGTAACCTTAACAGCAGAAAATGTCTACGGCTCCTCTTAGACCTTGGCGCTTCTGGTTAAGCTCCCGACTAAACCCACTAGCTGAGCTCTAGCTCTTCGCAAGCACTGAAGAAAGCTGCTTTTGTGGATAACTCTGGTGCTAACTCCAACATCCGACCCCCTCTCCAGGCACAGGGAGCAGTTTTGTTACACATTTCCTTGTAAGCTCCTAAACCAACTCTGCACTGCACACCGTCCCGCTGCCTCCTCCCCGCTGGGGTCTGGCAGTTTCCAAGCTGCAGAAGAAGCTTATTTGGGGATGAAAACTTTTAGGCTCTTGGCTACCACCGTAAACCAAAATCAGCTCTTGGCCCAGGAAGAAGGGTAATAAATCTTCCCTTTCAAGGAAGCTGCTTACGGTAGTATATTGCCTCCTAATTCACTTAAAAGTGAGTCAGTGGGATCTCACTTGGTACCCATAACTACAGCTCGTATGCAGCTCTCGTGTTGGCTGTTGGGAAGTAAGGTACGAGCCACCTGCGAGATCATTTTATGCTAGGCAGTCTCCACATCAAACCATCTGCTTGTTCTGAGACCTCGGTGCTTTGTGAAGGAGCGTTTCGCTCCTGACATCAAAGCCTCTGACCCCTGAACCCGTGGTGCCAAGAAGCTTTCAGGCGAAGTCTGTCGTCTGGGAGCAAAATCTCTGACCTGCAATTATTTTTCTCAGAAATCCACACAGGCTTTATTCTCCTCGCAGAAGGGAAGCGAGCTACCTGGGGACGTTTGATGATGCTTCCCATGCCTGATTCACAATAAATAATCCATCATCCGCATAACATGGGGAAGGTCTGGCGGCTCTTCCACAGGAAGCACATGCCGGCAGAGCAGCAAGACTTTCTTCCCAGGCAAGGCCAGTGCAAGCAGTCCACAGGGAATGGGAAAGATCTGTATAAACTCAAAAGTATGTGCTGCAGCCCTTTATGTCTGTACTGCCTCTTCTAAATACAGGAAGAGAAGCACTTTCCTTGCAGTCATAGATTTTATGGACGTTTCATCTACCTAGACAGATGCCAACATAGCACATGCTCCGATTTGTTTTACATGGTCTGTGTCGCATGACTTGTCTGTCCCTCAGTTAGTGTGACTTTCCACAGCACTAAGCTGGTGATTTCCACTCAAAGGAGCTGCTTGGGCAACTCCAGCTGGTGCCCAGAGGTGGGTGGTACTTATTCAGGAGCTGTGTTTCTGGAAATTTGAATTCCTGCGTGCATATAGATGCTTGCCAAAGGAACAATAGAAAATGAAAGCTATCCATTCTAAGTGTCTTGTTTATTTTTATTGACTTAGGTCATTTTTTATGTCAAAGTGTTTGTAGACACATTACAGTTGATTCAACGAGATGATGCTACACACCATCCAATCAGGTGCTTCAGTGAAGTTTTACAAGAGTCACTAATATTAATAAAATAGTTATGAAGCCAGCAATAACCAACTGTCAGCATAGCCAAACCTGGCTGTGCACAGCTATGAGATTACCGCGCTATCAAATCATGATCTCTGTAGAAGCTTTCACGCCGGCCTCATCTGTTAACCCTCTAAGAGTTCTTTCAGAGCTGAACAATAAAGGTCATCTTTAAACACCCGAGACAAGTTTATATTCAGAATACCTGTTTCAAAAGACAAGATTATAAATCATTTCCTAGCAGTCACTACCACTTTGCGGTAAGTGAGCAGAGCTGAAGGGAGCAACTGATTCCTATTTTGGAAGCATTTGTATTTGTTTCCAAAGGGAGCAGTGCTTTGGAGGAGATCTGTGGCAGTTTTATGTCAGCAGGCCCACGGCCAGCCTTGGGAAGAAGTTCTTGCTTTGAAGCATTTCACCTTACAGTGCTTTGGCATTTGCTGCAGACAGAATAAACTGTCCCCAGTGATTTTCTGCCATTACAGGGTTCGAACACCTTGCACATACCACTAGAAGCAACAAAGCACCAGCCAGGGACTGACTGCTTTTGATTATTTTTGTTCATCTTGTTCATAAACCCAAAACGTTTCTATTTGTCACTAACAGATCACAAACATCTCATCTCATTTCAAAGAAGACTCTGCAAACAGTGAGCATGCCGACCCAAATTGCCTTGTAGCAGTCAGGATCCTAGGCAAGCCCCTTGGAGCGCTCTCCCCCCAGCCCAAGCAGAAGAGCTTTGCCCTTCCCATGCTCAGAACTGGGCTTCCCAAGAGCACCCTGAAATTGCTGCTGTGACCAGCGATTGCTGTAATCTGGGAGTTAGCACCCTGGCGGGGAATTTACTACTGCTTTGTCACGTCCCTGTCACGCCTTGCAAGGAGAGGGGACTATGCTGCAGCTAGATGTGAACTTGGTTGCACTGAATGAGCAACTTGTCCTCAGTCGCAAGCTCCATCTAGTGAACGGCTCTTACAGCGCAAACGGTGGCATCAGCCTTCGTAAGGTACCGCTGTGCCCGGAGCAGCCAGACCTTTCCCATACCCCATACCTCCTGCTGCTGCAAATCTCTGCCTGCCCGAGAAGGAGCCTCTCTCTGTCAGGATTACAAGCTGGTGAAAGGCCGGAGGAGCGGAGACTTGCTCACAACTGCACTTTTCACCGAGGCTGGTAATAAAAGGTGTCCAATAAAAACACGACACTTCCTTTTCCATAAGGTATTACTTAAGTGGATATGACTGTATTTCATCATGGAGACAGCAGAGTGAAAAATTGGAAGCAACAGCTCCATTTCCCTTCAAACACTTTTTTAAAGCTATGACATATCCTTGCTAATGTTTTCTTAAACCACCTGCTTGGACTTTTCCCTGACAGCATAAAAGGTAAAAATAGTGGAGAGAAGAGCTGTGCAGCACAACAGCAAAGCTGCTTGAATTGACCGTTTGCAACTCCGAAAAGCTGTGATGTCTTCTACAGCTCCTCCAAGGGGTTTATTGCAAGGGTGCCTATAGATCTCGGTCTATAAAGACACATACATAGGTGGATGCATCTGGTAGAGCCAAGTGAGAGCGTTGCCCTGCAACTCTCACGGTCGGCATTTCCTTCTCAACAATTATGATGGCAATCCTGCAGTTTCTTTCTGAATTAGAAGCTCTCCCCTTCCACCTCCTATGGTCAAGTATGACCAGGTCTTGAAGTCAGTTTCTCCTGTGAAATTTATATTTTTTACTTCTATTAGGAATATTTAAATCCATTACTTCCTGAGTCTAGGGGAGTCGCACCAAAGCATTAATCTCTGCTGAGATGCCGCTGTGCTGTAGAAACAACCTCAGTCGATGTAATGTGAAAAAAAACTAGCTTGCCATTTTTCTCTTTTCACTGGATACACCTTATCATATGACTAGCAAAGCCTAATGTTTTGCTAAGGAGTGCAAAGGTTAACGCGCACCAGATGGCAGAGAACCGTGTTTCTGTGGAGGCTGGAGAAACACTCAGCTGAAAATGCATCAGGCTGGAAAGATGAGGGAGAAACATCAGATGTTCCTCAGCATTTTACACAGAAAAATCTAGTCCAGATTCAAATCCCTGAAAGTCCAACTACCTCTTAAACACCTGTAGGGCTGCCCTGTCTCATGCAGCACCGCATTTTGCGTTAACACGTTGGTCTACAGGCAGCTTGGGTACTTGTGTGTCAGACCAGTGACATGCAAAGCTCTCTCTTAGGTCATGGGCAGCGTGCTAGCTGCTGAGCTCACGACACTGCTTTAGCTTCATGGAAAGAGTAGTGGCAATGACGTGCTCACTTTCAGCAGTGACTAGATTTTCAAGAAGGGAGAGCCATTGTCACCGGCATGAAAGCACAGGTCTTGGGGGTGCCCAGAGCTCTACTTGATCACTGTTATATCACGCTGCTGTTTTGTCACCCAAACCACTCTGCCTCCTCTCCTAACCCAGAACTCTTATTCTCCCAAGTTTTCAATAGCTCTTCACATCCCAGCCACTGGGACGTGACCCATCTCTTCCCATTCAGGGACAAAGCAGTGCTCAGGGCCACAGACATCACGCTGCTCCTGGCCAGCACGCAGAAAAAATAAAAATTAAGGGTGCCGCGGCACACAGGGTGCCTGGCTGCGAGAGCAGGTTTCTCCTCCAGCTCTCCTGCAAGCTCCCAGCCCATCACCGGCTAACAAGGGCAGCCCTTAAAGCCCCGACTCGTACAGTCCCTACACAGGCAGGCACTGTGCAACTAACGAACCAAAGCCTCCAGTTCAGTCTGGAAAAGAGAAGAACCATTTTAGGAATCACTTGATAGCCAGAGACATTGACTGGGTCATTCTACACGAGCAAAGCTTCCAAATCCTACTTCCAGCAGAGTTTCCTATGTAGGGAGCCAAGCACACACGGTGGATCAGGGCAGCTTACAGAGCAGACGCATGATTTTTCTGTTACCGTGCTTTCTTCGCCTGCTCTAGCAGTGCTCCTATTGAGTTTCATCAGCCACTATCTTGTATTTTGGGTAATTCCCTTCCCCTGGGGATAGCACACTGCCCCTTCAAGAAATATTATATGTCTGTGTTAGTGACTGGACTCTGAATGCTGGATCCATGCAGCACTTCTAAGCAGATAGACAGGAAATCCATTTTCTTCCAGTGATTACAGTAGAAGGGCTTCTGTCTGACTGGAATTTGCCTGGTGCGGCTGTAAAACAATCTCAGCACCAGGCTATCACCTTTCAGACTATATTTGTGAATTACGACAGGGCAGTTTCCACTGCAGCACTGGGTAGGGGCAGGTGTCTGCAGAGCCCTCCGACTTCCTCTCCCCGTCCCTCCCTGCACAATGCCACATTGTTTTAATTTGTGCATGAAGGAAGGGTTTTCATCCAGGACCAGACTTTTACACCACTATTCCCTCCCTCTGTACTGTAACTTTTTTTTTTATTTTTTTAAAACAACTTTTAAACAAGGGTAAGCAGCTGGTTGCCTGAAAGCCCCTTTGGGAACAGATTGCAAAGAGATAATGGGGGTGAGTAACAGAGAGGACGGTGACTTCATACCACAGAGGCTTGAGTCATGTTTCTCTTTCTTTCCTTTTTAAAGAAGAAAATATTTTTCAAGCCTCCCTCTATCACTGTGGGTCCCTGGCTTTGGAGCAAGCAGCAGATGACATCTGAATTGACACTGAGGCTCTTATAGCTTTTAATTTTTAATTCAGTGAAAGATTCCGATGCCCTGGACTTGTACTCAGTGATCACCTGCCACCCAGGAGCCCGCACGTGGAGTGTTTCCTACACATGGCAGTTGCTATAATGAAGTTGAAGGTAGAAGAGACATCAGAAAAGGATCATTTCCTCCTTTCAACACCCACCAGTAAACATCCTTACAGTTTTATAGTTTTGCCTACTTTTAACTCTATACTTCTGTATTTTAACACTCTCCTGTATTTCTACATTTCAGCCCTTTCTGTATTTCTTTTATGAGAGAAGATCAAGAAAAGAGATGCAACTGATATGGATCTGTGCACAGACTAATTCAGACAAAGAAAACCCATTAAGTCCAATTTCTTTGCTCCAGCCACTTTCCTTAGCTGCAGGGCAGGAAGAAGACAGACCTCTGGTCCTGGTGTCAGGGACAAGGGACTCAGGACATTCTGGGAGCTGCCTGCTTTATACAGCCCCCAGAAGTCACTCACAAATCTGGCCAGAAAGCTATTTTCCAGTGAGAAGCAGCATCACACTCTGTGGTAATGTTTTACAATTGTCTCTATCTGAAGTTAATTGAAAAGGAGATTTGAGAACAAAGTGTGGCCCAAGAAGCTGAGCTTCACTGAAGTGCTTTGAGATTTCTTGCTCAGGTCAAGTCCTGCTTGCGCCCAAGGTCAGCATGACTCTTTCCTTCTCCGTGACTCTTTTAGGCTAACTTCGGTCTATGCTTGGATATCACTAGTTGATTTTTACTCAAGGGATCTAATTTCACGTACTCTGGTCTGTCTGCAATCTCCAGCTTTGCACATTGCAAAGAGAAAATTGTACAGCATTTTCATGAAGTTTATGGCACTTTCACACAAAGCTGGAAGCAAACCTTCAAACAAGAGAAGAGCAGGTGAAAATGAGAAGTACTACATTCCTAATCGGAAAAGCCCAGCAGCCACATTCCCTGACTATTCCACTTTCAAAGCTGTGATGATCGCTACCCTCATTTATAAGGGGCAAAGTCCAGAAGAGAATGCAACCACCAGGAGGAAAGGAATCTACTGCTGCTTTTGCCCTCCGGCAGGCAGGTTTATGTGCACTCCTCGGGGCTTGCAAGCCTCACAGCCACTCTGAGCCGCTGTTGCCACCACAAGCACGTGAAACACAGCACAGCCCTTCTCTAGTGCTCGCTGAACATGCTCAGCCATCCAGGTACGATGTGCTGTGCATTGCAGCTGGTGGGCATTGAAGATGTGCTGGTAGGCATGACCCAGAGGGGTACGTACAGCATGCGCTGGTTGCACACAGCGGGTAACAAGCCAAACAAAGCCTGATCAGACCTGGCAGGGCACTCTCCCACACTGGTAAAGAAGGAAAGCTTGAGAGAATCCTGGAATTGCATGGCAATGAGGGAAGGAAAAAAAAAAAAAGAGAAAAAACACCAACTGGAGACCTCATTTTTAAGAGCTCACACTCCCATGTAATCATAGCTTCTTTCCTATATTTCTGGAACAGCACTAGCTCAGATGCTCCTTTCTGTCAGATTTCTCATGACAGAGCATCAATACCTTATTTTTGCATGCTGCACATCACATTTTCAATTCAGCAGAATCAGTCTCATGCACAAGGAGCTGAGAAAGACCACAGTGCCTTTCCTCCGCAGGGCGCAGAGCTCGCTGCAGGGCTGGTACCTCTCGCCTGGCTGTGCAATGGCATCTGAGCTCATGGAAACTGCTCATCAGCCCTGCCGGAGAGAGCAGAGCAAGGGCAGCTGTGTGCAGCTTTAGGAAACGTTGGGGGAGCATCAAAAGGGAAAAAAAGTGATGTCACACCACAGAGGAGCCTTGGGGAGAGGGGTTAGAATCTGTGTGAAGGATTTTGCAAGGAGAAAGTAAGGAAAAAAGGAATTCCAAGTTAGAACAGATTCTCAGTCATAGGACAGGTTTAATTTAAGCACTTACCAACACATACACGTATGTACCCTATACTCTGTCCTATGTATTCTACCAAGATGACGACAACCTGTAAAATAAGGCCTCTTGTTTAAAAGGGCTGGCAGCACAGGCTTCTATCAGGCTGCTCCAATAGCCCTAATTTGGCTGGACTGAGTTACAGCAAAGTTAAAGTTCTTCAAGGTTTCACCGTAAAAAGATATCTATTAAAAAGAGAATGTAAGAATGAGATGAGAAATTGTCTGTCTCACAGGGAAACGTTTTAAACACACCTCTCCCTTGTTTATTTGCAGAAGAGAAGACAGACACAACTGGGGTATGTTTTACATTACACGACATAAGGGTTTGTGGCATTCCTGTCTGCGCTGAAGACATGTTTATACTGTTGGGTTCCATTACGAATCTGTTTAATATCCTGTGAATGCTCAGAGTCCTTTGCACACTCCAGGCAGGAAGTCTTTAATGCACATACTGCGAAGACATTTCCAACCATTCAAGCACTAGACAAATAAGCATGGAAAAAAAGTCATTCTACTGCAAGAATCAAATTCTTCCTGCTCTTGTGCTGCTGCAAGAGCTCTTAGGAGAAGGCTCCCAATTCTAGCAGAGCATTCACAAAGTCAGAGAACACCACAATGGAAACAAACAGTGGAAAGTATTCCGAGTTATTTACCCTTTGTGTTCGGTAGCACCATGAGACTTCACCTGAGATCAGAGCCTCAGTGTTCAGCTCAGAGCAGGTCTTGTCTTAAAGGCACTTTGTCACTTAAATACAGAACTTCAAGAAGAAAGCAAAAATAGTCCCCTGGAGCCCTCCTTCTCCAACTGTGAAGTAGGGGCTTGTGCAAAGCTGGAAGCTCTCTAGAGCTGAGAGTGAAGCCACAGGTAGAGGTCAGATATTCTGAGGCCAGTCAGAAACTTGTCCTTTGCAGACCAGCCTCTGGATGTTGAAAAAAAACAGCTACAGCTGCTTCACTGTCTGTTACATTTCTGAAGAATATAATTCGCCATTTGGAAAACAACACAAGTGTAATAATGTTGGATTTGGAATCTGTATACAGCTTCAAATATGAAACTTGGCTTGAATTTTCACTTTCCTTCACAGTTTTTAGGGCTAACTTGACTAGCATTATTTTTAGGAGAAAAAATGAGCTCTTATTACTGTCTTCTCTCTGCTGAAATTTCATTCTGTCTCTGCCAGAATCAAGATGAGATGATGCCAAGAAATCGGATGAGCTCATCGCATTTAATGGTATGAGGTTTCACAGATAGAAACCAATGTTGCTGCCTTCGGAAGCAGACAGTGGCATACAACAGGGTTAAATGGCAGGTAATGTTTAATGGCAATTAAAAAAAATGCTTTATCCTTCAGACGTGAATCTGTCTAGTGTTTAGAGTCCATCTCTTGAAACACTAAACCTACGCCACCCCTGCCAGCCTGGCGCACCACTCACTAATGGCTGTACCTGTCTGCCCTATAGCTGCTCACGCAGGAGCGATGCTCAGACGTGCTGACCGCTGGCAGCTCTGATGTGTTCATGACATTTGTTTTGTACGATTTGGTATCAGGCCATTGTTGATAGCCAATTAGCCTTACAGTCAGTGAACATACAACTATGAGGGCATGTGAGAAGACTATGCATATGTTTAAAAATGCACCTGTGTACTTTATACACAGATTAAGCCTTACAGCTTAGTCTGGTCAGCTTGGCCCCTGCTCTCTTCTCTGGATATACTCCAGCCGTTACTCACTTGCATCTTCTGTCACACATTAAAAAAAAGCCTTAAAGGGAGCATTTAAACTTCTGCATAGGGGTGCAGGCAAGTGCAAGTGACCAACATTTGCAGACAAAGTTGTGTTCAAATCGGCAACCTCCCAGTGCCCAGCGCAGTAGGTGAGGAAGTGGCACACAGCACTCCCGCCCTGTGCACCAAGGATTACATCAGAAAAGTTACCTTTTCACCCTCAGCCTGATTTTTTCTCCCCCCTACTTTTAGGGCTCACTTATGAAAGAATTATTAATTCAAAGAGGCAAGTATTTTTGCCATGATTCCACTTTGTAAAGGACTATTCTGCATTGTCTTTTCTATGCTCTGTAATGTCTATGCCATAACTAATAATATATTATTGTGCAGCTGTAGTTAAATTCTGCATCTCTTTTCATCTTATCACAGGGGCCTTTTCAAGGAGAAAGAATCTAGGGTTTCTAGGAAATTTCTCTTGCTGGTAATCCTTAGAGAATGGACCCAATCGTCCTTCCACAGGGACAGAATTTCTGGTCATTCACCATTATTGTATTGTTACTGCACATTTATGACAGTAAGCAGACAAGATAAAAGGTATTGATAAAACAACAGCAAAAACAGCAAGTAAAAAAGTCCTTTGGATTTTCCTGTTGGAGCCCAAGGCACAAATCTCAGCCTCTGGAAGGATGGCTTTAGCTCCCTTCCCACACCTGTTGATTTCTGGGTAGTGCTGAGGCAATAGTGCGAGCTCTGGTGCTGCACCGGTTCAGAGGAATCCCTCAAGGCTGTGAGATCGCCCATCACCTCTCCAGCAGAGGATTTTCCAAGAAACCCAGAAGCACACTCTTATGAGTGCAACCCTTGCAACATGCTGCATGAAAATGAAGGAGTCTTCAGTAGGGAAATCCCGTTCAGATGCCTAATGTGCACCTGAGCTCGAGAGCTGTATTGAGTGGTTGGCTGGGGTTTTGCACAAGGGCTTGGACAGGTACAGCCAGGTCATTTCACGCAAGCTAGGTAGCTCTCGGTGTCAAAGATTGCCTCATCCTCTACATTATCAAAATTTAAATAAATTTAGAGAGTTTTCATGTATCCTTATAAAAAAAATTCTTTAGCTATGCTGCTGAGCATCCCACAGCTCCTATTTAGGAAGCAATGGGAGGATATGACCTATTCCTTCTCCTCTACTCTTCCTGCAGCATAACAGGATCAGAGTCCCCCATGACTTCCCCAGCGGTGTCTGCTCCGATGTCTCACTGACACAGAATGACCTCATTTGTTATGGCTGGTAAGAACTGAGAGAAATGAAACCCAGGGTCTGTAATTAATTGGGGTCAGGTTGAGATGATTTATGATCTGAGGAATGTGCTCACTCTTGACACTATCATACAAACAACAGTATCAACCGAGCTTTGGAATCAAATTTGAGTTGAGATTTCCAGAAAATAAGGAATAGCACAGCAAGACCTGAAGGAGAAGGCAGAATGGGGGGCAGATGAGGCCGTATTTGATCTGCAGAGCCAGGCACCTTCTCTTCCCAGACTGTCAATCAGCAAACTCATGTCCTGGCAACATCTCTGAATCGCGATAAATCAGGAGTGGGCCTATGCCAGGAAAATTTCATCTGTCTGGAATCTGGCAGGAAAAAAAAGAGGTTTGGAAATTTCAGAGGAAGGTGGGATTTGGGCTGGTTACAGTGCCTCTGTTTGTGTTCCCTCAGCTGGCTCACGTTAGCAAGTCAGGCTCACAGAGAAGTAGTGTCAAACATTTTTTCCATCACTCAAGAACCTTGAGCTTGATCCCGAGCTGGCTGCTCAACATGACTCGCGACCCCGCGCAGCAGGAGCCTGCTGCAGGTTCCCCCGTGCCTTCTGCTCTACATCCTGAACCAACAGCTTTGTCTTCTCTGCAGGCCTGAGAAAAGAATTACAGAAGAGTTGCTCTGTTTTCAAGCCCAAGGCAATTTAACACACTTCAGAAGTTAAATATAACATGAAAATAAACCTATTCAATTTTATTCTGATTTCCTTTCAAAAAAAATATCACTGGTGTTTCCCTTCCTCGTCACACCTCCTCTTCTCCATTCTTGCTACCTTCGTGTCCCATTCTTAATCGCACACGAAGCTGCCATTCGCAAGCCCAGTGCAACCAGTGACTGGATACACGCTGGAGCCTGGCAGACCCTTTTGCCCTCCAGCACCAAGAGGTGCTTCAACAGACTTGGAAAACCCAGAGAGCCTGAGCCTTACAGCCAGTCCTACAAATACCTCCCTCCAGGCAACGCACGGCATCGTCACTAGAGCAACTACAAGTGGCTGTGCTTTGTCAGTGTGGGAGATGGGCAAAATCAGGCCGGGGAACACTCAGGAACCATTCACGAGACTCCACCTGCTGCTCAGGATTCCCCCAGACATCAGTGCAAGGCGTAGCCTCTCACGCAGGCCTGGCAATGTGGGGCATATTGAGTTTGCAGCCCTTGGGAATCAATCAAAACAAACAAAAAACCACCTTGCAGAATATGGAACTGAGCATTGATGTTCCTTTAGCCACTATATGCTCTTCTGCATCTCAGTCAATCTTTTATAGGTTTAATAACTTTGTGTTAAACAACGTTAACCTCAGCTCAAAAGATTTGATGGTTTCATTCAGGAGACAAATTCACTGTTGTTCTAGATACAAAATACAGAGGAGCACCTTGAACTGGACAAGAATGGCACCAAGAGAAGAGAGAGAGATCACAGCAGAATACAGGCTGTGTGGAAGGCTGGTCTACTTGAAGATAAGCAACACAGTTAAACTTATTATTATAGAAATCATATTATTCAAGAAAAAATGAAAAGGAAGCACATTCACTCCAGCAAACCTGCCTTTTTCTATGCTATCATTTCCCTAGGTACAAAATAGAAAATTCATCAGCGCAGAAGTCCTTTCACAGAAACCTTTTCTCCAAAGACACCAATTCTTTTGTAAGTAGCAAAATCAGCTCTGTTCTGCTGGTGTCTACCAAAATTGGCAGAGGAATGGAAGGAGAGAAAAAAAGATTGCTGCAAGCTCAGGAGCAGCGGTTGTAAGAAGTCTCCACAGGGCCTCGTGCTTCTGACTGAACCCAGTCTTGATCAGACATACCCTGCCTGCTGGCTAAGCGCAAAGTGCTTTAAACCTTCACCTGCCTGTGCCCTAACAGCGTATCTGCACACCCTCCCACAGGGGTACGAACCCAAAACATGCAAAACTTCTCAGGGAAAATAAATTTTCACTTCAGAGGGGTACAAAATGCTGGGTAAGGGCAGAGACTATCAACCACACAAAAACCAGCCTGCACAGTGTGTGTCAGACTTCACCTAGAGGCACTTGCCGAAAGAACAGAGGAGCATGCCATCGAGCCATCTCCCACGCCCCAGCGGAAGCCCAGAGCACTCCAGTTCCAGCACAGGGAAAGCTGGGAACGTCACTTTGTCCTTATAAACCTCTCTGACACACTCATCTGCAACTGTTAGTGGATGCAGAGTGTGATAATAAATACATTTGGCAGTGCTCTTGGCTACCTGTAGTTTAACTCCCAACCAAGCAGACCACAATAACATGGGGTATTTATTCAGCTGTGCCTATCTGCTGCTCCTGGGGAGAAAAGATATGTTCTGGCCCCATTAATCACTTCATTCTTTGCTGGAGTAAACAGAAGGAGCCACAGGGGGCTGTCTTTGCTCAGGAGGATCTGCAATGCATGGGGTTTGCTGGAAGGGACACCCTCACCAGAAGGGCGAGGAGGTTTCTTGCTGGAAGGAGGGGAAGACAAACTGGGGTGACTAGCGTCTCACCACCTTACGGATGAGAAGCGGAGCACAAAACAGGAATGAGCAATAGCCCAAGAAACTCCTTTCTGTCCCTCCCAGCACATCAAGCAGCATCTTGCCTAGTATGCCACGTGCTGTACCCAGGGTGCAGGATTTGCAATGCTTCTTAGCACACAAGACACTGGAAAGAGCGTGGTTCAGCTCCCCCTGCTCCTGCCTGACTTGTCTCAGAGGAGCAAGGATATCCACCTGGGCTGCCAGAGCTCCTGGGATCCAGGGGCTTGTGGATGTTTGGCTTCCCTGCTCTAAAACACATACCTTCATCTAAGAGGCACAAAGCAGTGCCCCTTTTCACCAAGGCCTCTGACACTGAGATGAGGACATCATGGATGCTTGTTTTTTCGCAGCCCAGGCACACTATAGCTTCACTTTTAAACCACCAGAGGCTGCAAGGCAGGAGAGAACCGTGACACCCCTGAGCCTCAGCTCTGCTGTGTTGGATGCCTGAGATATGCCAGTGCTGGCGTGGTCAAGGCTCCATGAGAGGCAGGTGAGCTGACAGCATTTCCAGGGCACCACCAGCCCCAGCCCCATTTCAGGGCCTCTTAAAGCCAAAAAAGAAAAACACACCACACACCACAAACTATTTTTTCCTTTGTCCAAGTCTGCAAAAATATTAAACACCACTGTCAGGCAGATTTAGGCTGAATTTAAACAGCTTTTGAATAGTGAATTAAAAATGAGTTTCATAAAATACATATTAGTATTTATTTAGATTTTCAGTATACTCTACACTAGTTTGGCTGACAAAGAAGCATGAACCATGCCCCATCGGGGCTTCATTCAGAAAACATGTAGTGCTGTAAGTGGATGACTCACTTCTTCCCCTCACTAAGCACCAAGATCTCTCTGGCAAGTTGGAAGCTTGGCCAAGCACCAGGACTAAACAGTTTAAAAAGAAAATAAGGTAAAAATCTGATAAAGTAGGAGCCTCCTTTAAACTTTCCGAATCTGGAGTCTTAATATCATTCTTAGTGCACACTGAAAAAAAAATCTCAACTCCTGCAGCTCTATGACATTCCAGTCCCAAGGCAGCTTCTTCAGAAAATACGTTTCCTCAGATTGTAATTCTACAGATTTTCTTACTGCTCTTAAAAAGGGCATGCAGAGGTTAAACATGTTTTTCTCCCAGTCTCCTGGTGTTTACAAGGTTTTTTTCTTCTTCTTCTTTCTGCTTACATGTAATAAAAAGTCAGAGGCACCAAGCAAAGAGAAGAACAAAAGGGATGAGTGTCCAGGGGGCAGGTTTGCTATAGCACTTCCAATACTTTTAAAATTGAAAATGCGGAAATGGATCTGACTGATACCTCTGCTTCCACATGGGTGTTCTACCTTCCCTACCCTGATTCATGTGCAAGAATCAAGTCTGTAATAACCGATCACATTATAGCTCTGGATAACTAATTTTCCCAGATACCCAGCTTATTTTGTATCAGTGAATTTCCTTTCATTTTTTATGTAGTAAATGAGGACAAGAGATGATCTAGCACCTTTTGCAAAGTACTTCACAAGTTCATTGAGCCAAGTTAAGCTTAGCTGGAATTTAATGCATGGTGTAATCCAAAAGATTAGATTTTCAGGAGGTCTATGTTAATAACTTCTTTCAAGATGCTTTCTCAGTTTTTTGTGATTTAATTATGTTCCCGTGTCTGTTGGATCCCTGTTTAGTTTCTGACATAACAGAGCAATTTCCTGAGAAGAGGCAGTAGCAAGGCAGAGATTCTGCTTTTTGTCTTCTAGCCTTAACAATCAATCACTACTGTCTAAAGCTAGACAAAGGAGAGCTGCCTTTGGGACCAAAAGATGACTCCAATGAGAAATCAAATTAAGGTTTTTTTCCGCCCTGCACTCTTTTTGGAGTGGGTTATTTTGAACTTGAGTGCCCAAAGACCCCATACTTCCTAATATTCTTCTGGATCCACCAAATTCACCCTCCATACCACCCAGGCTCAAGATGCTATGCTGATTACTGGGCTTCTGGCCAACTTCTTCAGCACAAAGAAGCTGACTGGTAACTCCAGGCACACTGTGGACTGACTATTTGGCAGCAGGAGAAATGAGTTCAAAGCCCAGGCAGACGTGCCTGTCACTGGACCGATGACCACCATTCTCACTACCCACATGGTGGGCACTCTGCAGTTCCCTGTGTCAGCTTCTCAGCTGAGCCTGAAAACCTGACTCTGACTGCCCTGGTATTTCTGCTGCACCCTTTTCCATCTGACAGGCATCGCTTTGCAAGCGTGGAAGCTGGGCTGTCTGTATTGCCCTCTACTGGGCTGCAGCAGGACAGGTCGTTCTCCTCCGGCACGACAGGACTTGGAGGGTTAAAAGTCTGCTGCGAGTCTTGTGGCTTCTTTCCAAAAGGTTTCAGTTAACACCAAAGGTCTCCTGATAGCTCACTCGCTTTAATAGATTTTTCCCATTGACTTCTCACTTTATAGACTATCATTTCCTTTTCTGCAGGGGAGCTATTTTCTGGGTCACTGATCCAACCAACTTAAAAGGGATTTCATTGATTAGGTTTTATTGGTGGTTACTCCAACCATAATGGGGTAAGTTGCTGGTACCTGCTAACAGCCGCGTGTCTTGCTTTGGTACCCCAGCTCTGTGCAGCTACAAGTGAAGTCTGGGCTCCTCTCCTGCCTTGATCGAGTGCTTGGTAATTACCAGCATCTTCTTTACCAGCTCAGTTGCTTTTGAGCTTTTTCACTTCAGTACAGCAAGCCAGCTGCACGGCCAACTGCTGCTGACGGTCTCCTACTTGTCGCACGCGGCACCTTGCTCCAGCAGCTCCGGTTGTCCCCGCAGCCACACCAACAACCCCAGCTCAAGAGCTGCAGCCCAGCCAGCTTCGCCACAGCAGATGAAGCCAGATCACTACTTTCAAGACAGAACCGAGTCGGGTATTCTAGGGCAGAAATTTGGTTTTAGCAGTGATAACTGACTGAGGAGTAGAGCAAAGAAAAGGAAAGGGAGAGCAGAGCTTGCAAACAACTGCACCAGGACTGACCCCTCATACTCATAACTTGCAATGCTTCATGCTTGGGAGTCTTAAGTTCCTATCTGTCAGAAGCACAAATTGGTAATTAAGGCACCTGACAAAAGGTATAGCTCCTTACTGACTGAACAACACAGGCTCCGTGCTCTAAGCTGCTCCAGGCCTTTCTCAGCATCATTCTTCTTGCAGCTCAGGCTGGGATGATGCTTTTCCAGCCCCAAATCCCTAACACTTTCAGGAGTGATGGCCTATGTGAGTCTTCCACCTGCACCTGTGCTTTTCAGTGCCTTTGTTTTGAATGGTAACGTAGACATTTAGGGAGAAGTTGCAATGGTTTCTGCAATTAGAACAACGAAGGTGCTAAGCTGCGTTATAAGAAAACAATTGCTATGCTGAGTATTACAACCTTCACTGTAACAGCGTTTCCATAATCCTTCCCTTTTCTGGTCACATTCAGCACTTTGCAAGCACTAATTAATGATGCATCCTCATTATCCACGAAGCATACAAATAGCACAGAATTGTCTTCAAAGATTTTAAGAGGAGGATCCATCAGAGCAGCCATACAGGTGGTTCACAGCTCTTGTGCTCTCGCTAAGTTTCCTTTCCTCTAATACAGCTGCTTTCCAGGCCAGAAACGGTGTGGTTTCTCTTTGCGCTAAACAAAGCACAATGGGCTCATGCAAAAGGACACAAAAGGACACAACCACCTTCAGAAGGTTGTGAAAGCAGCTGAACAGCCTGGGAGAGTTTGCCAATTCACAAGCACCCTCGGGAAGAGCAGGTGCTGGTGACAAGCTGGTGGCTGCCCAGCTCCACTGCCAGTGCAGGCAGAGCAACCTCCGCGCTTCCCCCATTTGGGGGATTAAATTCTGAGGCATTTCTGCTTCCTGCATTGCTGTAAAGAGGAGGGGCCAAATGAGATCTTGCAGCATCTCGCCTTGGAAGCTGAAGAGGACAGGGAAGTTCTCTACTTCATCTCTCCCCACAGGATACAGAGAGAAGGAACTGAGGGCAGCAGACTGCTGCTCACTCCCATTTCCCTAGAAGACCTTCCCCTTTCCCCGCACTTAATCTCCGTACATCCTGAGCACAAATTTCTCTATTTGCTGTCACAACCACCCTGGTACATTATAGCAAGATGACAATCAATTAACTGCTCACTCTATCACAATAAAGAAGCCACCCAACCTTATATAACTCTTTTTAATTGTTTTCTTACATTATAAGATTTTGCTAAACTTATTCTGCCATAAGTTATATCTTTTAATTTCTCAAAGTGCTAATAATTTAATTGCTTCCTTCCTGCAGACAAAGTGCCTGAGCTGTCTTCTCTCATTCAGAACATTATAAAAAGTAGCTGGCATGAATACTTAAAAGGGGCATTTTGTTCACAAAATCTTATAGAAAACTGCTGTCTCCAGAGTCTGTGTTGTGTCTAAAACAGCCCCAGAAGTGCAAGAAACTTGCCCAGATGCACTTACCGGATGCACACTGGGACTACTTTCACTACAGAAAGTCACCTAGATAAGAAAAGCACGATAAGTCTCACAAGCAAAGCTCTATGGGCTAGTGGAAATCTCCTGCTGTATTGCTCCTATATAATATCTTGAAAATAAAATGTGAAATTCATGTGGTAAGTAAATAACTCATGCTCCCAAAGAGCTTCTTGCAGGTTGCAGAAAGAGACTGAGCAAAAGTCATCCTTGCAATTTAAATATTCATACTTGAGAAAGAACTTGCTAGCAAGAAAACACATTGTACATTTAAAATGTTGATCTATAACCTGTGTCTGCCAGTTATATCCACCCTGTTTCTAGGAATATGGACCAATTATGCCAGATCTGCTTTTGGGCTTCCTGGGGCACAGCCTTTATTTCACTTTCTGTCTCAAGATGAGTTACGGTGGGGACTCTGCCAAACATCCTTCTTTGAAATCAGATGACACTGTTCCTTTTATTCATTCTAGCTAGTTTTGATGTTACAGTTTGCAAAATAAGAGGACCAAGAGCAGATCGACTTAGCTGACAATGCTTCTGATCTGTGCCAAGCAATTATCAGATAACATGGTTAAAATGAAATTGTGCTGATGAAGAGAAACTAACTTTAACAGTTAAACAGCATTACCACTTTTTTCATCTTAGTTTCCAAAAATAGCAGTTTAAGGATATAAACAGTCATTCCTATTACTAAAACAGATCAAGAACAGCTATAGCACCCAAAAATGCTGATTGATAAATGCATTAGGAACACAAAGTGCAGGCTGCTCTGCAGCACGCAAGTCAAAACTCTCCAGTTCCGTTTCTGTACACCACCCCACCGTGGTCAGATGGTCAGCTGCTAAGCCCCATGCTTTTACCAGTCCCTTCCTGAATATGTTGATCTGGAAAGCCCCCATTAGGATTCTTGCCTGACTCACTCTATCAGACTGGGAGGAAGATCACACGTGCTCCAAGACAAACGTGTCTGGGGGCAGACTCATCAGCTGCATCGGTGCAAACTTCCATCGCCTGAAGAGCATTACCAAGAAGCTGCTGCAGCAGCAGTAGAATGCAAGGGAGCTATGACAGATAGGTTGCAAGGGCTCAACGCTCAGGCCTTTCTTGTCAATGCACAGACCATTACCATGCATGCTACAGGAGAAAAGT
This sequence comes from Chauna torquata, assembly GCA_013399475.1. Taxonomy (NCBI): domain Eukaryota; kingdom Metazoa; phylum Chordata; class Aves; order Anseriformes; family Anhimidae; genus Chauna; species Chauna torquata. The sequence goes on along the minus strand of VXAL01008452.1, from coordinate 86,468 downwards.
AAGCTCGCCAGAAACACAGACAAGGTATTCCACCCTGGTGAAAAAAATAGCAACAGAATCTGCATGCGTAATGCCTGTGTTGGGCTCTTCAGTAAAGCATAAGCAGAGGCATTCCCTCTAGGAACATTCTTTAAGTGGTGCTCCCTCCAGTTAGCTGCCTCCTGCATTTTGCTTTCCTGCAGTGTAAGAAGCCAGCTTGACATTCCTGCCACACGCCTGACGGCAAGAGACAGAAGCAGCAGCTGAGAGAGCTTGAACAGCTCAGGGAACATGCTCCTTCTCTCCAACCTCTTCCTTGAGCACTGTCATTCATGAGGCTGAGTTAGAGCTGCACTCAAGTATTTAGAAAGTGTTTCACGTGTCAGGATTTCTGTGTTTTCTCAGATATTGCAAAAGCTTACTAGACAGAGATGGCTAGTATCAACAAGTAATGAGTAGACTCAGCACCTCATTCACAAGCCTCCTGCCTGGGGAACAACAGGGTACTGGAGAGCGGCTGGGCTGATTTCACTCCTGATGGTAAGAAACTTGAGCTCTTAATCCAGCTGTTTCTTTGTTTTTATAGAACTGCAGGTCTGTTCATGCTCTGTTCTACAGCACAGAGAGTTTTTTCATCTTGCAGTTTGCCACGTTCTAAGACATGCTCTTTGTTTCTGTTGGTGTCAGGATCCATGACTGGGAGTTTTGTGTTGCACTAACCATAGCTGGTGTGGACTGCAGGGAATGCATCTGAAACTCAGGAATGGGCTTTCTCAAACCTATACAATAGATGGAAATAGTTAAGTCATGGGGATAGGCACAGAAGGATTAGACCCAGCACTTAGTTAGTACTAAGGGAAAACAAAACAAAAAACCCACGCTATGAGTCCAAGGAAGAAACATCTCAGGCAGCATGAATTACATTGTTAGAATAAATCTATTGCTAATACTTAGCAAGAAAGAGACAGTGTCCCTCTGGTTTGTATATCACTTCTGAACACTTCACACATTCTACTACACTAACAGAAAAATTTAAAAGGAAATTAGCAACTCTGAGAGTTAGTTTTTGAACCTGTAAACAGTAATTCCAGAACCCCATTCCCACATTTGATCAGTCAACACTTGAAAACAAATACAATATATTTATACGACAAACACACGAAGAACAGAGAAGAGACCATCAAGCAAGGGAGCTACATAATTCAGAACCCCTAGCTTCCACTAACCTCCTGCTCATCCCGAGTGCTTCCCAGTACAAAGCCAGCAGCCTCCTCAGGAACCCCCACCTTCATTCTTCTCTCATGTTGCTTATAAACTCTGCATCCTCCACACTATTAACCAACAATATCTTTACTAAGTTAATACTATGAAAACAGAAGGATGGATCCATATATATATATCACTGAGGAGGATACAGAGCAGAGAAACAAGCAGGTGGCAAGGCAAGCTGATTTAAAGCATGATTCATCCCCCAAGCCATTGTTGTCATCGTGGCTTTTCTCGTGATCAGCAGCCTCAGTTTCGCCTTGACCTCACTTAACTCACCATCAGGATCAGCTGTGCCATGGCAATGACTGCCCCGTTCTATTACTGCATCTCTTGTACTGTTGATTAATGGTTGTTGTTGTTGTTACTCTTAAGGAGAGGTACTGTGTGCTTTTTGTTCCCAGCCTAAGAGCAAAATTTGTTGAATAATTAGGGTAAATTATCCAGACCAGTGGAGGATTTTTTTTTCCATTTTTGTGAGTTTTATGAATTTCCATCAATATTTCAGAATAAACATAATCATATCCCCGACACAGTTTCCCAGTATAAATAGGTGCTTCAATAAAACTTCAGTTCTTCTTTTCGTACTTTGCAGTAAGGTTTGTTTAAATGGAAATGTATGTTGGTATAAATGAAGGTGTAATCTTACTTCTATATTGTCAGAATAGCATATCATTCTCAGTAGAAATTCTTATTCCAGTAAAGGTGTTTTTTTATTATTATTAATTTATTTAATTGGGGGTGGGGGTGGGGGGTAGTATTTAAGATAAATTCTGACACTGGAATAACAGCTTCTCCCATGAAAAGCGCAGAAAGAGGTGTTATACCAAAATGAGCACATTGGTGTAACCAGCAACGTTTTCCCACATAAACCATATCCAGACAACTGATCATTCCAGGTGATCTGCACAGCAGCACTTTAGGAAGTTGGAAAAATATGTGTCTGGCAGCAAGGAGGAAATCTTTTAGAAACAGGCAGGCAACACCCAGTTACATGAGGTCTCAGTTAACAAGGTCTGAACTGAGACAGAAATTTTGTGCATTTTAAGGCAAAAGGCTGGGTCTGCTTGATATGGCATTGTTAGATCCTCTGATTATCTGATGTTAACAGAGTCAAGTTCCAGTGTATCTGTACAGCCTCTCGTTCTAAGTGCATCTCTGAATCGATGCACTTGACAGCAATAAAGAAAGCTGGAAAGGTTGTTTTTGTGTTACAGAGTGAAAAGACAACCATGCTGAGACATAAGGCTTCTCCTACATCAGCAGTTCTGTTACTGCCTGTTAGATGGGAAATTAGAACACCATAAAGTAAACAAATATTACAGTAGAAAATCCCATCCGGGTCAGAGCACAGCCATATGTTGAAATCAGACCTGAAATAACAAAGGTTCCATTATCTCTTAACCAGGAAATGTAGCGCTAATAACCGAGAATCAAACTGCCATTTTGCAATGATCTGTATAGGAAAAAGTGCAAAGCATGAGCATCTGATGACTTGTAGACTTTGCAGGACACTTAAAGTACAAATTGCCTCACAGCTGTCTAACTGGGAGAAATAGTCTCTTGTGGCTCTCCAATAAAATTAGATTAAAATTAACAGCCTGAATAGACTGTTACAAAATATATAAACAGAAACAGATTCAGAAAAACTCAAAAGTCAGAAGATTAACTCATATGCTTTAGTGCCCTTCTCAAGTCAAAGCAAGTTAAATTTCCAGTGCTGTACTTAACCACATATTTGCAATGCTTGGGGATGTGGGACCAGTTAGCACTTTCTCGTTCTGCTCCCATGCACAGGGTAAAACTGTATTTTGGTCAGGTTTCCTGACAGAGTGAGTTCCTGGTAGCACCAGAGCTGCATCCTGCTAGCAGAAAGATTAAAATATATATTGACCAGCTGCTTAAACATAATATTCTCCATAACAGATACTCCTTTCATCACAGGCGTATCAGTATATGTTAGCTGTAGAGAAAACTTGTCAAAATTGTACGGTTTCCATTTAGCATTAGGGATAACTTATGTTCTTCTCCCTTAATATTTGCAGGAGTAAAACTGCTTTTGGTAGCTAGGGCTTTAATTGTTTTCACTCCAGATGCATGAGTGAGATTTTTCCAAATCTTGTTGAAACTTGAAGAACTTCCCCTGAACAGAAACAAAAATAACCTCAAGACTGTTTTAAAATGACTGCAGCGTGGGAGAGAACTGGCACGCCTGATCGTGTGCCACGCTGGGCGGGAGTCTGAGAGCGCAGGCTAAGCATGCTGCTGCCGTGCACAGCCGGCGTAGTTCGAGCTCCTTTGCAGCCTTTCATGAATGAACTTCGGGAGTTTTTTTATGAATGGGCGCTCCGTCCTTGAATGAATGCTAGAGCCCCGCTCTCTGATTGGCCCCGACGGCTGAAGCTACTCCCACTTTTCACTGGGTGAGGGCCAGGGCGAGCTGGGATTGGCGGGCGTGCCCCAGCTCAGGGCTTCATTCACAAGTCAATGAAACAAAGGAGCGGGGAGCTGAGCCCGTGAAGGCGGCGATGCGCCAATGGGAGGCCGCCCCCGGGCGCACGGCGGCCTGAGCGCCCGGGCGGGCGGGGCTGCCCGGGGCTCCGCATGGGCTGGGAGCCGCCGCCACCGGGTGAGGC
>VXAL01008452.1:51828-82298 GCA_013399475.1 Chauna torquata | reverse complement strand
GGCGCAGGATTCGGGAGGTAAGAGGGGGGTGGAGGGGAGGCTGGGGATGGTGAAGGCTTCTGGGCAGGGACCAGGTCCTCCCCCTGCGCCTCCGCCCCCACCTCCCCGTCCCGCCCGGCATCTCCGCCGCTGGAGCATCCCGCTGTCCCTCCCCAGCGCTCCACTGAGGAACCCTCTCGCTTTTCGTGCAGACCTCTTCCAGGACTTGAGCCAGTTCCAGGAGACTTGGCTGACAGAAGGTAGGCTCCTTCCCCTTGCTCTGTTTTGGTTTGTTCGTCTCTCACTCGTTTGTTTTTTCGGTGTTTGTTCTGCTTCTTCGCTTCGTTTGCCTAGTTCCAAACACTGAGTATTTTTTTCAGACTTGCCAACCTCTGGGCTGTGTAAATGAAGAAGCATGAATCACACTATTGTGCTGGGTATTTGCTTATGAATGGAACTTGGCTGTTAGCCCGTTTTCCTGGTTACAGTTTTCGTTTCAGCCTCTACTTGTAACTGGTTTGATTTTATGCTAATTTGTCACTTATCTTTGTTAGTTGCCAAAACATTGATATTTTCTTAAACAAACAATAAACTGTTATTTTAATTTGGGGAACAAGGTGCTTTTCTTAATTTTTTTTTTTTTAAGATAATTCTCTGAAAAGACCTTCCTGGAGTTTGTCTTTCTACGTGCTGTTCAGTCTGAAGTCTCAATTGTTTTGCCTTTTGACTTCAGGGAAGAGAGAACTTCAAGTCCCAAGGAGTGCAGTTAATTCAAAGTGGAAAATAGTTTTAAACAACACAGTGAATTTGTTCTAATGCTAGTACTATAAATGATCCATTTTCTAGAAGAATTCAAGATGTATCCTGAAGTACAGACTTTTGATAAATATAAGAGCACTTACTATGATGTAGGTACTTAACAAATATTTAACAATAATGTAAAAATATGCATGGTATTTTGAGGAGGGTTATTTCCTCAAATTTGTCCACAAGTGAAGGACAAACCTATCAAACTGCTCTCTGTGTTATTTTTTTCTAAAAGCCTTCAAGAAGGTAATAACCTACGTAAGGTTATTAAGGAAAAAAAAAAAATGTTTTATGTTCTTTTCAAATTGAAATGAAATGCTATTGACCAGGCAGTATTTAGAGGTGTGAGGATTGTAAGGATGCAAGAGGAATTATCTGGAGGTTGGCTCAGAGCAGAAAAATAGGTACTACTTGCGTGCACATTCAGCAGATCTGACAGATGACCAGCTTGCTTGAGACTGGTTTCTCTCAAATCCTCAGAAACCTTGAGCTGCCAATGAGATATGTTTGCTTAAGAGTCGGATTCTGGTAGACTTTCAATTTTAGGCTTTCTAATGTTTGATAGCATTCTAAAATATCTCACTAATCCAAAGAATTTGCATACAATCCCTACAGCACATTTGTCAGCAGCAGAGTGTTTGTAGAGTGAATTCACCAGTACCCTGGATGAAGGGAAGGTCACATCAGGGTGCCGTAGCACTGGGTGGAAACAGGGAACCTGCTGTCGTGATTCATAAATTATAATGCAAACCTTAGAAGAGAAGGAGCAGTGCAAAATTATATTTCTTACCGAATATCTTCCACTTCCAGGAAGAAATCTTTAGTGGCTACTGGAGGGGAAGAAACTTTGGATTCTCCAACCAGCTCTGTCCTTTGCACCCTGTCGGATGAACGTACTTCTTGTCCCCGGGTTCCTACCTTCTTGCTTGGCCTTCATAAGCATTAGTATTTTGTAGTTCTGTAGCACCTTTCATTCAAAGAATTTTAGGAACTTTGCCACTTCCTATGATTTAGTCTTCACAATACATCTAGCAGTTGTGTTGCAGTCTTGATTTTCTGCTTGGGACAGCTGAGTCACAGAGCACCCCAACAGCTTGTCAAAATCGTACAGCTGAGAAAGGGCTTCAGGTTTCCTATTACCTCTTTGATGCTATAAACACAGAGTGCAATACCCTTCCCACAGCAGTCAGTGCTTCATAAAACTTAATGAGATTTTTTTGATGGAAGTGCAGAGAGATTTCTTGAAATTACTAATGAATCTTCAGAGCTGAGAAGACAAGATTTTTAATGGGGACAAAATTAAATGAGAGGGTAGAGCCCAGAAGTAATGCTCATTAAAATACGGTAGATACAGGAGTCTTCAGAGCTGGTTTTGTAACAGTGATTATTTTTGAAAAGTCACTGTAGAATCTGGAGAATAAAAACCTGTTGAAGGCTTTTTTTTTGTTTGTTTGTTTTTGTCTGATTTAGCAAGCAGATCTTCCATTCCCGTTATCTTATTAAATTAAACTTCCAGACTGAATGAATGGAATAGAAACTCTTGGCTTTCCAGTTACTGGCTGGCCAGTTGTGATGCAAGAAATGCCCAGTGATAATAAGTATTGTGTGTCTTGAAAAGGTAGGAAGGGTTTTTGTTTTGTTTTTATACAGCTCATAGCATCTGGTCACAGTCAAAGTGAAATCTCTGGGAAATTCCATGTATGTTTTAATAATCTAGCTTATTATTTTAAACTGCATGTATAGGGACCTACTTTCTCCCATGGTGACTCCCACTTCCGGGATTTGAATAAGAAAAGTTGCCCTCTGAAGCAGACTGTTTAGCTATTTTGGCTATTTTATCTTATTCTCTCTTATGGTTCTTGGTGTTACTCTTAAATTAAGGGAAACAAACCTAGGAAGGAAGCAAATGTGAAACATAAATTTACAACAAGCATCCAGCCATACGCAAAGTGTTAACAAACTTAAGCCACATATACTTGTGTGTGTGTATATATACATATATAATATGTGTGCATATATATTTGTGAATGTGTGTGTGATTTCATTCATAGGGGTATCTTTTTGTTAACTTTCTAGAATATTATTAACAGTGGCAATTAACACCTGATTCCACCTTTGCATGAAATAATACTATCTGCATATAGATGACTCTTTAAAGGAACAGATGCTGAAAAATCCTCGGCCTTGTTACTAAAAATCTGAACTTCTCATCTACACTGTTTTCAGCAGACTCTGTTAGAATGTGATGATGTGGAGCTGGCAACTGTGCAGAAGTAATTCTTTGACTGAGGCTGTCAGCAATGCGATAGGCAATAAGCTGAGAAATCCAAACTCGGCTCATATGATGTTATCCCTGTTACTTCTTCTACTTCAGTGTCTCTCTTTAAAGACAGTCCATAAAATGAATTATGTAGGTTTGCTGCTGTTCCCCTCCTTTTATCACTTATGGTTCCCATTAGTGGTCTTATAGGTTATTTTAAGGAGCAGTGAGAAGAGCTTGGCTACTTCCATTCTAATCCACTGCCCATCGTTAGTGCAGTATTATTCCCCAAGGTTTATTTTTGGCGTGTCTTGTCTAGCTTAGCGTCACATGACTGAGATTAGTGGGCTTCCATTCCTCCTCTCCCTTTACTTTGACTACATCACCTTTGCTTTAGAGCTAAGTGCAGTCTTTTGTTCACGTTGCAATATCCAAAACTAGGTCTGTCTGTTACGAACTAACAGCGACACTGTTTTCAGCAATAGTTTGCGAGAGATTTTGTGAGATGAGCATCTGCTGCAAGCTCTCCCTTCCCTGCAGTTAAAGGGGCATAAAAGTAATTGTTGGAAGTAATAAAATATTATTGTAACACGACATGTGCTGTGGTTAAGGTTCTCTCCAAGACAATTTCTCCCAGTGCCCACCCAGATGCTTAGTTCTTTGTTAGATCTGGACATCAGCGGCTGTCTCTGGGTAGTGGAGGGCTGCTCCGGGGGTGGACTGAAGCTATCTGAGCTAAGGGAGGAGAGGAGCAAACCGTCTTGTAGGATGAGGTGAGCATGCTCAGTTGTATTTACAGTTGGAAAATCTGAAGGAGTTTTTCCCTGTGCGAGTGTGCAAGGGCAAAGCTGATTAATGCTTCACTTGGTAAATGAGGGAAGCAGGAACTGGAGAACATGTGTAGCTGACTCCTGTGAAATCAGAAGAGCTGGTAACCAAAAGAAACAGAACAGTTCTAGTTATATGTACTAAAATTGTCTCAAAACAGTGTATAATAGCACTACAGACCGCTATGACGTTTGATTTTGATTGTTAGAATAACCTGGCAAGGGCACCTGTGCATCTTGCAATAAAACTTTTTCCTCTTCTGTGCTGTTTCACTGTGCTTTAGTTACACGTTTTGAAATGGCTTCAAGGCAACCCAGACATGGGCTAAGGCCACATCGCGGTAGGTGATCCATGAACAGAATGATCCAAGCTGGAGATCAGAAAAGGCAGGCAGCTGCGTACAGGCAGGCGAGCAATTCCAAAGAACGATGCCGTAAGGCTCAGCACAGCTGGTAGCCTTCTCCAGATACCTGCTTCCAAGCGCTGTTACGTGTTTTGTAGGCATCACAGCAAGAATTCTGATACTTTTAAGTTTTAATTTAAAATCAGTATTTAGCCCAAGAAGTGATGAAGGGCATAGAGAAGGACTCTTCTCATGCTTCCGTTGTAGATGCTGTGGGAATCTCTCTCCCTGTGGGCTTTGCAGCTTTAGCAAAGTCTGGTCTTCCATGTAAATGAGAACTAACAAATGTGACCCTCTGGGTTATGAAGTGGCATCAAACTATAAACAGTGTGCTGCTGACTTTTCATGCCAGGAGCCTCTCCAATTGGTCTAAAGGAGGCATTAAGCCTGAAGCTTCTTAACATTATTGAGTTGCTGTGTGTGTTAGCTGTTGCACTGCTCACCACGTTCAGCAACGTCTTGTTCCAGGGAGGTGTGCTGCTGCAGAGGCCTCGTTTACCTTGCAGACTTTCAGATGTCTTTTAGACAGTCTTGGAAACACTCAGATTTCTTAGACCTTGCTGGGATTCTTGGAGTGGTGCTAACAGTGCTGTCCACAGGGCAGACGCTCAGAAATAAGAATTACAGCATTGATCACTGGGGAAAGATCAGTGGTTTGTAGTCAGGCTTCCTCTTGCATTTCCCATTTGCAAAATCATACATGCAAGGCACTATTTATCATTTCTCTCTCCTGCTACCAGGTTATAATATTTTCTCCTCTGAAATGTTCTCTTTCTGCTGATCTACAAACTGTAGCCTGTTCTGCTAGTGCCAAGCTATCCTCTGCTTCTGGAGCTGCTGCGAGGATTGTTTCTGTTGAAGGCATAGGTGTTTCCTGTTCTCATCGCATTGGTGTAGCCTTTCCAAATCTGTCAGCTGGCCGTTGTTTTTCCCCGGCTAAATGCTTAAAAATCCCTGCATATTATGTTTCTAAGGAAAACTGTGAACCCTGAGCTAATAAACTTGTTGTCCTTTTTATTTCCAAGGTAAGAGAGCAGGAAACTAGCAGGCCGATAAGGCGTAACTCTGCAGGCAGAGGAACAGGATTCATTAATCCCAAAGGGAAAGTAGCCTTAGTTGCTAAAGTGCATCCCCACGGAAAGCTCAGATCTTTCCTGCATAGACTTCTTTCTACCTTACTGTTAATTACACTATACGAAGTGCCAAATCTAATTCTCCTCTCCCTCTCCCCCCACCCGGCAGCTCAGGTTCCAGACAGCGATGAGCAATTTGTGCCTGACTTCCATTCAGAAAACCGTAAGTAGCACGGGGGCGATTGTGCATCTCGGGGGAGAAGGGCAGGATACACTTAACCCAAGCAAACACGTAAATGCAGCGCACAGACATTGAGGCTGAAGTGCTCATTCCTGTGCTGTTGTGACGGTGACCAAAAGAAAAGAAAGAGGAGAAGAAAAAAAAAAAAAAAAGGCGAACTGTCCCCATCTGGACAATGCAAAAGTATGTCTGTGTGGTGGTGGCTGTGTCTTGGTGTATGTGTGAATAATTAGGCATCCCTGAAGAGCTTAGACAGCGCATTCATATGATATTCAAAGGTAGAATGTGAGCAATTGCTTCTCCCAGAGCAAAAGGGGCTCAGGCTGTACATGGAATTTCGGGCACTGTGTGTCCCAGGGGTGCTGCTCTGGGGCTCTGCTCACCGCGTGGCCTCTGGCTGAGCTCACGCTGCCAGGGTGGCCCCTCCCTGCCCTTAGGAACCACCTGCTGAAAATATGGCACGTGTTTGCACAGGAGTGTACAAACCACACCGCAAATGTTTGCTCTGAGAGCTGATCAAAGCGTTCACCGTGCAGAGGAGCTGAGCACTGCACGGGTCCAGGTGCGGGGTCCAGGAGCCTTCTCCACAGTGGCTGTGCAACAATTTCTCTCTTCTCATGCTGGGCCTGCTTCAGCTGCTCCTCGCGGAGTGCCACAGCTCATCCGGAGGCTGTTGCTGGGCTGACCAAGCCTACGCGCCTGAAATTAATCCAGAGCATTCGGAATAGCTGTGGGAACCCGGAGCCTGAATTTCAACGGCACGTCAGGGCTGCGAGAAGACACCTCGCTGTCCTCTGGGTGCGCGTCGGGCAGCTCGGGGAGCAGAGGTGCGCGTTTGAAGCTGCTGCGGCCAGCTCTGGTGCTCTCCCATGCCGATGTCCCTCTCTGCCTGGGGCAGTTTTCCCCCATGAAAACCAAACTGAAGCATTTCTGTGTTGTTCTCGCCTACCTCCTTCCCTGACTTGGCTCTGGGCGTGCTGTCTGAGTCATGCAGCTTGTTTCTTCCTCTCTTTGACCTAGAATTAAGGAGAGGGCTGGTCCCATGTTTCACTCTGAATGAATGAGCCAGTTGTAATGTGATAGCCTGTTCCAGCTATTAGGGGCCGGAAAGAATTGGCTGCTCCTAGCACATTTAGCTTCTTGAGGCTTCAATGGAGCTCAGTATAGTGGACAGAGCTTTTATTTTTTTTTATTTTTTTCCCTGAAGACTCAGCCAACACATCAGCTTTTTTAGACGGGTTCTGTCTATTCCTTTGCTCTGTACATTGAAAAGAGCTGCTCGGGGCTGGCCATGGGAGCCCCTTGTCCCTGAGGAGCAGGAGCCAGCAGCGGTACGAGGCTCTGGTCTCTTAAGGATGCATTTAGTTACACTGATGGTGTCAGGCTGTTTGGATCCCTTTGGGTCCTGGCATGATGCAGAGAGTGAAGAAGGGCTTTCCTGGAGGAGGCTGAGTGCCAAGGCAGGCAAAAGGAGTCAGATTGGTGGTGTTTTTTCCCCCCCATCTTGCTGAGAATTAATTCTGGGGAGGGGTGGTGGCAAAAGAAAGTGGCCAGAACACCCTGTGCTGAGGGGCAACAGCAGCCCCTTTTCCAGTATTTTTGCTAGCGGCTTTCTGTGGTGCTTCTGCAGGGACAGCGAGGGCTTGCTGTGAGCACGAGCGGTCCTGAGCGTGGTTGGTGCTCGTATGGCTCAGCTTAGTGCTGAAGCAAACCCAGCCAAAGTGTGAGTTATTCGCAGATCAGGATGTGACCTTCCGCCCTCAGAACTGTAATCGCAGCTCTGAGCAGCCCACTCCTCGTAAGCAGAGTTGTCAGCTCGAAGAGGTGGGAGTAAACTGGCAAACGGGCTGCAGCGAACCTTGGGACGAGCTTACAGTTTTGGTTTGGAGGACAGATCTCCCCCCGTGTTTGAAAAATAAGCCTGGACCTATGTACCTTTCTCGGGTTACTTTTCTTTCCTTCCGAAGTGTCGGCAACCTCCCAACAGCAGTAGCAGAGCCCAGAGGCCAAGGCAGAGATGCTTACCACGTCCTTCAGCCAGGATGAGGTTTTCTGAGGAACTAGTGAAGGAAGTTTTGCTCCCTGCTGGATTTAATTAAGCACAAGAAGTAACAATACCCACATCCTGGTGCTGTAAACTGCAACCCACGTTTGTTATTCATGAAATTCTAACCAGCCCAGAAGATATTCCTTGTCATATGCATCAGGAGGGAAGCTACTGAGAGGACCTGCAAGCTGCTCTTCCAGCTTGGAGGTGGATTATAGTGAAAGCAGGGACTTGGAAGTCAGACTTCTGTTTGGTACTCTGCTTGAACACTGATGCAGCTCTTCTGGAACAGGGAATTTAGCTATCTAAATTGGTTAGTGCTTCTGAAAATGCTACTTGTGTGAGGTGCCTGTGTGCAAGTTAGTCTGGTGACAGCCTGTAATAGGATGCAATATATACGATAGCATTTTCCCATGGAAAGCTTTCAACTCATCAGCTTTGTCTGCAAAAACCCTACATTTACTGTCCTACAGGACAAACTATCCTATCAGGAAATCTGCAGTGCGACATCACATTAGTGCATTGTAACTTAATGCAGTATTACATGGTAATGCTGCCCGTAAGACGTGATCACCAGGTATGTCAGCAAAAGAGCATTTTGCGTGACACAACCCAAAGCTTTGCTTTTATGTGTTCAAAAATAGAGTGTATTTGTGCTACCCCTTGGGTCTCTCTCCATAAACAAGAAAAGTTTCACCTTGGTTTTTCACTTGTTCCCCACAGTAGTTTTTCACAGTCCTCCTGCTAAGATTAAAAAGGAGCCGCAGAGTCCCTCCTCGGACCCCACGCTGTCCTGCAACCACAAGCAGCCATTCCAGTACCGCAATGGCGAGCAGTGCCTTTATGCCAGGTAACGCGGCTTCCCCGGGGAGGGACAGGAGCTGGCGCGGTGTCTGATGAGGTGTTATCGCCACAACCTGACCTGGCTGCTGGGTGAGGGCCGTGCGCGCGTGCTGCAGTGCACATCGCCCAGGGGTCGGTATCTGCAGTGCGTGGGATAGCTCAGACCCGTGGGCAGGAGATCTGGGTCAGCCCCTTTGCTTCTCCCTGGTGCCGTCCTGATGCTGAGGGCAAGCCTGACTGTATCCTGACTGTAGAATTGTAATGCTGCAATATCTGTTTGACTGTCCCAGTGCCTATGATCAACCCAGACAAGCTGGAATCAAATCCCCTGACCCAGGAACCCCAGTACAGTCACCGCTCCAACAGTTCCCCAGACAGGACCGGAGCTTCCTGACCCCTGCGGGGCCACCCCACCCCACATCCAGCTGCGGATACCTCATCGAAAACAGGTGAGTTGCTGCCAGGAGGGGCAGCCAGTGGCAAGGTCTGCCCTCCTAAGTGCTTCGGGGCGGGGTTGGGGGGCTGCAGCATCCACATCCAAGTGCTCAGGTCCCAGCAGCCTCAGGATCCCCCCCACCTCAAGCACCTGGGACCCACAGCTGCCGCTTCCTGGGGTAGATAGTCTGTGACACTGAGCTCATCAGATGTTGTGAATGATGGGCTGTGTGGCTGCCATTGCAAACACCCACTGTTGGGTCCCTTCCTTGCCCCAGCTGCGCGTCCAGCTCCTCCAGCCCTCACAACGAGCAGAGCAAGGCGGTTTGTCCCCTGACCAGCCCTGCTGCAGGTCAGAGGCCAGCAAAGCAGCCATCCCATGGCCTCTCCCCTCTTCCAGCTCTGCCTACCAGCCACCTGTGGAGATGTGCCGCTCCTTCCCCTCCTCCCAGGGCATGCCCCGAGAAGCCCCCGTTGCCTACCAGCGCCAGATGTCGGAGCCCTGCCTCCAGTACCCTCCGCAGGGCTTCAAACAGGAGTACCACGACCCGCGGTACGAGCAGGCAAGCCAGGCGGGCAGCAGCTGCCAGTACCCAGCAGCCGTGGTGATCAAGCAGGAGCAGGTGGACTACGTGTACGACTCAGGTAGGCAGGATGAGCTCTTTCTGACCATGTAAATAAGGCTTCAGTGGGGGGTGAGCAAACTCCTGGGTGAACATCCATCCCTGACGGGCTTTGGCCTTTGGAACTGTACTTTTTCATCTTCAGGAGTGTGTGTGGTCTCGGAAATTGGCTGTGTAGCAGGAAACGCAAGCAGTTTGGTCTGTTTAGTGTGTCCAAGAGAAGGTCAGGACATCCGATTTCTGTACAATGTTCTGGGAAGAAATTTCTGATAGAGTGGAAATGAGATACAGGAGCTCAAAGGTGATGTTAAACCCACTCAGACTAGACTTAAGGCATGCATTTTTTGCAAGGGAATAAACAACCTTTGAGGAGACTCTGCAAATTCTTAATTAACCCAGAACAACTTGGCTTACACTTAAGGATATTTCAATAGCTCTAGAGATCAAACATTTTTCCTTGTCTTTTGCTGAAATTGAGGGTCTTTGGACAAAAGCTGCTTTTGACAGTATGATGATAAGCTCATTTTCATTTTTTTAAAAAAGGTCTCCTGGCCCACTGCTTTCCAGTGAAGCTCAGGAACTGCCAGATAGTGCTCATCACTATGTCCCAGTCTGTTTGGTAAAATCTCAACCATGGATATTTTTGTTCTGCCTGTAGCCCTTCCAGGGCTGGACATCAGAGCAGCATGGCTTGCAGGATCATGTTCATCAAAAGCTAAATCTGCAAAGCATGATAAAGGGGCCCTATGTTTGTAGGTAACGAACCTGGAAAATGATCGTGCAGTGCCATGCCTTGTCTCAGCCAGGCTGGGTCACTGCATTAATAAGTACTGGCAATTTCATTTCCATTAACGGAACCAAAACAGGCTTCTTGGCTGGAGCCCTGACTTTCACAATCTCTAAAAACACTATGGCTCCTGGCCAGCCCAATGCATTTGGGAGATCTGGACAGAAATCTTGCCTTCTTAGATATACTTTTATCTGTTCAGATAATGCTGATAGTTCTGGTTGGATTCCAAGGATGAGTCCTTAAAGGAAGGAGCTTGCTCATGTGGGCTGGATGAACTCACTGGAGGTCTGGAAGAGAAACTGGAGTCAAGGCTTGTGCCTCTGTTTCTTTTTCTACTCTAGGAGTATCCTAAGGTTCTCTGACATCTCCCCAGCAACGTATAGCCACTGCCACAGAACAGGAAATGATGCAAATGAAAACATAGAGTGAAGGGAACAGTTTGCCCCATATCATGAAAGCCTAGGAGCCTCCTCTGCAGGTCTGTGCTGCCCAGTTCCATAACTCAGATTGCGCCTGGCACATCTGTGCAGCAGTGCAAACAGACACCCACTAAAGGACGTAAGCAGAGAAACTTTCTCCTAGCTCAAGGCAGCTAGAGGATAGCTCATGCCGTGTAACAAAGAAGCTTGTAACTCTCTTACGCATTTGTATTTCATCTAAAGTAGTTGGGTGTTTTCATTATTCATATGAATGTCAAAAGCTTACAAAGCTCTTGGACTCAGTAAAAACACCCCCAGGAGAATGGACTTCACAGGATAATATGCACTGTTAACAGCACTTTATTTTTTTTTTTTTACTCACTTTAAACTTAGCTTTGTCTATCCCCCTGTTCCTGTGTCATAAGAAGCATCAGAAACAGAGGAACTCAGAGAGAGGAATCTCAAGGCTATTACTATTCACTTCATATGGAAGGCATTCAGAGACCACAGCAGTGACTAGGTTAAAGTCCCTAAACTAGATGAATTAACACATTGGAGAGCTCTGTGCAGTGAGCTCCACCACCAGGTGCTTTTTCCCACTCATGACATTGGAAATGGAGGAGAGGGTGTTTCCAGTTTCACAGGGAGTTTCTGTCTTCAGGGGGGACGTGCGGGCTGGTAGGTAGCAGAAAGGCAGAGAAGTGAGGTCAGCTTTGAAGGAATTATACAGAAAACCTTCTGTAAATGACAGCAGAAAGGAAGGAATCAAATATCTCAGAGCCTGTACAGAAAACCCACCTCAGACCCCCGCAGCAGGAGGTGACCTTGGAGCCCTGGCAGAGGAGAGCTGCTCCGGGTGCAGGGGCTGCGCTGCATGACCCGGAGCTGCAGCTCATGGCACCGCCTGGCCCCGCGCCTCTTCCCTGAATGGAGGCAGAGGAATTTCATTCACAAAATGGAGGTGTCGGGAGACGCAGTGCTCCCAGCCCGGCTGGCCGGGGATCAGCTTTCACCGCTCGGTCTCGCACCCGCAGCTGACATCGGCTGCTGCTGGAAACTTGAGTGCTGCTCCCTGCAGCAGGTCCCAGAGAGACCTGGTGCCCCGCGTGCCACGTGAGATAAACCTGCTTTGTGCTGACAAACAGATCTAAAAGTCTAAAACCGAGTTGCTAAAGAGACTTGGGTGGCTAACAACAACCTGGACTGTTCCAAGGACACGTAAGCATGGAGCTGGGTCTGTGTTGTCTGAGCTGAGTGCAGGCGTGCTGATCGGTCTCTTATGGAGTCAACCTCCACCAGCTACTTCCCATGGAAACAGGGCACGCAGAGCAAATAGCAGAGACTTCAGAGGATCACAACAGAAATAAAGTTTATAGTTCCAAAAATAGCTCTCTAGATACCAGAACAATCAGGTAATTCTCTTATTTTCCACAAGGGATAAATATTATTTTTTTCTGCAGACCTGTCCAAAAGCTTGCTACCCTGACATCACTTGCCCAGTGCACTGTTCTAGTGGGAATGTTGCTTCTGGTTTCCTGGTGGTTTAATGGACATTTTGAACTGTTCCCTTTAGCAGAAATAAATACATAAATAAAAAGCTCCTATGAGAGTAGGGAATACATCTCCGTGCCCCTGCTGATACTACACTTTCACTGGGTCCTTCTGTCCAGACAGGGGAAGAAAATGTGCAAACCCAGAAGAATGCTTTTTTGAGAGTAGTTTATGATTGTAATAATGCACAGTCTGTCAGCTCAGAGTACCCTTCCGCCCTTACCATCAGCAAAATGTCTGCTGGAGACAATGGCTTTACAGAGGAGCACGAAGGATGCAAGGTAAATCTTTCCAAAGCTCCCAGTCACAGCTTCCATTTCAGCTGTGGATAGAAAATAGGTTTGATTCAGAAAATGCAGGATTCAGAAACAAGATATAGAAGATATAAACTGCAGTGCCCAAGCAACATATGCTACACGGAGATCTTAAAAAGATCTTCTGCTTGTTTTCAAACTCAGATTATTTTTGCCTTTGTTTTCTCAGCTGTCTGGGAGAATGCCCTATCTTGATGTGAAGAAGCCAGGGAGACTTAAGATATGAGATTTGTGAGACACTGCAGTAAACACTCGGACACTGCTGCTCTCTGTTAACGTTTTCATAATGCTTCCGGAAAAAATGTAGTGCCTTCCCACCTGTGAAATCAGTAACAGAGCACATAGTTATCTTAAACTAAGCTTCAGCTAAGGGAGAGGAGTTGCACAAATTTAGCACGTTGCCCAAGATTTTGCATTAAGGGTGGCGTGCAGGTGAGTGGCTGTTCTGCAGGAAGCACGTGGAAGAGTCACAAAGATTGACTAGTCTAATTTGTGACCAAAAGCATGGTGAAGATGAAGTTGTAGTGAGATGACTGAGACAAAAAAAGTGACCAGTCTGTCCCCTGCCCTGCAGGAGGGCCCTAAGTGGATTTTGGTTTGACAGCTGCACTCAGTACCCACCTCCGGAGAGCAGCATCATTCTGCCTCCCGTGCTCTGCAGTGAAATCAGTTTAATTGGTCTGTAGGTGCTCCTGGATGCCCTTCTGTGTACATAAATGTTGAGCGTTATCCAAGCTATTCTAACACAGAAGGTGCACTAGGTAAGGAACTCGGCGGCTGTTGGCTCTTCCCTGCGGCGCGTTGCGCTCCGGTGCTACCCTGTCTCTGTCTCTGACCGCCTTTGTGGCTTTCTCTTTCAGGCTGCAGCTACGACAAGCAGATGAGATCCTTCAGTGATGATGTCTGCGTTGTTCCAGAAAAATTTGAAGGTCAGAGAAAGAATAACTTCTAGTTTGGGTGTGAGACAGGGTTACCCAGCATCTTTGCTAGCCACTTGACCACTACCCGTGTTGTTCATTGCACTGTATTCTTGCAGGTGTGTTAGCCGTGGTTCATACTTGCCTTTTTGGCATCCCATTTCCTGAGCTTTTTTAGCAGCAAACAGGCCTTCTAGTGTACGTAGCTTAATTGTGAGGTGCATCAGAGCTCCTCCTAGAAGAACTGCTGGTGAATTTGTTGCTCTGGTTTAAGTGAACTGAAATATTCTGGGTACATTTTTGTGAAATATGCTTTCTTTGCAGCTTTTTTTTTTCCCCCCACTGTTACCCTTAGAAACACCTTGTTTGTCCTTCTCAGCAGGAGACATCAAGCAGGAAGTCGGGGGGTACCGGGAAGGACCTCCATACCAGAGACGGGGATCTCTCCAGCTCTGGCAATTTCTTGTGGCTCTACTCGATGATCCGACCAATTCCCACTTCATTGCCTGGACTGGAAGAGGGATGGAGTTCAAGCTGATTGAGCCAGAGGAGGTGAAACCACCTAGCTGCACTGCAGGCTTAGGGGGAGCAGCTGCTGTTTCTGAGAATGCAAATTCCCAGGTGGTTTTCCTCTGCCCTGCGAAGGCTCCTGCCTCCCAGGGGTGCTGGCTAGACCCTGCAGCAAGGCCAGGTTTTTAGAAGAGGTCCAAGCGCCTGGGTCACACACACGTCAGGTTTAGCGAAGGCTGCTTGTAAGTCTAGGGTCTCAGCAATGCAGTGAGCCAAATCAGCCACTGCCTCCACTTCCCCAGGCACTTCGCTCTCCAGCTGGCAGGGATTTGTGCTGGTTCGTAATGCTCCATGCCTGAAGCTGACATTGAGGTTTGGGGTTCTGAGCCCTACTGATCACAGAAGTTATCATAAAAATCTGAAAGAAACCATGTCCTAGTCTAAAGGTATTTTGATATCAAAGCTAATATTAACTAAGGTGTCATTTCTAATGCTGCCATGTTTCAAAAAACAAAGAAACACAAAAAAAAACCAACCAACTGTTCTACCTGACGATGTCTGGGAGATACGTGGAATATATGTTCATATCTCTCTGGTCAGAGCTGTGTTTCGCAGCGTTCTTGCTGCGTATCACCTTCATGGGCAATTGCCAGTGCAGATGAGTTGTTTTGGTGGCTGACGTGCTTACAACAGATTTCTCAGCCTCAAGGACAAAGTTGAGTTCCATGTAGTATGAGTAAGAAGAGGCACATCATTGCTCTTTCAGTGGAGGTGGGCTCCTGGTAAATGTCTGATCCTTGCAGATCAAGTGTAGCGTAGGATGAAGCAGTCCTTCAGCATCCTCAGGCTTTCAGGGTACTGGAGAATGAGAAATTGTGACAGCAAAAGCAAGCTCTGCAATTGCAAGAAAAATATCTTTCTGTGCTTCAGGTTGAGTTCTACTCTCCCCATTGAAGAGCTGCTAAATAATTATTGTTTGGGTTTATTATTTAAATGTTATAGATGTTTGGATGGGCTTGGTTGTGGTCCTGTTCTTCAAAAGAGAATCGGCTGCATAATGTTCTTTTGCCCTTTGGGCTGGTCTCCCAGACGTTCATGCGCTTTGTGGCGTTATTCTACAGGTAGCCAGGCTGTGGGGTATCCAAAAGAACCGTCCAGCCATGAACTATGACAAGCTGAGCCGCTCCCTTCGCTACTATTATGAGAAAGGCATCATGCAGAAGGTCAGTTTGCAAAGCAGCTGGAGCTCTTGTGCCCCTAGTGATGCTCCTCTTGCCAGAGACAGCGAGTCTTGCAGGTACAGAACGTCCTTGGGCTCGCCAGGCATCCTGACCTTGCTTTCCCCACACCTTTTCCTTGCAGCAGGTAAATGAGGAAGGCATGAAGGAGCTGACTCCAGGCAAGACACAGGAAAGAATACAAAGGAGAATCATAATCTCTTTCCGTGTATGTCAGTAGGCAGGAGAGTTTGAATTTAGGTAGCTATAAGGATTTATACCAGTCTAAACTTGCTCTCAGTGAGAGAATAACTGCTGAGGGTTTGGTCTGGCATGGTGGGGCTGGTCTCTCCCAGACCCTGGGCACTGGAGGGGGTAACTGGGGCTGTAACAACGTCACAGCACAGACCAAACGGGGACTGCTGGTGCTGCCAGGACAAGGAGGCAGCTGGCAGCGTGCCGTGGGTGGGAGAAATCCAGGGGAGACGGGAGCAGCAGGACAGCACAAGGAGAAGTCTGCAACCCCGACGCGTCTCAGGGCAGGGGGTTAGAGCAGCCAGATGTTTCTGCAAGCCTTCTCCGCTGCAGAGAGCATTGCCCTGGTGCCGCCCGTGTGCCTGCAGCGTTCTCGTCTTTTCCCTGCAGGTGGCTGGAGAGCGCTACGTGTACAAGTTCGTGTGTGAGCCTGAAGCCCTGTTCTCTCTGGCCTTCCCTGATAATCAGCGGCCAACTCTGAAGGCAGAGCTGGACCGGCAGATCAGCGAGGAGGACACAGTGCCCCTTTCTCACCTGGATGAGAACGCTGCTTACCTGCCGGACCTCGGGAGCCTCCCTCCGCAGCTTTATGGCAAAGGCTACACGTATTAGCGCTGCTGGGAGCCGGCTATGCCACCCTTGCTTGTGTATATAAGGAGATGTCTGGTTAGTATTCAATCCTTATAGGCATTTTCCCAGGCCAGCCTGAGGCTGCACTGAACTGCGAATACCTGCTTTGGTCAGGAAACGGGTTTGGGTAGATGTGTGGATAACCAGCTGGCAGGTAACAGGGCTCCTGGGTGCTTGCAATGACACCCGTGTGTTTGGCAGGATGGGACCAGTTCTCAGTGATGCCAACACCTTCTCAGCAGGGCAGCTGCAGCTTCAGCAGCATCTCGGGGGTCACTGCCTCCAGCCAGAGCGAACCCGCCTGTCCAGTCCCTCTCTTTGGCAAGGGGGGAGATGCTGTCCTGCTTGGCTTTTTCTCAGATCTGAGGATGCTACAATGCTGCTGCTGGCTCTGTTCTTCCAGTGCTGAGCCTCTGGATAGCCTGTCCTCAGCAAGGCACAGCTCGGACCTGCGTGGACTCACCTCTGCAAGGCCAGTCTTGCCTTCCCTGGAGGGCTGTACCACGGTAGCCACAGATCACATGCCTTCCCTGTGAACTGCTGTGGGAATGGGGAACACTTGTCCTGTATGTGCATGCTCCTGCCTCGTCTCCTCCTTGCCCACAGTGCTTCATGCTAGGGCTGTCTGGTGTTTCGGGGCTCTGTCTGAGCAGGGCGGCTGGAGGCACGGGCCAGGATGAGAGCGGTCCTGGAGCACACGGCCCTGCGTACAGCGTGGGGAACTACAGAGCTGCCTGGGGCACTGGGCTGGGGTGCAGGTCAAAGCCAACGTCACCATCAGGTGGTGGGGTTGCAGGAGGCAGCCAGGCCTGGGCCACCAGTCCATCGGAGTGGTGTGGCTTTTCCAGCCTCGATGGAACTTCTACAGCCATCCTCAGGATCTGTGAAGACCTGGCAGCCTCCTGGGCTTGGCTAGGAAATCATCTGAGGCAAGAAAAGTGCCTGGTAGGGAGCATGTTAAGAAAATGCTGTACAAAGTAACCAAAACCAGAGTTCTTAAAATTTGAATGTAGACTTAACCTCTGCAGATGTTTGCCTGTTTGAAGGAAATTCTGATGTGCTGGAAGGGCAGATATCTCTACAGCCCAGTGCAGCATGCGCAGCTTAACTACTCTTTGACTGTTTTTCCACAATAGTGAAAACTTATAATGGGCACCACATCCCCAGTGAGATGTGCCATGCTTTTTAATTAGCTGTTCCTGCCCTGTGCCTAGTTAGACAAGGAGCAGTACAGTGAACCCATACAAAAAAAGTTTCTCCCCTCCTGCTTCAGAGTGATGTTCTGGCTGCTGAATACAGAGCGCTGCCACTGTGGCAGCCTGGAGAGGAAATTGTGCTGATTGAAAGCCTGATTTCCCCTGACGCCTCACCCCTGCGTGGCTAATACCAGCCCTGCCAGCCTTGCTCCTGGGTACGGGGCCAGGGAAAGCAGCTCTCCCTGCCCCAGGCACAGCCAGCTACCCGGAGCAGCCTGCTCTGCTGCTGCCTTCACGTGCCCTGCGCTCCGAGCCCTGGCATCCTGGCAGCTCCTGGCCCTCCTGCCTTGCCCTGCTCCCACCAGGTGCCTCTGCTGTCCCAGAAGTGAGGGTGAAGGGGAACCCTGCCATTGGTATACTCTGCCTTTACTATTTATGAGTGTAAAAATACTATAATTAATAAATTGGTCTATGTCTTTGGCCAGTGCCCCTTCATTCAGCCCCTGGCTGGTCCTCCCTTCCCCTCCCAGTGTGGTTTGCCCATCGGCTTTGCACCAGCTTGCAGCTTTGGGTAGCTAAGCCAGAGAGTACAGGGATGTGTGCTTACTTCTCGATTCTGGTAGAGCTCAAGAAGCGAACGCTTCCCTCCCTGGCCATCCTCCCAGGCAGGCGTGCTCACAGCCTGGACTGAAAACTCGCACAAACGTGCAGCCTCTGGCCACAGCTGCCGCGAGCATCACCCACGCTCCCACGCTGACTGTGCACCAGCCATCGAGCTGAGCTCTGTGGTTTCAATTAAAACAGTTTTTCCTTGTGCATCATCTCTGTCTCGAGCAAACAGTTGCACTGATGTGGAAGAGCCCTGTTCTGCTGCGTATGCATCCTTCCTCGAGACAGGCAGGTGCCTCCGAGGGAAGCGTTCGTGCCATTGAGAGGCTAAAATGTAGATGTGGGATGCACCCTGCTGTGTTATGCTTGTTTCCAGTGAAGACAGCTAGTAGCTTGCCTTGATTTGATACCTCAGTCTGCAGGATTCCCAGAGCATTTTATGTTTGTTATCCGGTATTCTTTGGGCTACCCTCTTGCCCAGCCAATCTTCCTTCCAGAAAGGAAATCCAGGGAGCTAATTCGCCTTTGGATGAAATTGTAGCCCCACATTTCACTTGGCTTTGCCAAGTCAGTGCACAGATCGATGCTGCACAGAGCAGTTCTGGGAATCGGCGAGATCAGGTTCTCATAATTGAGGGGCAGTGACCTCCAAAGAGCAGAGATTTATAATACCCAGGTCAGGGAGTGGGGAGTCCATAAACACTCTGTGTTCCCAGTTCAGCAAGGCAGAGGAGGCTGCTGATGAGGGAGAGGTGCTGTGGGTGACAGACAAGCGTCACCATTTCCTGTGCTGCTGGAAGTGCCAGCCCCGTCTCACCACGCAGGATTTTTCAGCTGTGCCTCCCAGCCACTCACGATCACATGCCAAGGTCACAACAAGGGCTGCTGCAGGCGGCAGCGCTGCCCCTTCCTGAGCCGAATGCCCTTGGTACAGCAGCAGGGAGCGGCACCTGTGGCTGTGCCAGCACGTCCAGCCGGCACGGCGCTGCTCAGATCGGTGTCCCTTCTCCATACAAATTCACAGCCCAACCTTGCTCCACATCAGGCAGGTAGGAGAGGTAAGAAAGACATCATTCTTCTTCACAGAAAACACTTTAAAGGTGGGGTTCTGCTCATGACAATACTCTGACACCTGGATGCAAATATACCCAATATTCTTACACTTTTTTTTACTATTGCTTACTCATCATATTAAAGATTTATCCTAGTGGCTTATTTCTCAGGATGTGGTGATGCTCTAGGACTGGCCGGAAATAAATCCTCAACAGTCATTTCTTTCTAATGTCCTTTTTTTTCCTAGCATTTTTTTCCGGTGTGCTTACTGGTGGTGCAGTGGCCTTGCTGTTACTCCGCTGATAGCAACAGCACAGAGCCCAGCAGGACGCAGCATAAATCTCCTACCCAGAACACGATGCAAAGTTCCCTTCTGGTCATAGTGAGTAATCAACATGCAACATTACAGCATGTCCCAGATGTACCCTTAGTGTGCACTGTCTAGGGCAAAGGAGTTAGCCCTAACAGGTTGCCAAGCAGAGCTGAACTGTCTTGAGACCACATCTACAGGATTTTCTGATGCAATTTGCTGAGGCTGACCCAGGAAATATTTCTATTGACAAATTTCATGCCCTGGAATAAGTATGAATACTGATAGTGAAGAACAGGGCAGCAGCAATTCTCACCTTATGGTCTGAGCACTGAGCAGGAAGGCTATAGAGTTATCAGAAGGCGCTCTCAGTTTTTTCTGCATAAAACACAGACTGCTGCAGCAGGTGTTCTTGCTGCTTTGGTGCCGGTCCTGTCGCACAGCGCAGAGCCCTGTGCTGGACAGGTGCATTTCACACCATCACACCAGACATAGACAAGCACAGGTAACTCCAAGCGCAGTAACACCAGGACATTTGACTCCTTGTAATGTTTTATGGAGGTATAACACTCCTGAAAAGGACATTGGCATTCATTTTGCCAATATGCTCAAGAGATTCGCTCTGATAAATGAATCGGCCCTAATGACACCTGTGCATATCTCCCCATCCTCCTCTGCATCTGAATCACAGTAACGGTGTAATCTACCGCAGAGCTGGAGCCCATTTCGCACAATTAATATTGATCTCTCAGTGCCTTGATGGCTGAGACATCGATAAGATGAAGCGCCCGCCAGCATGCTAAGCACCGGGGCAGAGAAGAGCAGAGCTGAACGTGGCGGGGGAGCCAGCCTGCTTGGGCTCAGCAGGAGGCTGCCCCTCGGTCCCCCACCCCGGGGAATTTGCTGCCCCAGAGCACTGCGTGCCCCTCACCTGGGGGAGAAAGCACCTTTGTCCCCTGCTGCCTGCAGCTGGGGACAGCCACACGCATCCCTCCTTCACAGCCCACTCCTCTCCCAAAGAAAACCTCGACAGCCACCAGCCTACGGAGCTGTGCTCTCCCAAAGAAGAGTAGCTGAACAAATGTACGTCCACGCACCTCGGGGGGTCACTGCTTGCTCTGCTCAGGAGCTAAATAACCATTCTCTTGGCCATCATGGAAATAGGGGCAGGTACCAGGTGAGAAAGTGAGGCAGCAGAAAGGGAGGTGTCACGGGAGCTCATTAGCTGCAATAGCTAATGGCACCTGAAGTGCCTTTGAGTTTCACTGAGCTGCTGCTTTCTGGCACCTGCTTCAATTTCCCTCAATTGGCTTCATGCGTGTGTTGGAGGCACTGCCTTTGCTGCCCTTTTTGCTCTGATTCTGTGAGACAGACAGACAGACAGACAGGCCGACCTCCCCCTCAGCCGGGGTTACCCAGGCACATCCCGCTGGCTGACGTGGCATCCGTTAAACTGGTATCTACCTGTCTGAAGATTTTGATATAGTTAAAAAAAAATCCAGTAAAAATGAATTAAAAATCATGAGTTATTAAAGGGAAAAAATGCTTATAAACAATCCAGCAGATACAGTGTTTCCAAAGCATTTGCAAGAACACATAACAGGAACACAGAAATCATGAAATCCTCCCAATTTTGTTAAGAGAAACAGCAAGAAACCAGCACAGCAATCTGCACGAATATCTCAGCAGAGGCGAGGAGTGCCTGTTCCAACCACGGGTGCCTGCAGAGTCTCTGGGAGGTCTCCCAGGTTCTGATCCTTGAGAGAGTCCCTTTAGGGGTTGTTCTGGAGAAGGTCAGACCTCTGCCTGTGCCAGGCTCAGGGGCTGCACCAGCAGGAGACCTCTTCACCCCAGCCTGCCCTGATGCCACCCAGCACCTCTGCTTGGCCCTGGGGTGCAGGAACAGTGGCAGTGAGGTGGCTTTGGCTGCCCCAGCTCAACACCAGCACTTCTAGCTGACTGCCAGCCCCATGCAACAAATCCAGCCCTGATCAACCACGGTCTCCTGTGCTACTCAAGGCACCCAGAGGCAGGGCATACGCTACCCTCTCCTCCCTTGAATCCCAAGGCTAACTCACCGCAGAGAAGACCTCAGAGACACAGCAGCCCCCAGATGAGACACGCAAAGAGCAGCCTTCACCCCCTCCGGCTCCCAAACAAAGGGCAGGGGCTGCGAGCTCAGCTTCGTCTGGCAGCAGCCGCCTGAATGGCCCTGGGCACTGATCTCCAACACCTGTGTCACCCGGCAGCTCCTCGTCCCTTCCCTGGCTTTGCTCAGCTGTGCAAGCGAGTGCTCCTTGCCTCTGCTGCACATGAGCTCATTTGCAAGCCAACAAGCGTCGGAGGGCAGGCTACCTGCAGTGCCACTGCTGGTTTTCCCTAACACCCTAAATCCTGGCTGCAGAAGTGGCCAGGAAATCCCCACCGAGCCTGCCTCCCAGCGAGGCCCAGAGCTTCACGGCTGTAGAGAAGAGCTTGCACAGCCCAGAGGGCGAGGGAGAGAAACCCAGTGTCCAAAGTACTTCAGGCGAAAACCAAATTCACCCCAGGGCCATGAGTCCACCTCAACTTTTCACAGAGCAAGGCTTGTATGTAAGGGGATAGGGCAGAGCATAAGTTTCTACTGCATGCATGTTTTTAGGTCTTCAACGGACGTGATAGAGAACTGATCAAAGGCAAGAGGCAGAAGAATGGATAAGGCTTCTCCCCCCACCTCTGATAGATTTTGTTTCCTAAACTCGAAGAAAGTCTAACACTGGGTTTCCATCAATGGGGTTTCAGACACTGGCGCTGCAGCAGACCTAGGAGATAGAAATTAATGGTCATGTTCTGAAATAGCCAGGATCTGCCTCTGGCCGAGTACGATCCAACTCACTTCCACCTCCTTGACTTTTTTCTGGTAAATGGGAACTATTATTGAACACAGATAAGAGGCTTTTCTATTCAACAAAGCACGCCTTTCAGCGTAGCGTGCAGAGCTGTGTTTGGACAGACCCACTGGCCTACCAGCTACAAGGACTGCAAGATCGTTTTCAGTCCAAATAAACCAGCACAACCCAGCTTCACCACCTCGAGTGTAAGGACAGACCAGCCCGAGGATTTATGTAGGTTACAGAACATGCACATACAAAACACATTTGCCAAAAACAGATACTCACTCATTGTATTCCCAGCTGGATTGGAAGAACAATACATTCATAAATGAAAAATTCCATGAAACTGCTAATGGGTCAGTATCACAGCCTTCTGCAATTGTCACAGAAATCTCATGAAAACCGAATTACTAAAAAACAAACCACCTATTGTGTAAGTAGCACATTGCTGTCACGCTGGCTCTGGTAACAAGCCCATTAATGAGGTTGAGGTAGTTACTATAACAGATGGCGCATGTGTGGGGCTGGCTGTAAAAATCATATTTATCTTTCTTGCATTAAGGGCAAAAGGTTGTTTTGGGATGTGTATGAGTGTGCGTGCATGTACACATGAATGTTTAAGTTATTCCAGTGCTCTGAATCCTTTGTGACAATCAGCTAACACGTGGAAATTGGCCTAGCACATGCTGTTGGAGTTTAAGACAAAGTATTGTTTGCTCCATCTCATCAGAAAGATTCACAGCCCCACAAGCAGAACGAGGTCCCCAGCTGGGCAAGGAACACCGCACCAAACCCTGGGGAACCAGGGAGGGGGCAGGAACCAGCCCTGCTTCGCCCATGCTACTTGCATTAAGTGCTACACAAGCCCCAGTGCTGTTCAGGAGCGGAGAGGTGCAGAGGTGGCTTAGAATTCCTCAGAGGAACCATTCAGCTTCTCACACTGCTCCTTCTTCCTGGTCTTCCACAAGAAAACAAGGCATAAAAGTTAAATTATACACATATATAAAGTAAAATAAACGCAACCACAGCTTGAGGCAGCTCACCAGCACAAGGCAAGAGCCTCCATCTACCTCCCCATGAAGGCTGGTGCCAGTCTGCCTACCTCTTGTGGGAATGGCACTCATTACGATCCCGTTGTTTATTCTTGCTTAGGTATTCACCCCCTGTCTGTATCCCTTTTTCCCCTGTTTACTCGCAGCTAATTTACTGCTAGCTTGTTCTCTGCCAGCAGGTATAAGATAAACCCTAGTGCGTTGGCAGCCAAATCTTTCCGCCTTAATTGCAGCTCAAGCCTCTTTTCAACACCTTAACCAAATATCACCAGAAGCCTGAGGGCCTTGCAGAGGTTGTAGCTGCTGCTGTTGCTGGCAGAAATGAAACTGGAGACAGGGCAAGCACATCCCCTCCTGCCGTGCTTACAGAAACTTCCACCCCCACTAGCACAATCTGCAGCACAAGAGCTGCTAATGGCAAGGAGGCTATTTATTGCTGACAAAGGGACACGTGCAGAGATTGCATGCACATACATACTTATATTACCCAGGAAATTTTTAGCAGTTATGCTGACATAACACCTCCAAAAACATTCCAGACTAGACACATGGCCTCTGCTGGCAGAATTTTTGGCTTTAGATAAGGAATGTTTTGTATCAGTTCTTGTGCAGTAACTCAGGACAGTCAAAACGAGCCAGATCTTCAGTTCCTACTACTCAAGATAACCCAGTCCATTTAGACAGAGGCAGGCTGGCAAGCGCTTACACAACCATCTCATCCAGCATCGCTCAAGAAACACCTTCTCCTAGCAAGGGGCTAAAATACCTATTCAGTTGATACAAGTACTGCCAGAATAAAGCATTATGCCTGTGGTTTTATGCTAGGATCAGGAAGTGCATTTTGAGTTTTTTTAGAATCTTTTTACCATTACGCAAGATAAACTAACCCAAAATCACATAAAGAGAAGACATTAGCATGTTATGCTCAAAAGCTTCAGAACAGCAATAGGTTTATAAAACTTGCTTTTAAAAAAAGCTGGATAGTTTTGGATGTGGGGTATTCCCAGAGGAAGCAGCTGAGATCCACATGGAAAAGTTTCTGCAAATGAATTAAAAGATGTTACAGACAAACTGCACTGAGGAAAGAAATATCACACACACACAAAAAAGGGGAAGGGAAGGGAAAAAAAGATCCTCTTTGTTGATGCATTTTGCTCTACCCTAAGTCAGAAAGAGGCTACACTAGAGAAGTAACTACAAAATGAATTTGGAACAGAAATACCACCTCAAAATATGCTGTCCAGTTGGGACTCCCACTA
This sequence comes from Chauna torquata, assembly GCA_013399475.1. Taxonomy (NCBI): domain Eukaryota; kingdom Metazoa; phylum Chordata; class Aves; order Anseriformes; family Anhimidae; genus Chauna; species Chauna torquata. The sequence goes on along the minus strand of VXAL01008452.1, from coordinate 57,804 downwards.
TCTGCATCTTCTCTTTTACCTTTTTCATTTGGCCTTTGAAAATCAAGTGCAAAGTTTCATAGGAAACAGTAACAGTTGCAGCTGCAGAGCTCTTAGAAAGAAAACGTGCTTGGAAGAGTATTCAATAGGACAACTGTATCTGCTCGGCAACACAATGAAAGGAAGTCTCCAAACCTACAAAGTTTCTAATTCTATTTAACTTTATACAGATGTAACACCAGGGAAAAGCTCAGGGTATTTATACAACATAATAAAACAGTATATACAACGTCCCTGCCCACCTTTGTACATAGATACAGAGTTCCAATATATCTACTTTTCAAGGTGAAATATTCTTCCAAGTAGTTGAGTGTAAAACAATCAGCCAAGTTCATTCTACTCATTTCAAGAATAACCTCAGCAAATGTCCCAGGTTTGGGAAAAAATAAAAAAAAGGGTATCTCCAGCTATGGAGTTAAGTAAGTTTCATCTGTTTGCAACAGAAAAAATAATTTACAGATAACTTCAGCATGACATAGCACACACTGGACAACCAAATCTGTTCTTAAAGAGGGAACTGTTACACCATGTTTTACAGACATTTTAGCTGTAAGAGAATATTCTATTAAAAAAAAAAGTTGTGATGTCACCCAGCATTGTAAGTGGAAATAAAACACATGACACATTGTAGAGAAAGTCTAAACATCTGTAACCACTTATGTTCATAGACAGAGCCGTGCTACAGAGTGGATGTGGTTAATTACCATTTGATATACTAGCCTTCAGCACACAGGAGATGGTGATGAAGGATAAGACTTGCAGTCTGACCTGTGCCATCGTCCAAGTATAACAGACATTCTAGCTGGGTTTCAAGGGATCTTTCCTGTGTTAATCCAAAGCCACAGATACTAAATATCTCACTGCAGATGGCTTGCGTAAAAGACAGAATAGTTACACAGTGAACAGGAAAATGCATAAAATAGGAAAAATGGAGAATAAGCAGCTCTCAAAAAATCAGACACTGTCCAAGAGCATAAGTTGAAATAAATCCCTTTCAGCAGGGTGAAGAAACAAATTTCTATTTGGTCATTCAGAACAGTCAGGTTGGTGAGCAACTGTTTCTTAATCACTGTTTTTTTGCTGTTGTTCTGCTCAACGATGAGATTTCTGAGTCTTAAGATTTTCTCTCTAAAAAAGGGAAATGACTAAAAAAATGTTTCAAGAACCATTTCTGAAATGATGCAATCCACTGAGAAGACCCAGGACATTTGTCATGCAGCCGTAGAATCTGAGGGGCAACAGACATATGCAAGCATCGCCCCCTTGTGCTTTTGCTCTGAAAATACTTTTTGTCTGTTCATTTTGTAGGTAAGCTTCAATTGCAAGTGTCCTAAAAGAAAGGACATTCAACAGTGCAAAATCAGTCCCACAAATATAAAACCAGTAATGGTCTATGGGGGAACTAGGCTTATCGCCGTCTGAATGCACGTGATATCCTCCAAGCGTTGGGCTCCTCATAGCGATTGTACAGGGGTTCAAGCCGCTGCTGCTTTTTCTGTTTGCTCAATTTGGTTGGATCAGAAACCTTGAAGAAAGCTGGTGCAAATTCCACCAGCCAGCGGGGATCAATAGTCGTCACTTCACGCATATATTCCTTGGTGGTCAGCACCAGTTCATGATACACCACCCTGTGAAAAGAGAGCAACTTGGGATATTAACATCTCCAAACAAGAGGCATGGCAAGGGCTGCAGTATCTTCAGTTCAACCCTTTTATCTCCGATTCTCCCCTCATTCAGCATAAGGCTCCTTATAAGCTCCAATGTAGGCTCCAAAAGAACTATCCATAAGAGCCATCTTCTTTTTCCTCTCCTACCTCACACCTACTCTTCAGCGAAGAGCTGCTCTGTTCTATTTAAAATGATTCATTCTCTAACATTCAACATTTCAACATTCAAACTCAATTCCACACGACAGGAACACAGAACTGCAAGGCTTCAGTCCCAGCCTTGGTTCTAAAAGTAAGTCTCAGGTCTGCACAGGCACAAATTTTTGCAGTAGAAAGAGCCAAAAGCAGACTTGAAACTTTTCTCACTCTGCTCACTCATGTGAAGTCAGAAGCCTACACTTTGATGTGTATTCTACAAATAGCGCACACCACAGGCTTTTCAGTTACGAAGTCTGAACTGAAACAGAAAATTACATGATATCCCTTTCCTTACCATTCTGGCTGCCTGTTGAAGAGAGCACTGGATGGGTGGATATAGACTACTTGTTGATCAATGAGTGTCCGATAACCCTCCTGGGGATCCTTCTTTGCAGCATTTCGGAAGAAGCCACTGCAGATGGCCTTCTGGACTCGAACTGTTGCCTTGCCACAGGACACCACATCTAGCTTGTGTCTGCCAGAGAACAGTTAGGGAGGGGAAAAAAAAGAAAAGTTCTCCAGATTGAGGTGGAGCTACTAACATCAGATTAACAAATTTTCTTTAGCTACTACAGTGTAAGAACGTTAAGAAAACAAAGTCAATACTCATCCTTCCGATGTGCTCACCTGTCCATAATGCCCAACATCTGCTTGCGGATGTCCTGTGCCCTGCGTAAGGACCGGGCCTGGATAAAATTTTCATAGCACCAGGGATTTGAAAACTTGTTGTTCTTCCAGGAATTGTACACAGCCAGCAGAGTGAGGTGGTCACCTTCTGTCTGATGGAACTTGGCTTTCTTTTGATCAGCAAGTGCTTGTTTATCCTAACACAAAGTATGCATGCATCAGACACCTACATCTTAGAGACAATCCTTGCGCAACATGAAGGAGGACACTAACTCCTCATTACTCATACCATGCTTTTTTAAGTCTATCAAGAAACAGATGATATAAAACTGGGAAGACAACATAAAATTGAGTGGTGAATTACTAAGGATCACTGACGAGCACCTAAAGGTCACTGGGACTGCTCTCACTAAGCCAAATCTATGCCTGTATCAAAGGAAAGCCTGGAACTGTCCTTGCTGAAGACAGACCTGCTGTAGGCTCCTCTAAAGACTCTTTCCCACAGGTGACAAGGACCCGATCAGAAAAGACAAAGAACTTTTTTTTCCCCTTCTCATTTTATTCAATTTTTGCCCCAATTTTAAAAGGGCACTTCAAAGCAAACGGCTCCTTTATACTGTAGGCAGTATACACATGAATCAAACTAGTCAGTTTTATTGCCCTAGAAGCAACCTCAACGCCCAACCAGCAAAGGTACTGAAGCAGTGGCTTTTACCCTGCTGATCTACCCAATCCTCCCCACTTGTCCAATCTGCTCATAAAACATCAGAAGTTACACAGTCTGTTCACTTCAGTTTTGGTCTAAGCTGCAGCAGGCCATCACAATGAAGAAACAATGGTTTCAAGAGGAGTCTGCTGTGGAGGAATCCTACCACAGCATAGTCTGCTGCTTGCTGACTTAAAAGCAATCAGCACAGGATAGGATTGCCCTGAAGAAATATATTCTGTGTATCTGAAAATGGCAAAGCCATTCTGATCTCGAGAGCTGGGGCTGACGTGGTCTAAGGTTGTATGTGTTTACTGGGGAAGGTGAAAGACAATGTGCGACTTCTAATTTCCATCCTCCCATCTGCAAAGAAACTACCAACATCCACAGCTACGGGGTGTTTATCCAAGAGGCGCATCAGATATGTAATGTATGAACCAGCAGTCAAACCATGCTACAGGTTTATTCTGGTAAATACGCTCACTCCCTAAGACCTGAGGCAGGCAACACAAAACACACTCAAACTGTAACACTACTGCTTCTTGGCTGCATTCCTTACCTTTGGCCTGTAGAACACATTTTGTACAGACAGCATGGAGACTATTGTCAGCATTTCCTCACTGCATCCCAGATGTACAGACATGATCAACATCTTACACAACATGGGCTCCAAGGGGAATTCTGCCATCTGCAAGAAACCTGTTTTAGGGTACACTGCAAAGTCTTAGAAAAATCTTGAGTTCCCTCAATGCAAGAGAGAAAAGCCCTTTCTTCCATGCTTTCTTATCAAAACAGCGTGCTTTGCTCAGAATAACTTTATTCAACATGAAACAAATTATATACGCACTCACAAAGATATCCCAATACTTGCACGAGATCATTTTAGACACTCATAAAAGTAACCTTATTCATTAGGAGAAACAATACCTGCTCCTTAAAAAGGAGAAGATACACAAACTACTCCCATGTCACCCCCTAAACACTTGCAACCCAGCCAGCACTAGGAAGGGTTTTATCTAGCCTACCCTGCGCCCAAGTCGAGTGAGCAGTCCTTCATCATCCAGAGCTCCCAGAGTGTACAGCTGCTCCATGGCAGTTATGAGAGTTTCCATTGGGGGAGCATCCATAAAGTCAAAGGAGAGCAAATCATTGATGCCCATGGCCTGAACGGAAGGAATGAAGAATCAACACTGAGGAGAAGGAAGACACCAAACAGCCAGAGATATACAAGCATCAAACAACGACACACCATAGAACTTCAGTTGACCTGACCCTCATGCCCTTACCTTGACTGTAAACAGAGTCATGAACACATGGCTATATTTCAACACTTGAGACAATCTGCTTTGCCCCACGTCTTCCACCCATCACTCAGTTTTCTGGTCTCTTTGGTACTGTTCCATACCTCTTCCAAGCAAGATGATTCAGTCTAGGCAACATATAGGCTAAATGCTGGTTTTGAGGACTTCCTGCCTTGTAAACCAGCGTGACATGACAGCCCCAATGGACACTAAGCATGTCTCCAGCCTTCCCCTCTTTCCCAGAGAGGGAGAAAGACAGCAACTTCCTCAGCTTCTGTGTACTGGGTTAGACGCAGTTTGTGGACTCCCAGAGGAATGATATGCATTTAGAAGATGCATGTCTTCGGGGATCAAAAACCACTCTAAAACAATGCATCTGACGTGCTCATGTTTAACAACATAAATGTACCTTACACAGGAAATGCACGCTGCCCATAAGATTCCTGTATCTCAAGTCTCTTGCAACTAACTGTTCTGTGCAGCTAAGGCTTGTAATTTAGGTGGATATTCAACATTATAACCCTCAAGAGAAAAATGCAGGAGCAAGCTCAGTTCCTGAAAATTGCATATGATGCAATCTCCCTTCCAAAATACCTCTGTTCACTAAAGGATCTGAGATTATGGAAGTACTTCATGAGGCTCACAGAGACTAATTTACTGAAAGGCTTATGATCAGGCTGGCTTGCTAAAAGTTAGAGAAATGCCCACCTTCAGGGATAGTACTGTACTGGCTAGATTTGTTCTCTGGATTTCAGGCACATTGGTGGTTAGCATTTCATCTCGATAAGCACGCTCTGTATATAGCCTATAGCATTTTCCTGGTCCTGTTCTCCCAGCTCTTCCTGCTCGCTGCTTTGCTTGAGCCTAAAGGCAAAAAGGCATCTCAGTGAACAGGTGTAAACAGGTACAGTTGAAAGCAAGGGAAAGCAAACAATTAATTATTCACAATTTTATTTGTATTAATAAATATTTATATTTCCAGTATAACCAAGGAAAGTATGCATTCCTTAGCGTGGCCTGAAGGAGTCTTAGGGTTTTCAAAAATTTGGTTTTTATCATTGCCTTATTTTGCTTCCATGTGCTTGGACTCCACATCATCAAGATACTTGTTAGCAGCAAGAAAAAAGCATCAAATACACAATGCCTACCTGTGAAATTGGTGTAACAACCAACTGGTCAATTCCAGTCTTGGAGTTATAAACTTTCTGCTTCACAAAGCCAGGATCGACTACGTAATATATTCCATCAATAGTAAGCGATGTCTCAGCAATGTTAGTGGCAATGACAACCTGCAGACAACAGTGTGATTCAGTAACCAGTTCTGTGTCTGGCTGGCAAGCCAACCACTCTGCTCAACTTGAACGATCCATTCTACATGATATAAGCAGTTTGCTATAGATGCAACTCCTATCATTTAACATTAAAAGGAGAATGTACT